>JAPMIB010000019.1:1360000-1953600 GCA_034770305.1 Trichogramma dendrolimi | reverse complement strand
TGTAGCCTCTCGAGTTTCGAATGTGTCTAGGCCCCGGGGTGCTTGCTAGTGCCACTACATGCATTTTCGTTACGAGTCAGACGAGCCGCGCACACGTGTTTAGCGTTTAATTTGTCGGCTTTTTTTACCCTCACGAACGTGGCAAGTACAAACGAATCATTGACATTTTATAGCTTCGGACTCTAGCTACAAGTGCCGATTTACACGCCTAATTCGACTGCCTCGCGTCCATACGTATATAACAGTATGAACATAAGTACACCAGATCGGATCGGAGAAGATTATATAATTGCAGCGAGAAGAGTAAAGCCGAAACGAATCGATCGCGACAAGTTGGATTGACTTGGGCGTTGGAATTACAATTGTTTGTCGGTGAAAACTATCGACTCGGAGATTTTCTCTTCTTTTTTACCAATTTTTTTTTCATCCGAGTTTCCATGTGTAAAAATCCTGACCCAAATAGCAATTTTGCCTTACCCAGGAGCGACCGAAGTCAACGCATTCTCCTTAGTCGTCGATTCGCGAAAAAAAAGAAGACAAGATATATCTACGGTGAGAGCTTTTATCTTTCTAAATAAACTTTGGGAAATCCAATTATAGCTCACGTAGGTTGTATGTTAGGTGAAAAGGTATATTGGTGGACATAGGCGAGGGGTACAGCGAAGGACATTTTTGGTCGAAAATGACGCGAGCGCGATCGATGGGAGGGACTATATAGAGAGGGATATTCGAGCCATGTCGAAAATCCTTTATTTGACTCTATCGCTCCACCCGAGAGCTATCACTCGGCCATCTTGCTACCGGACGGGTGCATCGCTAAATATATTACTTTATAAAATGCTCCCTTGTGCGATACAGCTAGGCCAGGGACCGACGGTACAGCCAACCTTTGGAAGCTTTGCAATAATGCAAAGCAGGCGTTTTTGAGAATTATGCAAATAGCGAATCTCTCTCTTTTCCTTTCAATACATATGTTAAGGAGTACTTTATTTTCAAGTTGTTTGTTTCAACTTAAAAATGAAAAAAATCGAAGTACGGTCACCCGTCTGCGGTCCAGAAGGCCATGTTTATTTTTCAAAAAAGTTATTAAAAAATTTTTTAAAAATAGATGCCTTTTTTTTAACTCTTTCTATGACTTTTTTGTCCTTTGCATTTTTTTCAAAGTTTTGCAGGTAGTATATTACCAAATCTAAATTATGAAGAAATTTTAATGAAACTTAGCATACTTCTTGATTTGTGAATGGAAAAGACTGTTAAATTACCTACGGCTTTTTTCATTTTTTAGTCCAAGCAAACTAAAAGAAGTTTGGGAGCGTGGCTCCTTGCAACTTGGTAAATAAAGGACATCCTAATATACAGCTTGCATTTCAGCAAAGCTCTATGTCCGTGACCCCCAAGTCTCGTATATTGCAAAATAAGGAGTGAAAGAGAGAGAAGCATGTACAATGTACATATGCTAGTTGATGTATATTTCAAAGCTATCAGCATATTTCACATGGATCGGTATTTTGATCTTTACGTAGAGCTACTTTCTCGATCGTTACCTAAAATTGCGCGACTACATCAATATTTATTGCAATTTGCATATCCATTGACGCGTTATAAGAGATTTGAGAAATGTGTATTGTCTCTCGGTCACGAGCTCTCGTCGCGACAGGGTAAAAATATTGAACTGCTCTGATGCGCGTATGTGCCATGTCATAGTGCGCCAGGATATGCTACGCGCGTGCACATGAATGTATGCATGATATACGTCTTAGAGGGTCTTTGGGTTGCTGTTGCAGAGGATTTGCGCGGGTTGGGGGGCATAGGGTTCGATTTGATGGAGTCGCAAGCAAATAAACGTGCGTATACAAGGTCTAGCGGGCTAAGTCTATACATATATACATGGCTGACGAGGAGAATTCTCAGAGCCTCTCTAACTCGAGTCCGATTCTCTGCTCCTGCTGTGTGTTGGGCTACGCGTGCATATATAGCTGTAGCCTCGATGCAGCTACTGCGTTATATACAGGCTGTGCTGCGAGTCGCAAGCGAGAATCCGATTGGACTAGGCGGGCTGCGAGGAGCGGATGTTAGATGTACACATACATGCGCGTAGCCGTAGAGAATAGCACTTGGAATCTGCAGAGCGAAATTCCGTTGGCTTGGCGAATTCAAACTCGGCGATGTGCGTCGGTGTCTGTGTGTGCCTGTTGGGCTGTGGCTGCTGCCGACTGCAGCGAGCATCGAAGAGACTTGTTAAATGCGTGGTCGAGAATCGCAGGTACGCTAGTGAAGACGTCGTAGTATAAGTACGGAGTCGAGGTCGTTGAATGCGGTTATAAACTTGTTGTTAACTTTGTCGCTCTCGCTATTCTCGCTATATACCTGTAGCCTGTCGTCGTCGTCTTCTTCTTCGCCCTTGCATACTCTGTATAGTCGGTACACACGCACGCACACACACACACACACATATATAGACACGTACACGCTAGCAACAAATATGTACGCTTGCGTGGCTACGGTCATGTAATTAATTAAAGTTACGTGCATAGAAATTTGCAGTGCGTGGAAGCGCAAACGCTTTGCGCATACGCACACGGATTCACGTGTCGATGAGCTATGCTACTCGTTCGAGAATAAAGTTTGCACTCGACGAATATTTTCCGTATTACTATGACGTATACGGTGCACGCGCTATATGTACGGCACACACAACACACTGAACGCGACACGCTGAAAAAGGAATTCGCCGCCGACGACTTTTATGCACGCCAAGAATGATAATAGAGACGTACACAGAGACGTAGTGAGCTGCATGTAGAGAGACAGAGATGATTGCATTCAATGTTTATACGTATATATTGTCACAAGCTCTAGCTGCTGCTTCTCTGTACGAAGCAACCAAGCGCGAAAAGAGTCGAACAACTCGTTAAAGAAGTTCTCTCGCTCTCTTTCTCTTCGAGGGGCTATATATCGTATCGCGCGCGCGCATCTATATATCTATAACTTCATCTCTGTTCCTGTATTTGTATATGTGTACGTGTATCTCAATGCTCCGGCAGAGAAATGCGATGGCGAGCTTCAAGCATACCTACTGACACACACAAAAGCTTTTACTCTCTCCCTCTTGCAAGCTGCAAGCCAACTCTCCGTGAGATAGTCAAAACTTTCGCTATACGATAACGCGGCATCTGTCGCGCTCTCTTTTCTTTCGCTTGCTCTCGCGCAGCTCGCCATCTATACACCCATAGTTTTATACCTGCGACGATTTTTTGCACTTCTTCCTTATTTATACACGTGCTATATATGTATCCACTAGTTTATACATGCGTGCTTGCGCGACTCGATGAATCATTCGGTGATGGTGCATTTTTGATTTACATTCGGTATATATCTAACTCGTTATCTTCTTTTTCCCTTTCTTCGACAATAGCTCAGGCGAGCATTTTGCCAGTGCTTTGAGACTGTTCCGACCATGAAGTGGAAGCATATCGTTGGCGCTCTTTTCTTTATTTAACTTGATACAAAGTTTGCATCAATACATGCGCAAAAAGCGGCTACTGAGCAAAAGCTTTGAGATATATTTCTTGTCGAGCAGATAATGCTCAGACTTAGATTATGCTTGACGTGTAGAGAAAGGGAGAGGTGGAAGAGTGTAAGAGGCTAGGAGTGAGTAAGAAAAGGCAATTAAACCGCTCACTCTTACCTCTTCTCCGTCAGCCTCTTCTGTTATCTCTCTCCATAGACTCACGCTCTCTGTCTCTCGTATAGTATAACAGACATTTTCAGTAACCGGAGCGAGATATAGAAACTTCATTATTACAATCGACGAAGGTGAGGCTACACTACTATACTGCACCTGTACGCAGATAATAATACAAGAGCTTCGAATTTCTCTCTCTGTAGGCACAGCTCTGATGTGCGCGTTTGTGAGCGTAACTGTGCTACGATGAAAATCAAAAGCTTTCACACATACCTACATGATGTATGAAACGTGCAATTTTTATGTGTGCACCTGCAAATTTATATAAGTTCTCTTTTTATCTCTTTTTTTCATTCTGCCTATTTTTTAATATTCAAAAGCAACACTTTGTCCGTGTATGAGTGTGTATTTTACCAGCTACACATATATTTATACACTTTTATTATTATTATTATTATTATTATTATTATTATTATTATTATTATTATTATTATTATTATATTATTATTATTATATTATTTATTTATTTATTTATTTATTATTATATTTTTATAATTTATATTATTATTATCAATATTAAACGTGAATGTTTTTTTTTGTATCTGCAACAATCGTTATTATAAAATATGTGTGACGAGTTTTTGATGATAATAATTCGAGTAGGAATAATAGTTTGAGAATAATTCGAATAATAATAAGTCGAGAGAGCGTTGATTATTTTAATATAACATGTATCGTTCTTCATTAACTTGCAAAGTTCAATCTTTTATACTATAACGTAGTTTGTAGCCATATAATAATAATAACTATTCGCTAAACGTCGATTGAAAAAATTCCATGAAAAAAAGTTTTAAAGAGGAATAAACAAAACTACCACTACCTCTCTTTTATTGTTTTTGCCCTTCAGATGGGCCGGCCATTGTCCGGGTAAACCTGTTTGTCCGAAGCATTGCCACAATAAGTGACATCAAGATGGTAAGTATTTCTTGTACGAGTGCAGGCAAGCAAAGCCAAAAATCACTACGATCAGGAAATAGTAAAGTTAAAGTTTTTTACATACATAATAAATCAAAAGCATCTTTTTAAATAAAACTTAATCAAAAAAATTAATAATCGAGTTGCAATCATATAGCATAGTAATTTGTAAAAAAGCGAATGCCTGATTGGTTTTTTATTTATCTTCATTTTTTTATTATGTTCCTTATACATCGCATCATCAGTTTCTCCTATGACAAAAAATACCGAGCAAGTTCGCAATAAAAAATGTGGTCATACAATATTTTTATATAGCACTCCGACGTCTCTCGACATAACCATATATCTATATATAATATATCTATTATTAGAATAGAGCGCAAATATGATTGAGTTTGTTTTCTTTCGCATATAATGTATATTATTATTGTCACTAACTCATATTCTGTACTTTTTTTCTCCTGTTTATTATTCAAGTCTTGTTCATGGCGAATAATCATGAACATGAGCTAAAAAAGAGATGAGAAAAATTCCGATACGCGCGCATGGCTGAAAGCAAAATAATATACATTGCATGCGCGCGTATATATATGTGTGTTTTTCAAGCATCGTATTCACATGCGGCAAATAAAATATATATTATAGCATATATTGTTTATCATTTTCGGATATCACATAAACATAAAAAAATAGTGTTGTTATGCTCGTATACAAACAGCAGAGTATATATTGTTATCCTCTAGGGTATAGCTTCTATTACACGCCAACACAAGTCATTACCATATACATACACTACAAGAGAACATACCTTTTATACAAGTATCGTTAATCATGATAACTCATATTACCTTGCAATGTACCACTGCACGGCTGTTTTTCTATACTTGAGTCGCGACTACACACATGAATATTCAAACGCAGTTTTGGGTTCATATATAGAATATTATGAGGCTGCTACTAGAAAACTGTAAAACCGAGACAATCTGAGTGAGTGAAAAGATAGCAGAAAAAAGTTTGCCAATTCTATTCAGAAACGAATTGAATATTATAGACATACATTTTGGACAAGTTGACAACAATCTCTCTCTATTTTTTCTCTATCTTCTCGGTTACATTTATTTACATTCCAACCCCCCCCCCCCCCTTTCCCTCACCTAAAGGAGAAACCAGTGTGTATGTATTAAGCTGCGTTAAAAAATCTAACGGACGATGACTTGTTTCACTTTTTCCTCTAATCTGTTTTTTGTTTTCTTGTAATTTTAACCCCCTCTTATTGCACAGTATATGACGCCTACAAGACATTACTTCGACTGCTCTCTTCTTTTGTTTTTATTTCATATCATTGAAATTTTTAAATATGTACAGAAGATATGAAAGCAACAACAATAAAACATTGTATCATACACACTTGTTAGATGAATTTCACGTATTAGACTGTAGTGAAAGATGTATTAATAGCCATTGATTGGCGAAACGTTGTAACTAAAATACAATTAATTAAGCATTGAGTGACTTAGATCTTAGTTGAGTAACTGAGGCATGTGTTTCTAAAAAACAATGATCTGCAATTCATCGAATTATGATGAGACACGCACAGACACACGCAGACACACGCAGACACACACATAACGCACATGTAACTTTATACAAAGTGCTCGAATGCAGACGAAGCAACTATCAATCTAAACCATCCACAAGTCGACGTGCGTCCTATGATTATTACGCATATTGTGCTTGATAATCGGCTACATCAAAGGCAGCGAAGTTTAAGCCAATCCAAGTCCCTTTACCTCTCCTCGCGTATTACTATAGATCTTTGACGCAGATACGTATTAAAGCTCATTCTTCCTCGGCGCTGGAAGAGTTAGAAGGAGCCGCTCCCCGTTGAGCCGGGTGGGCGCATCTTTTCACGCTCTGTCAAAGGCGGGGGCTGCACACACGGAAAAAGTAATGCGATACTCGAGGTCCTGCACGCGCCAAAGGAGCAAATGCAGCTGTTCATTCTCTGCCGAGCAAATATAATATCGGTATAACCTTTGACGCACCTAATACGAGCGCGGCTGAGCTTGCGAGCTCCGATGTACACACGTATCCGTTTCATCTTCCTTGTACACTTTACTGCTGCCGCTGCAGTTGTTGCGCAAGCGCAGACAAAATGTTTAAATGTTCGACAACTGAGAGAGATAACAAAATTAAAAAGTCAGCGATCAAGTCGTGAACTGTGCTGCTGCTGTTGCTACTCTGTCCCATTGTTGTGTTCGCGCAAATTTAAGATTCGCATATACATTTTTCTACAGGGGCATATAACTCGTAAAAATATAGAAAACTCCGCTATGTTTCAGTGTGCTATTTGGAGCGTTGATACGCGTTATTTTATTTTTTACTTATTTTCGCTCTTTTTCGCTTACCTCGATGTCTTTGAGCGTAGCGAAGCTCGCATACATTTCCAGAAATAGCTCGAAAAATAAATAAAGGACGTAAGAATGATAAAGGAGAGGGATGAGAAAGAAAAATTTTTTGTTTCGCATAGCTTTTTCTCTCTCCTTTTCTCAGTCCCTCCCATTGTCGGTGAACGCGCGGTTCTGTGCGCGTGCCTGAAATAGACAAATACTTCGAGGGAGAGATCGAGTTACGACGTTTGACAATTTTCCAACTTTGCGCACGAAACAGAAAAAGTGAAAAATGCAGCTCGGTGCTCGAGCTGCTCCCCCTCGATCTCTATCTGGCGAAAAATAGTTTCACAGCGCCCACTGATTCTTTATCGAGCTCGATTTAACTCGGCGAGTCGAAGAGAGAGAGAGCGCAAAAGGGCAAACTAGCTCTTAATCGCGGAATATATACATCGACGCTCGGTAATGTACCTGACACTTGCAGATACACACGTTGTGCGTCTGTGTGTAGATGACTCAGCCTGTAAAGTGTTCAACTTACATATGACTGATACGAAATTGCAGCAGACGCTCGATATAGCTTGGCAAACGAAAAAGTATATATCCTCTTTGTAAAATGTATAAAAATCCTCACCTTTCGTGTCTGCAGGATTGTGTAAATTATGGTTGTGTAGAGTATATCTAGAGATGCAATAGTGAATCTTGCGCAGTCTTGTATGACTTGGATTCATATGAATACGTTCAGAGGCAGAATGTCGGGTACGAAGTCGCAATCTTGAGAAATGCACTTGGCACACGTAATGCTATTGTGCACAGGGCACATCATCGTAGTGTACAGGTGCAAGGGAGAAAGAAAATATGTTCTTGAGAAACGTTTCATAAACGATATTCTGAAGTCTTGAGCAATAAAAATGCATTTTAGCGATAAAAATACGTACACGCAATTTATAATCGCTGGGCTCTCACAAACATGAATTATTGCTTTAAATTTGAGTGGCAAAATAAGGAGGCAGTGTAAAAGATGAATAGGTGAACTAGCACAGGGTTGGTTGGACATTGGTAGGAATAACATTAGGCCGGTGGACAATGCATCAAGCGATATGATATGAATAGGCGATAGGGTATTAGGGCACAGCTGCTGGCGATCTATCGGTCATCGTTGCTGCTCCTCGAGTCGCTCGCTAAATCTCGATGCCAGCTCGGTGCTATACAAGTCGAGACTCACTCTCTCGCTATCTCATCTCGCTATTGCGGCACTCGGCCAGGATCCTCGCCGAGGGATTATACATATAGCAGTAGCAGTGCTGGTAAGAGTAGCCATCGGTTTTCGCGCTAATTAATCAAGCCAACGAAGAGTAAACGTATAGGTAGATATATAACGCGTAGAATAGGATTGGCGCGAGCGCGAAAGAGAGAGAGAGAGAGAGAGAGAGCCTGAGCTTACACGCGGTAGAGATCGCCGAGCTCAGTAGGGCTCTATATTGCGAATCCATTAGCTGGCCAGTGGCCACACTCACACGCACACACGTGCATAGCTCGCACGCGCGTCAATGAGACCTGTCCATTCTTTTCTGCCTCGGTCTCGTTCAACGGCAGCAGCTAGCTCGAGCTCGGCCTCTCGACTCTCGACAAACCCACCAACGCACGTACTGCTATATATGTTGCTGATGTGCTATACGTGTGCGGTATACGTAGGCTTCGCGCAGCAGCCGTCCGTGACCTGGTTTTCTCTCGACGACTCCGCACTAGCTGTTAGCTAGCTAGAGCTTGCCTATGAATTCGCTGAATATATACTCTCTCTCTTGCCAACCCTAGCAGCTTCTCCCTTCTTTTCGCTCTCCTCTCTCACTATACTCTCACCAGCACATATATACAGTCAAGTATATGTGTATAGGGACGAGGGAAAGAGAGAGAGAGAGAGAGCCCCAGTCATGCCTTTATCAAAGTCGCGGCCAGCTTTACCGCGCTGTGCTACTGCTATATTCACTTCGTCAAGGGAAAGTAGGCCATAGCAGAGCCAGAAGCAGCAGCGGCAGCGCTGCAATATACGTAGCGCTTGCTGCTGTTTTCTTCGTCGCCGTCGTCGTCGTCGCCGTCGTCATCGCTCAACGCGCATATATAACCTGCTGCCGAACTGATACTAACTATACTGCCACTCGCGCACGTGTATGCTACATGTAAGGAATATTTTGTCAATGGCTTAATTCAATAAGCCGTCGTCGGCAAAGTGAGATTTCATTAGCCCTCGCACATATGTACGCCTGACGCGTGCCAACTAACAGACGCTTCTTTGCACGAATAATTTTCCAACGACGCTTTCTGCATACGTCCTAAGGCTCTTTGCTTCCGCGCGCCGCCCCTTGGACGTCTTACATATATATTACCTATGTATAGGCACTTGGGCCTCTTCCCTCTTGCCACTTTGCTCCTCGCAGACTCGCTATTTCGCTCAAACTGCAACTGCGCCGCTGCAGGATTCCAACTTTCCGAAGGGCTATATATTCACTGCGCATGTGAGTGTGAGTAGTTTAGTTCCGTATTATGCTCGATTAATCTCTGAGTGGATTAGCTTAGCCCGGTACTTTATACAAGTTTCGACGCTTCGCGAGACTCTGCTCTGGAGGCGAGAGGGAAAGAGATGGCATCGTTACAATCAACGACGTGACGATTTTACCGATACGTCCGTTCGTTTGCTTTATTTTCTTCTTTCGCTTGCTCGTTACTGTTAAACAGCCAAATGTAGAATAAAAAGCATCATCTATACCTAATCTGTACATAACGACTTTCCGAGTTTTTTTCACACGCTCTCGCTCTCTCTCTCTCTCTCTCTCTCTCTCTTCTATCTTCTCATCCATGCAGACTATAATTTAATACGAATTCTGCTCACTTTTGTACGGACTTACATGCTACGCCCATTAGTGCTGTCTGTTTTGCACTGCTAGATCGATTGATCGCCCTATAATATGACTTCTTGAACGGACGACGAAGAAAAAAAAATCGACAACGATCGTACATCATGTACAGCTCTTGATGTATGTACATCGACATACCTATACACCTTTTCTACTTGTACAGCCTAATACGTGCGCGGCTAGTCGAACGTGAAAGAGGATCGACGCCCCGAGAACCCTAGCAGCAGATGCAATCTTCAAAGAAGCGACGTCGCGCGCTATCCGACTCGTGAATGAAAAAACACCCACTCCAAGAGTTTGCTGTATGCTTCGCTACTCCACCAGATCGGTATCGCATAATAGTTGTCCAGATGATGCCAGGATACGCTGGTAACGGACAAAAGACAAAAAAAAATGAAATGAAATAAATGACCACGCAAATGGATGTTGTACATCGGAGTTATGCGGTAGATTGAATTATTCATGTCCACCTGAGTAAGTCATATAAATTTTCGCTTAATTTCACATGGATGCAAAAAATTGAAATCAAAGTTTGATTTAAATTGAAATTCGGGCAAATATTTTTTTAAACCTTTTCTGTAGGAAAAAAAATACAACTCGCATGTCCCTGTATGAACGTATCTAACTTTCCATTCATTAGTACACGTATGTGACGCGCAAAAATGGCAATTAATCATCGGGTCGCTGGAACGTGGCCACGATTCTAACGCACGATTCGCGTTGACGCATAAAATTTTACGAGTTCGCTCGACTTGCTTTGAAGTTGAAAAGCAGTCGAACGCGAGCGAGCGAGTAGCGGGATACGAATAAAAAAATAAAGGTGAAACTAAAACAATAGCAGAGCACGCGAGGCAGTTGGCAGCAGCGATGCGAAGGGTGGCGCGAGCTTTTAAAACGAGCCATCGCACTGAATGATGATGCAGCCCCAAGTAACCCACCCACATACCTATTCACAATAACTCAGCACACCGCTGCAGTGCTAGAAGCAGCGAATTGTCTCTTTCACTCTCTTTAATGTAATTAACTCTGCGGTGCGATGTTACTCAGAGCTATATAGCCAGAGCTTGCAGCCGCTCCCCGGCGATATATAAAACCAATACTCCTCCACTGCAAGCCTGTTTTCATTGAAAGCTCTGTACTTACACGCATGCACACACTTGCAGCTGTTAAGAAAAAGAGTGGGAAATCGTTAAGCTTTCGATTTAGCGATGGAAAGAAAGAAAGACGCGTAAAGTCCGTATTTTATTAGATAACTTTGCTGTGCGTTACTACAGCAGCTAGAAAGAAACTAAGAGCTCTGTTTTCCAAATTGAATCTGACAAAGTGAGAGAATGCAAGATTTTTTTTCTATTTCCCTCTTGATCTCAGTCTTATTAGACTTTGATGACCTCAGATATTTCTCCCCACCGTCTTGTCAGCTGTTATCGATTTACATTTATTCACGACACTGCGAGCGCAACATTTTTTACTATTAATCCTCTGGAATGTACGAGTATACTTGAACCGTAGTACGCGTACACAGATTCTTGGACGTGCGCGCGTCTGACATAAAAGTGACTTCACTACTTGTTTTTGGCGTCGCGTTTACAAACCATTCTTCATACGCACTTCGATAATTTCCAATCAGGAGTTATCACCCTAGAGGAAAAAAAATGTATGTGATACACGGACAAGTAGCTATGAAGACGTTACGATATAGCCAAATGAGCAGAAAAGAGGATACGGATCGTAAGCGACGAATTGATATCTTCGTTCGGGCGCGTCGGTGCGCTGGTGCGTCAGGAAGGAGGGAAACGATTTTTTGTTGAATTAAATCTTTGGTGGAAAATGATCAATTATTGAGAGCTCAAAATAGTCTAAGAAAGATACGTAATATAAATTACAATGATTATGTATAGCATGATAACGGAGATAACGAAAAAAAGCTCACCTGCCTCAACCGAGTTTTTTTTTTTATATACCACATCAATTTCGATGTAAAAAGCGTGAATCATTGCGTGCAGCTTGGGACTCGATCTCACGCTAATCTATTTGGCGCTGTGAGCGGGCAAAAAGTCGACAAATTTCGAGCCATAAAATTATGATAAACATTTACCGGAAGCGAGAGGTAATAAAGGCAGGTGATGCGCGAGAAAAAGTAGTGTGCAAAGATCGATATCGGGCTGACATCAAGAGGACGTGATGGGCATTGAAGCAAGCTGTATGTATATAACCCAATCTCTGAAAAATCGAATGTTCAAAAAAAATTTTTTTCTAATACGAAAAATTTGTTGTTTTTGATGACAAGAATGATCGCCCATTTCATTATAATTTTAGGGACCAACAAATGTTCGAGGTCAGCTTTTTTTCAAAGCTCATTTTTATCCATAATATTTAGTTTAAAAATGTCTAACTTGGACCTAAATGAGTTTAGCAAAAGATGTTTAATGGAGTTTGCTACTATATGGAGAAACATAAAAGTTAAAATCCACAAAGTCTACAGCGTTTTTATTAACACCAGTTTGTGCTTCTAAAAAGGGATGATAGACGATTCCTAAAATTCTTATAAAATTTGAAACATTCTTTTCCTTAAAAACAACAAATTTGTCATGTCAGTAGAAAAAAATATTTCTATGCCTTTGAAATTTACAAAATATCGGTCATAAAAATAGAGAGGCAACGATGCGCAAGATAAAAAAAGACGCATCCAGAGCATATAAAAGTGACAAAAGAAAAATTTAAAATTCATTTGTTAGGTTGTGATAGTGATATAAATACTTTGAACGCGTGATTATTTATGATCTGCATTAAGAAACAACCTAACGTTTTATTAGGCAATGCGCGTGTGAGTGAGCCTTTATTACAAATATAAAGAATAAAAGACACATTATGGTGCAACTCGGGCATGTGTGTGGGGGTCCTCGCGTAATTTTCTCCTCTCGAATTTTTTACGCCCTACACATATAGGTCGTAACCATCAAGCTCGGATTTCTCGAAACATACGACTGAAAGCGAAAATTAACGCGCAAATTTCACGCTTTTTTACTGTAATTCAGTACGTTAGCCTGAAAAAAATGAAACAGGAGTAAAGCGTGAAACGTTTCGTATAATGATGATGAAGATGACGAAGACGTAGACGATAATTATTATTGTGGCATATCAAAAAAACTGCCGACAATAAATATTTCCCGTCGGTGCATCGCAACGGTAGGATATAAAAAAAGAAACGTTTTTGGTTTATCCGTGGACTACTGCGACAGGATGAATTATTTAGGTGCGTGGCGAAAAAAAAAACTTGAGCGTATCGCAAAGTCGGGTACGCGGTCGCAGCACCCCCCAGCTGTGAGTGCATCACGGAAAAACGCTTAAAAACTCCGCAAGACTCTTCAAAGCTATTTCAAACAACGGAAGTATAAGCTGTACGCACGGACGAACGCCTACATACGTGTTTGTACATACCTATATATAAATGAAAAAGTATATATGGAGCGCAAACTTTTCAATCTCGCCTGATTCCGAAAGTACATTCTTGTTGAGATTTTCCTTTTCTCACCTGTGCAAGACATTGCAAGAGCTCGCGCGGCTGAGAGTTAGAAAGGATAGGTCGATAAACCCAGCGGGCAATCCGTTTTTATATCTATATTTTATGTATGATACGTCGTGTATCGTAGATGATCTCTCAAGCGTCGCGAATTTGCGGAATTGGTTAAATTTCTCTGCTTTACAGTCGATATACTATATATATATACGTGGATGTTTATTGTGTACACATACACAGCCGCACACAGATAACTAGTCCATTAATAGACTTGGCGAATAAATTGCTGTACGTGATTGTTTTGGAGGAGCGAATCTCGAGGCGGTTTAAGCTGTATTATAGAGAGAGATCGATTCGCGGAAGTTGTTACGTCGATATTCCCAAGTTTATACATATCCCGATCGCAAGCAGTACTTGGTCTGCATTCTACTGAATATCGCTTCAATTATGCTATTCGCAGTCCAATTAAACCGGTCGCGCACCACATGACTGGGATTCCTTCTGTGCCGCTGCGCACTGCCTTTATATTCATGCGCCGCTGTCGATGCTGTGACTTAATCATTTCTCCGATATAAGATCGAGAAAAATAACATTGTCTCCTATATGTGTATACCTTATAAGCGTGCGCACCTATAGGTATATGCACTTACGCGCGAGATTTGATTTTATGAACGATACATTCCTCCGTTATATGAGCTTTTTATAGGGCTTATAAAAAATTCCCGAGCAATATAAAAGACCATCCGAGCGAGCGGACATTTCTTTTTTCTTTTTTTTTTTTTTACATATAAAACGGCAAGGCTTTCAACGAACAGCTGCATTTTTACGAGTCAATAATTATTTATGCGATGAAACTGAATATAGGTATGAAAAAAAGTAAGCCAAGGCTTGCATTTCTTTGTTTCATTTGCGCAAATGTACCAAACATTAATTTCGTTTGCCCAGTGCTCGGCTAAATTGCTTATAAATATATTCCAGAGAGATCTATAATTTCCACGATATACCACTTTATTTTCCACTTGGCAGAAACTAGCCATTTAATCTTGTATGGAAAAAAACGAAGGAACTGCACCTCACCCTTTTCCTACGACTCCACTATACATTTACAGACAGATTCGAATGCGAGCACATAGTCATAAAACTTCAGCAAGTCGATAAAACAGAATTTATTACAAGTACACAATCACACGTGCATGCCAAAGGAAAGAGCATTGAAAGCGTGTGTGCATTCAAGGTACGAATATAAATACACAGCTTCGGGAAAACGGAAAAAAGACAAAGTTTCTTCGAGTTCTCGATAAACGAAGCTCGTTAAATTAATTTTTTCCTTACAGCTCATACGTTGCATCAAAAACATCGTAGGAAACGCAATACGTATACATCGACAAATGAACATAACTTCTGTAACTCTTTTACAAACCCATTCACACATACCCACACAATCAGTTTGTAAATAAATAGTTGAAAATTATTAAAAATCAATCACTGAGCGTATATCGTAAAGAAAAACTTTGCTCACATATACATTGAGCACATATACATTGAGAGCAGATGTAAAGGAGGCTCGAGCTATATTTGGAGGGTTTTTAAAACTAACCTGTACCTATATATGCATATTTGAGCAAGTTGTATATAATACAAAGGTAATGGAAAAAGAAGAATAAGAAGTAAAAAGATTTATAAGCCTCGCGCGGGGGGGCAGTAAGTGCAGTGCGGGCACCGCTGCTTCTGCCGCAAAAAAAAATCAACGTATAACTCTCACCTCCTATAACTCGAGATTTATGGATTATTAGAGTGGGTACATGTGTGCGTTCTTATGCGTAGATGTGAGTGTACAAGCGAGAAAGAGTTTGCTTGAAGGTTGTATTGTTGAAATACGGAAAAATTGCAACTCGTATAATAAAAAAGACAAGCTCTTGCACGTGAGGCAAAAAAAAATTTTTTTTCTTTACTAGCCCTCTTTTCTACTCATTCGTTCGCAATACATTCATTCGCAAGCATACATTCGTTCGCAGTATTGTCTATAGGCGGAGAAAGAAAAAAGTAAAACCCTGTACAGAAACACGATCGTGTGATTTGTTTTGTCCTACGAGCCAACCCCTATTCGTACGTATTTTTTTTTAAATTACTGCCGAGGGCTAAGGTGAAAATTTTTCAAATCTCGTATGAAACAATGTTAAATTAAAAGGTCTGCGGTCATCTGGGATTTTACTTATAGTTTATTAGATCTTTTTAGTATTATAATTATAATTATAATTATAATTATAATTATTAGTATTATTATTATTATTATTTTATTATTATAGTATTATTATTATTATTATTATTATATTATATTATATTTATTATTATTATTGAAATACTGGCGTTTTTTTTATTAAAGTTAAGTTTAGTTCTCTCTGGCCAAGGCTTTTTCTTAGTTGCATTCGTCACCGATGTTGACTAAAATAATTTCAATTACCACGTGTACAGCATTTACACATTGTATTATTTTTTTCAATCAAACACTTTGTGAGAATTTATTTGCTTTTGTCATACGCCCGATCAACAAAATCCACACTTCATATCGTTCGACTGAACCAATATAGTTTCAAGTTTTCACTAGTTTTTATTTTGAACTTTGGTCAATATCGTTGACGCATGAGACTTGAATAGAAAAACCCCTTGAACTTTCCAATATTTTTTCCCAAACGAATCAAATGATTAATTTCTTGATTATCTGTTTTGCCACTAATTAGATGGGGCCGCGGTTGTCCGTGTCAACATATTTGTTCGAAGTATCTCAAAAATAGATGACGTTACTATGGTAAGTCTGATGATTGATAGCAGAAAATGAAAGTCAAAAAATGTCTTGAAAAAAAATGCAACTTATTTTTTGTATGCAAAATAATATAACAATCCGTTTACTAAAATTGACAAGCTAACGCTACAATGTATTAGTCTGTGTGTTTTTTTGATTTGTCGAAAAAAAACAACAACTATTAAGCCAAACTAAATGTATTTGTTATAGCTGTCATCTATTATTACCATTTATTATATCTCTTACAAATACCATATTAATGTGTATATTTAAAATGAAAAAACAAAAAACTTATATTACACATATGACACATGATTTTATTTATATATACATCCATTATTGGTCATGGTAATAATTAATTATTTTGCTGAGTGTTATAAACTTTATATATCGTATATACTTCACCCTAACTATATATTTATGAAACAAACACATAAGTATATATTTAAAAATTCTGAATATGTACTTGTATGTTTGCACAATGTAATATTGTTCTCTCATCTATTATCCATATAACGTTGGGTATTAACATATGTAAAACCAACATCAAGCTTTACTTTTCACATTTCAATCATGTTGTGTTCAAACGAAAGCTAACAAATAGTAGCTAAATTTCTCCACAATTTTTCACTCTGGCATAATCATAAATCGTACGCGTAGGCTTCATCTCTACGCTCTGTCTGTCTACTCACTCCACTCTTTTCTCTGTGTCTACATGCATATATTTACATGTTATTATCACACCGTAAAATGTATAAAATAGCGCGCACCAAATCAGACGCGTGTATCAGTTTTGCATTTATTTTGAAATTTAAAAAACGTGGTTACATACGTATACAGAAAAACTGAAGCTCATATACAACTAGATGACACAAAGTAGTATTTTTTCATCTATCACGAACAGGAATATTTTATTTATCAAAAATACATTATGTGAAAATCTTGGTCCCTTGTGTTTCTGTAGGTACGCGCCCATATTGTCTTGCAGAATCAGAAAGCATATCCTTTCGTTATTATCTCACACATAGACAAGTCGCAGCACATCACGCAAAAACATACATAGTTTCTTTTGTTTTATATTATCCAGTCTTTTCCTCTGATGTATCTAGGATATTGAAAATACCAAAAAAATGTACACATAATATTTTTCTCTTTTTTTCTACTTTTTTAGATATTCAAAACTGTGTGTACACGTGATAAACTCCATATGGGATTCATCCATCTATTTTTTTTCTACACACCCACACACTAACTATATGCACACTTAGTGAAAATTCTGTCTTTTCTTTGTTTCTTTCTTTCTCTCTGAATCTATGTGCACCACGCACTTGTAATAGTACATCGGTGTGCGTGCAGCCTAGCAGTAAAAAAAACATGTCGCTTCGTTTGTCCTCTTTTCTCTCTATTCACATCTGTCGTCTCCTGCGAATGTGCGTGTGGTGTGCAGATGCATGTGTGCATCTGCACGCATACACAAACCTCCACCGACACCGAGAAAAACACATTCTATCTCTCAGCTCACATCATGCATAATATTCAAGCCTCTACTTTTACCCACTTGCTATCTCTGTGTATGTAGCATATACATCTCTTTCAGAGTCTGTAAAAAAGAGATTATCATAATAGTGTCACACGTTTTATCATGGCGTTTTCTACTTCTTGGACATACAAAAGAATACAACAAAACTGATATTTTTCCTTCTCCTTTTTATCTGTATTTGTCTTGATTTGTTGGTGTTGAAATGAAAAAAGAGCAGAAATACGACAGTATGAGGCCAGTCAATGCCTAGTCACAGTGCGCTGGTTTCACGCTGTTCTGTAGGTTTTAATTACACAATTTTTATTTCTAATAATTTTTATACTTGATTCCATTTTGTATAGGAATTTTTGATCTTAAAATGTTGGTACTTTAGTAGTAAAATTTCTCTATCTTTCTTTTATTTTTATTCTATGTACAATCGAGCACACTATCGACAATAGAGAATCAGCATAGAACACTCGAAACAAATTTACAAGCGTACAGGGGTACATATAATATGTACTTACTGCATAATTTGTATATATTATTAGCGCGAGAGTGAGTATGTGTGTGGAATCAATTTGATGTCTTAGACAACAATTACGATCTAGTCAAGTCAGATCTGAATTACAATTAAGCTTATAAATAGTATCAAAGGTCCTAAATGCACATCGAGATATCGTGTAGTAGCGACTCCCACAGGCCCACATACGCGTTTGCAATAGCTTTGCAGAGGAGTCGATACGAGTGACCCAGAGATATATAGCGCAGAGGAGGCAGGTCTCTGCTTAAGTTGCAGTTCTCGTGTCAATTATAGCACTTGGCTCTCGCCGTTATATGCCACATGTGTGCGTGCGTTGAGAAAGCCGCGCGGAGTTACGCAATACCGCAGCGTCGCAGCTCGTATGTGTGCGCATTGTTACGGAGAAGGGAGGAGAAGGGTTACAGACTCACATGGTGGTGTGTCGACTGCTATGACAGATTCGCGAGAACAGCTCGTTGTACGTAGGAAACTCGAGAAATTGGATCGAGGTATATATGCGTCTGCAGTAGGAGCGGCATTGTAACCCGATATGCCGCCTGCCATCGTATTTATCATAATTAGCAAATGCGCAGATTGCTTTAAAATATGTACGTAGCCACGCGAGTGCACGAGTTGTTGCACATAAATGAACACGTAATACCACTACTACTACTACTACTACTACAACGAGCGCATATAGCCACTGATTAGAGTCAGAGTTGTTGATAGTGACGACCTGGCAGTAGTGCAGCGATCGTGGCTGCAGGCCAACTTAACTCGGGGATAATTTTAGAAAGTCTCCCGAGATCGCAAGAGGTGAATTTTGGCCTCTCGCGTCCTCCTTATATGCCTTCTGCAGCGATATCATCACTGACTAATGTATAATTGATCGGCTAAGTAGAGATTATCGTTGGAAAAGCAGCTAGGTGTGCGTGTCAAGTGGCCAAAGTATACACGTGTGTCGGCCGCAGTAGATCGTGCGATCGAGCGAGTAAATTTCATCCTCGAGGGCATTAGCGTTTTAACAAATGGTTGCGGTAGGCGACTCGTGCACTTACTTTTTGTCCCTGCTGCGAGCTCGAGGATAACAACGTTCCGCGTTACGTTTTCCACGCAAATTAGTCAATTAGATTGGAATAAATCTGTTTACGCTGTTTACTCGGATATTAGGTATTACGCTAATGCATATCGACGTACATTATCCGCCGTACGAGACGCTGCAGAGTAACGAAAAATTTTATCAAGAAATCGGGCCAAAGAAGCGATTTTACGACACGTGTCACGGCTTGCGTATGCGAAGCGCAGTGCCTTAAAAATTTATACGAGTATAAATATAATATACGAGTTTTCCAAGGAAAATCCCTTATATAGGCGCGTGGAATAGCGCGCGAAGCTGCCATCGATGCTATATCCTTTTCTCATAATACGTATCGAATTCAATGTCGCGGCATACTCAATCCCCTTTTCCCTCGGAGCACATGTATATCTATCGACTACTTAGAGCTTATTCCGGTGCTCTCTCGCGCGCGAGAGACGAGCTTCAACAGCAGCAACCGGGGATCCTTCGTGCGTCTTGATCTATTATCCGGGTGAAAAGAAGGAAGCAAGAAAAAGTGCGGAAATTTGTCAAGTTAATGCGTACGTGTGGCAGAGCTCTCGGTTGCTGCTGCTGCTGCTGCTGCTGCTGCTGCTGCATTGATCAATTTAAATTATAAGCTTTATATGCAGGCCGAGTAGCGGAGCTGTTCTATGCGCAGGACTATAAATACAATAGACATCCAGAGCAGAACCAACGCGAGCGCGCGGTTATGTGTCCATTAATCAAGTCCAATTAGCAGACACGTAGGCGCGTATCTACCTCGTTGGGCTTGCTGCTACGTCGGCGTCGGTGTGAGTGTGTGTGTGTGCATCTGCACATCCATAGACCATAGTCCATACACACACACACACACACACACACACACACACACACACACACATATATATATATATATATATAATACAGACGCTCTACAAAGTGCGCGACGAGTAAGCCAAGTGTACATGCACAACTGTACACATATAGAGAAGCGTGGCTGCAAATGCGGTGCATTAGAGTGACAAATAACGCAAACGTGTGAGTGAGAGTAAACGTGCGAATTTCGATGTAGCATCCTTGGACGGCCGCTGCAAACTAGATGCAGGAGCACACGCAGCCTCTCTCGCATTATAAACGTGCAGCAGCTCGTGCATAGCTCGATATACATAATCGGCCGTGTGATTGATCGTTTATTACGGGCTGCGGCGCCCTTTTTTCGGTGACAACCGGCCAACGCTGCAGCCAGCAGAGCTGCTTTATCCTGGCCCGGAGGTGTGGCCGCGCCTCTATACCTTTCAAACGGGGATGAATAATTTTTCCGAGCGCGCAGTCGCGGCTACTCATATTAAAGTCTTGCGCGATCTGCGCTCATTGTTGGCAATTTTATATCTGCGTATACACGAGAAGAAAATAAATGAATTATGTGCGCATGTGAACGCGAGCACATGATAATAATGACGCCACGAGTTGACGCTAATTAATGAACGAGCCCGAGCTGCCTGTCGTTGGCCGCCGCCACTGCGCCCCAGCTGCGCCGAGACCTTATTATTTATACGATGATGCGCGCCCGCTGACGATGACAATCATTTGCTCGGCGAAATTTAGCGGGGGACAATCGCGCAGCTCCTCCTCGGCGCGGCTATTACGACGAGCACCAGCAGCGCTACGACACCGCAAAATGCTTTTTACCTTTTATGAGCTCTCGAGATCGAATGCGCGACCTCGTTTTTCTTTTTCGCAATTTTATGCTTATATATTGTAGTACGTACGCCACGCTCGACGACTCTCCCTCTCTCTTTCTGTAGGCCGAGAAGAAAATAAAGCCACGGGCGGGAAAAAAGAGGCTGCACCGAGGAAATGCGCGACGCTACTTGCCGCAACCTCAGCCCAGCTTCGAACGTGGATTTAGGGAAAGACGCAAGGCTCGTTCGCCGACTCCTCCCTGGTGTGCGCACGGCGCGTGCCACAATGGCTTTCGTGACCCATTCGCAAATATATTTCCAAATGCGACCACGGTATAGCAATTACGCGAGCTTTGCGCAGAGCTGCGACTGGTATGGGAGACGGACTCGATTGCGCCAACCGCAAGTTATAGACCCGAACCGTAACTCGTTGTTTAGATATACGTCTTGCAGCCACTGCTATTTTTTCCTTTATTTTTTTACCGTCCAGAGATAAGCTCGTCGTCGTCATCGATGTTTCGAACTTGATACACGACAGTTGGATTATTAATAAAGCTAAAAGCTTTTATCCTCCAACACGCTTGTTTTCGCCAAAGTCGGCTCGAAAAATGAAAAAAAATCTATACCGTTCGCTAGCGGACGCACGCGCGAATTTGCAGTCGAGATAATAGGATTAGCTTAGCAAGTTAAATCGATGCTGCTACTGCTGTGCTGCGTGCGCGAGACGGACGGCTCATGCAGCTGCACACGAAAGTTTACACACCGCTATTTTTGATGGAAAATATTGAAATCTCTACACATGTTTGAAGGCTGACAACCTTTCCGAAGTGGAGGGCTGCATAGCTCCATCTTCGTCGTTCGCTTGGCAGCTGCATAATTTACACCCATATGTGTAGCCCTGCTAACACACGTGTATATTTGTCTGTGAAGTATTCTCTTGTTGCAATACGTACCTAACGAATTTTCATTAGATGCATTTGTTCATGTCCACCGATTATTTTGTTGAATTTTCATAAAATACACATTAATGTGTTCAGTGTATAACAACTTGGTCTTACACTGGACATAAATACGCACTTCAATTCTTTCTATTTAGCAAAATTAATGAAACTCATGTTTTAATTCCTTCCCAAGTTTTGTTGCGAGAAAATTGAATGAACTTGTGAATGGGAATATGTATATGGTTGATTCCGCCAGTAGGCATCTTTTCCAAACTATTAGGCTTACTTCTAACGTGAGAAAACGTATTAACTATGCTTTTTGTCGTTATAAAGAGGACTAAATTTTACGCTCATTACACCATGCCACAAGTATCTAATAGAATGCAGCTACGAAAACTACCTAATTTTTTGACTTACAGTCTACCTTAACTTTTAACATTAACATGTTAAAATTATCGAAATTGCACTTGTAATTCATTTAGTTCCAAACCAAGTGTAAAATTTGTTATTTTTTCTGTTGCCGCAAAACTTTCAACGTTAAAATTAAGTTTGCCATTCTGAACTACCATAAAGTATAGTTTTTGTAAAACAGTTTTACCATTTTCCATCAAAAACTTGAACACTACATTTTAACGTGACGCGTCTCCTCTTACGGATAACCCGGGTTTTAATTTCTATTAAAAACACTATCTATCACATCTTAAGTGCTATTATAATTTGAGATTTTTCTTATTTTCGAGATGGCAAATAGATATTTAAGAAAATAATATCAAGATAAAGTCTGTATCTTATTAATATATTTTGACAATCTTTTTTTTTCAAGTTTAAGGCGTAAAAAGATATCTACAAGTGGAGCCAACCATGTATGTGAAAATCTTACTTATAGCTGAAAATTATTAGCAGCACAAAGTCTGGTAAGGTATCAAGGCGTCTTATACGAATGGACCGCCCCGAATTAGGCAAATGACTTTCCGTCGAGTCCGCCGGCCTTTTCAGTCCTTTAACGATGTACGAATATTATACAGTCGTACTCCTTGCGGAGCTCCAATTTGTTTTATCAAATTATTATGTACTTCAGCCTCGCTGTCATTGTTCGCCGCATTCATTTGTCTTTAGTATATGGGAGCAAATTGAATTTATACATTTATAATACAAGTATTCAAAGTTCGTAGTTAACTTAGAGCAGTAGTTTTCAAACATTTAGTGAATCATGCAGCGATCCATTAAATATCATTGACAACTCATTATTATCAATAAGTATATGATTTTTTGTCACGCTCGCCATTTCTCACCTTTTCATATACAATGAAACGCACAAAAGTTCCTTTGCCTTCTTCCTCGTCACGATTGCTTTCCTGATATCTTCACTGATATTTTATAATATTATATTAATTGAATTTTACAAGTATCGAATTATATTAACATACAAATTTTTTCGTTCTCTGGGCGTGAAGGTATGGCAACAAGTAGATATTTTAATTTCCTCTTTTTTATATTCATTTCAATACAGTATAAATAGTTCATTATTTACATGTCATATGTCAACTGAAACTGGCAAATATGTACATATCATAAGATTATAAGATAATATAATAATATGAGGAGCAATTTATTGAACAAAACTGAACGAGCAAAGTGATATATAAGTATGTAAATGAATTGAATAATCGAAGCTCCTGTTGTTATTGTGTTTATGTGTCTCATTCATTCTTCTCACGATCGGTGGTGCTCTCGGTAATAAAGATGGCCCGGCAATCGTACACATCAACATATATCTTCGCTCGATCAGCAAAATCGATGATTATTTCATGGTGAGTCCTCCATATTTTCATCCACAGCCCGACAAAAAAGCCAAAAAAGCATTTTCGAGCAGCCTTTAATCCCCTTGGCCCGACCAGCATTGGGCTTGTGTTGATTTTGTCCACGTATACATGTCGCCGCTCATGCATATATCGGAAACTTGATCTACAAAGTTTTCATGCTGAGGTGACACGTATGCCCGACAAATGTATACGATATCGCACGCAGTGTTTTTCAAATTTTTTATTGTTATTTTTTTTTGTTGACATTCTTGAAATTGAAGTTTAAAAAAAGGAAAGAATATATACGTACTGCTCCGGAGTCGGCGCGTGTTCAGGTGATAACATGCATCGCGTGCTTCGTGTAGAGTATGCATATCCACGACATTGTTGTACGATCACAGCTCTACACACACGCGTCGATCCTTTTCTGTGTATTGGCCATTGCGGAAGAAAATGAATTCGTCTGTGTGTACTTGATTGAATTTTTGTTCTTGATTCACTTCTTCGTATTATTTAAGCTTTTTTTGTTCAGCAATGGCTACATACATGAGATTTTTTTTATGAGAAATGAAGAGCACGTACGAACGTATTTTTTTCGGGTCGGGTGCATTTTGTCTATATTTCATATGTACATCAATTTTTACTGTGAAGTGAACTTTGTATATTGTGTGGAGCTATACTGTGATCATACTAATGCACAATACAAGATTGACGTACATAATATATAGACTTTTTGAAATAATATTCGTCGTGCTCGTATACGCTCGATATTTTAAAAATATTGGATGAATATCATACGTTTTATATATAAACCAACTTGATGTGTGTTACGTAATGTTGATTATTAAATGTCATATCAATATACATATCTGTAATTACTATTAAATATATACGTAAATTAATTTTGAAGCTAGCGCGCGACTCATGTATACCAGAAATTGCAAAAGGCTCGTATACATTGGCTGCGTCGTCCACTTATGTGTACATCTGCGTGCACATTTTGAACAAATTTTTGCTTTTGTTCTCTGTATATATCATTATAAAAGCTGCGTTGAGAGAGTCACTTTGTTGCACTTACCTGCACTTGATATCATGATCGCTTCTTGCCACGTCATGATTTAAATTCTTCTGACAGTTAAGCTTTTTTAACTTGCGTTGACTAACACAAAATTTCCAAT
This sequence comes from Trichogramma dendrolimi, assembly GCA_034770305.1. Taxonomy (NCBI): domain Eukaryota; kingdom Metazoa; phylum Arthropoda; class Insecta; order Hymenoptera; family Trichogrammatidae; genus Trichogramma; species Trichogramma dendrolimi. The sequence continues at coordinate 1,928,598 of JAPMIB010000019.1, read as the reverse complement.
TTTCTATATTTTCTCAACGTACACAGCTAATTTTTTATTTTTGAAAAAAAGTAAGAAAAATTACACCATATAATGTGTATGTATGTATGTATGTATGTATGTATGTATGTATGTATGTATGTATGTATGTATGTTTTGTGTCTGCGCGTAAAATATATTTTACAAAAATCACACGAAGCAGTGCGTACTTTGAGTTCTGTACGAGTGTATATGTAGTTGTAGAGGACGTTTGTAGCGCGACGAAGCAAAGGGGGAACAAACGGATGGTTCTTTGCGAGGGCGCGCAAAAAAAGACTTTTTCCTGTACGACTTTATGTGTCGCATTATAAATTGCATCAGAAATCCTTTGATGTAAGAGTCGATCAAAGATTTACCATATAAATGAAGAGGTAACATGTGCACGACTTTCGCCGAACTGCACACATAAGGCGACTTTCATTACAACTCGCGAGCTCTAGACTTTGATCTCGAAGATTAAAAAAAGGTCGCGGTTGACCTCGTGAAGTGGTAATTATTGAAAGCGTCAATAATTATAAATTGAAATTTGCAATTTAACTTTTGGGCACATATAGTTAAGGGAACTCGAGGAATAGTTGCTCGTCCACTTGTTGACAACGTAAAGTCGAGAATTGAGATTTTGGGCTATTGAATATGCAACTTTGCAAATTTAATTAATATGTACGTAAATAATTTTCCTGCGCTATTACCAACTGTATAATCGTGTACATACATAGATGTCTATATCCATCCTCGTATAATATTTCAAGCGTTTCTCCACCCCCGCCGCCGCGTAACTTGATCAAGTTTGAGTGTTAAAAGCAGCTTCGAAACTTGGTAATGCTGAAGCCTATACGATTCTAGTCATTGATTATTATATTGTAAATTTATTCATCGAGTCTACAAACAGGACTTGGGTTATAACGCATGTTTCGTCCCAATCATCCATACGCACGCGTGATTTTCTTGAAAATGCAATACGTTTGGATGAGTGTTTATTTGTATGCGTGTGTGCGTGACTGCGTGTACGTATTATATATTATATTATATATAATAAATGTGGCGCTACATATACATCTATAAATGTATATATTACTTATATCGTAAAACGTTGTATTATTATTCTCATTGTAAAATTGACTGTCTTTGTATTATTATACGTATTCGAACGAAAATATACCTGAGCTGCACGGCCATTGTAAGAGAACGAAAACCTAATACCTTCTTTTTCAGACCGAAAACAATCAAATTCTACCAATCCTTGGGACTCCTACTTCCTCCCCGTTATCATATTTACAAATTGTATGTGTATATGTCTTTATGCATAATATCTATTCATATACATGTATATATATATATACATGTTTGATATAATGTATGTCATTCATGTTCATTATGACTGCTTCTCTCATTGCATCAGTTGTAACCTCACCCAGCCATCAACAACAAACCCCGAAGCCCTTCATGTGTATACCTCTTTATGTATATATTTAACATATATACTATCTGTTATATAAATATTATTTATATGTATACAAATCATCATCCATGTCATGCCATTATCTCATTTATCAGTACTCACTTCCATTCATTCATCATTATTATCATATATCACATCACTGACATTTGTTGCACATTTCATCGGGAAAATGGAGCGCGAACACTTGAACTAGTTGGAAAATTAAAAAATGAGTGCGCATAATGTATAGTTACATTTTGTAATTGTAACTACATAAAAATGATGTTTTAATCCCTTGTTCTCGTAATACATAGGTAAAATATATTTTTCTACTAAGCAGAGGAGCACTTGAATTGTTAAAATTCAGGTAAGTCATAAATTGATGCTTTATCATGGTTTTTTCTATAGGTACAATAAATATTTAGCCGCGTAATAAAAAAAACATAACGTGCCAATCATCATTACGTCTCATTAATCGGTTGCTTGCCTCACGAGTGGTTATGCATCATTCATGCTGATCTCGGGCGCAAGAATGCAAAAAAAAAGATTAATGCGAGTGGCGCTTTTTCGCATTCTCTTTTCTTCCACGTAGATGTAGACTCGTAATGGTATTGCAGGCCACTTGTAATGAAAATATAATGTCTGCACCTCTTTTGTATGTTTACGACCCAGTGATTATATGCGTAAAGGATACTGTTTTCTCCGCGCGTGACTATGCGAATCTGCATACGGCTGACTGACTGCATTTTGCCTTTCCCCGGCCGCGACCACGCTTTGTACGGCCAATTGTGCGCCCATGTCACGATAATACGAGGCTTATCGGTTTTATTGGCTCATATATAGGTCGAATTATTACAGCCATAATAATTGAGCCATAAATCTTAATTACCATTTAGACCATCCAAAAGCACTTAAAGCTCTTAAGAGCCCTTCTTTCGCGTTGCATCGAGCTCGACTTTATTTATACATAGCCGAATAAAACGAGCCTTTTATATGTTTACGCTTGCATCCAAGTGTGTGTGTGTGCGTGTGCGCGCACAAAAGTTGTCTGCATTTCTCTTAAAGTGGCCCATTAGGAGGGATGGAATTCCAAGTCTAGCGACTCGTATGTACACCGCAGCGTGAACAGTCTTAGAAAGACTTAACGGATTCTCAGGCTACTGGGCGTGGATTACTTGTTAGTAGGTATATACACGCGCATAAATAAATTCTCGGGTACTCGAGCCTTTATCTGACTTGGAGAGAAATATAACTTTTTGGCCTCGGCAGATTATCGCCTCTTCATTTTTAGTGCAGCCAACAGCTCTTTCATGCTGCCTTTTCTGCACTGATTATCCGTGTTAAAATGTAGCTTTAATTTGTTCCTCTTTTTTCCATCTCAACCAGTTGCCGCAGTTCGGGCTAAATATTTGATTTATTTTTTATTCTTACTAACTACGTCACTCGAATTTTAATTCTTCTCTTGCTTCTCTTTCTCTCTAGTGAAGCTTTTTTGCAACCCAGAAAGCATAGAGAAAGATTCAGCGCGCCACGCTTTATATTCCTTCGATTGTCGCTTCCGACTCTTCGCCTCCTGTGCGCAATAAAACTCCCATTGAACTCGCTGCCTGAATAGAGCCAGCTTTTCTACTGCTACTAGAGGTTTGTCTCTCTCTCTCTCTCTCTCTCTCTCTTCCTCACTCCTTTGGTATAAAGAGAAACTTTGCTTTGGAATAATGCGATCGGCTTTTAATTAATGCAACTTGGTCATGGTAACACAATATAATATTTAAAAGCTGTTTTTACACAGGCCAGATTACAGTTCAATTTATTAAAATATATTAATTTTTTCACTCTGGTGCCCGGTATACGCTATATCAAGCTAGCAAATAAAGACTACATAAAAGATAAAGATATGAGCATACTTGAAAGAGACGTTATTCTGTCTGAGAGAAAAATTGAAAGATAGTCGCTCAAGTTATCAGCCGAGAGTGGACGAGTTAATACTCGTCCTTATTGTTTCGTGGGCTTCCACAAAATGTAGCAGAATTTGGAGAATTGAAAAGCACACAGCCACATGAGTGCGAGAGAGAGACGAGTATGAAAAAAACAGACATTCTTTTTCCTTGAGCTTTCGTTACCCCAGTCGTTCTCTTTGAAAAAGATGGGGTCATTAAGGCTCGCTCCAGCGAGAGAAAGATTTGTCACCGATTACGTTTAATCTCTTTCTCGAACTTTTCGCAACGGCGTGTCGAGCCAAGTACTATTCCGCCACGTTTTCTCTTTTTTCACCTCATCAGTATTTACAAGATTTTTTCATCGCTTCTTTTTTCGCTGGCTTTTCCTCTATTTCATCGTTTGTTTTTCTCGAATATTCAAAAAATATATATTTTCATAATTGCGTTCTCCTTGGCTACACACTCGTAGATTTGCTTAGGTTATACAAGTTTTTTAAGTCGTGAAAACCCGTGATCGCGTTGAAGCCACGCGACTATTTCTATGATATTTATTTTCCAATTCACATCTCCGCTGCACGCGAAAACCCTTACTGAAATTGAAACGTCAATCCAGAGATGAATTTTAAGCATTTAAGCTCTCTTTATAAATTCGAAGCTCATTCGTGTTTTAGCGGATTTTAGTCGCAATTCAAGCACGATATGTTTTTTCAGAGCAACCGTTATTAGCGCTGCTTGTAGCACGGCTGCCCAAGCTAAGATTGATTTTTTCTGGTAAAACTGCTTGTAGTCATAAATCCTTTCAGAGAAATCTATTTAGTTATGCGCCGAAACGTATCACGTGCGTGTGTCTCGTAATAACCTCATGGGACTTTACTATTGGTATTGCTCGTGACAACGACAATTCACTCTTTGGTCGTGTAGCTTTCGATTTATTAAAAAAAAAAACTGAAAAAAGAGAAGATTATGATGGATCGAGGCGGATATGCGAACGCTCTAGTACAAAAGCACGCCCAGAGACAAACTCACGCTCGAACGTGTATCTATAACATATATTGAGGCTTGCATTGGGATGCAGCCTGTGGACTCATGCATCACGGGCCACAAAAAGTACAAGGGATCGTTCGCACGAGCTCGAGTCTATAAAAGAGATATATCCAGTATCACACATAATACGTATAAACCAACACACCCAGTCAGTGTGCATATAAATATAATACATATATTCTGTAATGACACGACGCCCTGCATAAGCTCGTTATAAATCCTTAATTGCTTGTCAAGTATTTTTGATATTTTACAAACTTCAGGCCAGGTGGCTAACAATAATAATGACCAAATTGAGTTTGGATAAAGCCAGGGATAGCTCCGCGAAAATAGGACAGCTCGTGACACCAAAATTGTCGATTTCTCACAAAAAGATTTTGCAAGTTAGAGGAATCACTGATTGAGTAGACTCCACAAAAGCCTACGGCCCACACACACACACATAGACTTGGTTAATTCAATTTTTACATAGGTGAAAAATGAATATTCATTTCTAAAACAGGATCAGGTATATGATTTTATTTTATTTTTTTTCAATGTACAAACAAATCAGAATTTAGTCGTGCTCTAGAAAGCTATAACTGCTTAAGAACCTAGTTCGTTGAGTTAGTAAGTTAATTCTAGGATTTCCTGTGATTTTTGTCGCGCTTAAAGGAATAGAATCGTTATTTGTTATACAACTTTCTCATGTGTTCTTACACAAATGCAACTTGTTTAGGCGTATTGTTGATATTTATGTCGATGCACGTTGGGTGGACTGAGGAGCGCATTTTTAACGGGTCGGAATATTTATTATTATGCTCGCTCGTCGTCACGAGACTAAGGCTTAATCTTGGGTTACACGTTTGTAGGATACCCTCGAAGCATAAGTATTCACTGGAATGAAAAGAGAAATGCCAGTGCAGTGCACGGTGTGTGTGTGTGTGTGTGTGTGTGTGTGTGTGTGTGTGTGTGTGTTTTCCTACTCCACCCCATTCGGACACTCACTGGTAACCGCCGCTAGGCATTGCTTCGGTGAGGCCAGGGTTAGTTCAGTATTTCTGCTACTTCGTTGTTAGTCGTTGCCATACATCCCCCATCCGTCACATAGTGATATGCGACGATTAGGGGTTCAGGGACTCATCTTTTTTTTGTACTTGGTGAAGCTCCGATCCTGCGCGATGCCATCTCTCGATTGTCGTATCCCCTTTTTCGGAGTCGCCTTTTTGCGTGGTCACACATTGCTAGCGTCTCCTCCTGAGTTAAGTATTAGAACTCACTGCTCAGTGATATCTTGTGAGTGTGGTTCTCGCTTCTGTCGCCGCCCGGCAAGAGACCAGGTTGCCAGGGCCGTTTCATCTTGTGAGTGTGGTTCTCGCTTCTGACATCATCATGGGAGTGTTGTGCTTCCCGTCTATCGCCAGCTTTGTGAGTCTTCGCCTCGGGCTTCTACTTATGGTTATCCTCTTCGTTTCCAGCTCACACAGTGATCGGAGTTTTTACCGCTTTGGAGGCTGATGACATAGCCCGGGTCTTCTTTTTGAGTGGTACCCGCTCCACCTCGGGCACGGGCTCAACCACACCAGGCGAAAAAACGCGCCTCAAGAATTCGCCCAGTGGGGATTGAACCGACGCCCTACGGCACACCTTGTATCAGCAGGCAAGAACTATACCCACTGAGCCAAGGAGTCCGATACGCGTGCGCGCGCGCGCGTGTGTGTGTGTTTTTTGGACGTAGGCGGAGTGAACTCTGCAGCCAGTGACCCTTCGAAACGAGTACCCCACTGGAAACCGTCGTTAAACATTACTTCGGTAGGGACTCTATAGAGCTTCTTTGCTACATCTGTGTCTTTTCCGTACATCCCCCGTCCTTTCTTACGGTGATTAGGGGTTCGGGAACCAGAAGCATCGTCTTCTTCTTACAGCATCGTCCGGATCGCTCTTACACCTCTTGCGCCTCTTGCCTCAGTTTTGAGACGACTGATTGCGCGAAAGACGCTACCGCTATTCAATTGCTTGCGCTCTCGAACATGAGCCTGACGATGTTTTCCGGCTCGATTTCTTCTTGGAGGACTTGTTGGAGTCTCTCTCTCTCTTCGTGGAATCGCAGGCAGCGAAAGAACGCATGCTCCGCGTCTTCTATTGTGGTAGGGCAGGCCGGGCAGAGTGCGCGTAGGGTGTTGTCATACCGCTGGCTATGGCTTTTGAAGTAGCCATGCCTGGACAGGAGCTGTGTGAGATAGTAGTCTACTTCTCCATGTCCCCTCTCTACCCATTCTGTGATGTTCGGAAGTAGCCGGTGTGTCCATTGGCCCTTTAAGGCCCGTGATGTTATTCCCCGAGCCGAATCAAACGCGTTCTTAACGTCGAGGGTGGCCACGGCGCAGTACTTCTTGGTGCTGCGGTTCCATCTCTTGCCCGCGATGGCTTCTCGGGCGGTGGCGATGACGTTCTCGATGGTGTTGATCGTCGATCGCCCCTTCCGGAACCCGCACTGGTGATCTGAGAGGCCCCGAGGGCTCTCAGTAATGGCTTCCAGGCGATCACAGATGAGTCTCTCCAGGATCTTGCCCGCTGTATCCAGCATACACAGCGGCCTATACGACGATGATTCTTTGGGTGGCTTGCCTGACTTTTGCAGCAGGACAAGCCTCTGTCTTTTCTAGCACGCGGGAAAGACACCAGTTCGCAGGCACGCCGTGTACACCTGCAAGAAAATGTCAAGGTGCGTGGCAATGGCGATCTTGATAGCGGAGTTTGGTACTCCATCCGGCCCAGGCGCAGTGTGATCCTTGATCCTCCCGCATGCTCTTCGAAGTTCTTCCAGGGTGACGGCTGGTACAATTGCTCCTGCATGGAGTGGTGGTGACAGAGCTGTCTCGTCAAGCAACGACGACGTCGTCCACCTGCCTTGGTCATAGACGCATCGCATGCACTGGTAATGGCAGCCATGAGCCTCGTGGCCATCTCTTCTGTGGGCCCGGATGAAATCGCAGCATTGGCCATCATGACTGAGAGGGACTCTGAGTCGAGAGTGCATGCGTTCCATTTGCGGCTTTGGCGCGTCGTAGGTCTAGGCGGTCTGGCGGTCGCTATCTCAAACACGATGGCTTGATGGTCGCTGTGCCTGTAGACCTCGCTTACGGCCCATGATGTCATTTGGGGAGCGAGTGTGTCGCTGGCAAAGGTGAGATCGATGATCGAGTAGCCCAGTGCACCGGTGAATGTTGGTGTGTCGGCACGCAATGCAAGATGGCTTGCTACAGCTGCACACACACAGCGGCGGGGCTGTACACACACATGCACCGACGCGGCGCGCCACCGTGAACGCACAGCACTCACACAAACACTTTGATTTAGCGTGAATCTACACAAAAAGGTCGAGAATACCGGAGCACGAGCAGAACACGTCCTGCTTGCTTCGCTCTTCAGACTCAACTCGTGTGTGTGTGGCTGAGTGCACCGAGCCGAGAGCTGATGAAAAATGTCAGCTAACCTGGTTATATCGTGTGTGCAGATCCAAATACTTCCGACCCCTTCTCAACTCACCGAGCTTGCGTTTTTCTCCCTCGTAGCTCACAATGACTGCATGTTTGTGTGTATATAAACTGTTGTTTGTCCACTTCTCAACTTGAGTGTACATACATATCTTCACGCAGCGTCGCTCGCTACGTTTCCTGACTTTTTTGTTATCGCTGTACTTGTTTTTCTTGTTACTACTCATCACTCTTGCTATGACTTCTGCGGTTGCTACAAGTGCTTCTAATAAATTTACTGTAATTCTTCCATAATGATGATTTTTCATCTTCTCAGTCTACCCTGGCAGAAGCAAGAATGGTCTCTCGTTCGTTCATTGATTTATTTGCTCGTCATCAAGGGTATTTTTTTTACAAATTTTGCGAGAGGAATGAGCAAAAAAGTTTCGAGGTGATAGATTTCGAGTACAATTTTTTTTTGTTTTCATGTTTACCCTGAAGAAACATTGATATTTCGATGTGTTCAAATTGAGGTACAATAATTTTGTGTCAATCTAAATTTTATATTGATATTCAAAGACTATCCAAATAATCAGTATTGTTGTTTAATCTATCTTAAATTACTAGGGATATATAAATATATAGGGACATTATTTTAGTGACACGGGTATTTCGCATGCAATAAGTTGATTAAATAATAATATACAGTAAAGTCTTTAGGACAGAAATCTACCGCAGGTTAAAAAGTTTACATCGTTCTGTAGCGAATGTTGAACTAGACTTACATTAAAAAATGCCGTGGATAATCAATTTTCATAGGGAAACAAAATATAGTTAGAATTAATTTTCTAGTTCATAGCATTGCACATTTAGCGCGTACAAATACGATATAACGGGACAAAGCGATATACACGTAGAAAATTCAAGAAGAAAGATTTGATATCTCATAAAGATGAAGAGAAAAAGCAACGCGTATCTAAGTAAAGGTTTTTGAGAAGCTGAGCGATATAATAATGATAACATGCGGCAAGCGAGTCAGTACAACTACTCATTGAAAAGCGGCATCAAAGTTGAGGGAAATCTTTCCTGTGAAAACAAAGAAGCGTCCAATGGAAAATAATGAAAATCGTGAATGCAGCCACGCGCACTTTTAAAACACACAGGAGGAAGGAAGGAAGGAAGGAGGCCAAAAAATACACACGCACACAACACTCAAACGAATGATTTCCCACTTGAGCTTCATGTATACTACCGAAAAGGTTCACGAAGCCATGAATGTTACTTTACGGCTCTACTCCTTCTTTAGGGTTTTTTTTTGTCGTAGTATTTCCCTTCGCATCACTGGCACACTGAGAGAAAGAGCTAGGGTACACACAGAGACAAAAACAACTCTTTTCACTGCTAGTCTCCCTCTGTCTCACCCCTTTTGCCATCATTTCTCGAGAACCCTTAAAGCACACACACCCTGCACACACACACAAACATACACACACGCACGCACACACACATAGACATTCTATGCGGTGGGACGAGACGTTTTTGTACTCCTCGCTCAGTTGCACTATACACACAGAAGAGTGTGTATGATGGAAACCATCACCAAGTCGCTCTTTGTTGTACACTCACACTATAGACTTACACATAACTTCATCTATCCTGGTATATTTACTATTATCGTCTTTATGCTATATGCATTTATATACATGATTTATTTATCTTGACTCTGCGTCATAACGTCTCTGCATCTTGGGCAAAAGATTTACATGCAAAAGCGGCTGCTTTACATAGAATAATAAATAGAGTCTCGAAGTGACATATGAAAACCAAACGTTTGATAATGCGTCACACACGTGGACATTTGTTTGTTTTAATCAGTGCTGTATTACTCAATAGTAAACGTGCATAGGTACGCAGAGGCGCGCCTAGTTGCGAGCAGTGTATATTCACTCGTAAATAATCTTACCTATCGCGCGTCGAGCTGCACAGGTCTGTTTGTGTGTATCTTTACGCGTGTATGTGTGCGAGTGTTTGTACTTTGACGACGGCGATGCATATTACACTCCAAGTTCTCTGCGTTGCGGTATACATGCCGAGCGCATACGATGATTTATGCGCGTTTGATAAGAGGCACCGATATGCTTGAGCGCGAAGCTCTGGCAGAGACTCGATTAGCTTTTTCGTGAATGAGTAGGGACGTATGTTCATCCGTAGCAAATACCGTATCATATTTATAAATCATGCCGATTATGGCGAGTGTTGAAGAAAATCCACCAAAAATCAAATGTGTCCAGAAACCAAAGAACTGCAATATAGCACGATTCAACTATAAATTATCAGATACACGAGACAAAAAAGACAATTACCGTACTTACGCAGTGGGAAGGATGAACCGAAACGAAAGAAAAAAGTAACAATAACTAGCTCAAATAAATATACATAGTCTCGACGTAATGTATACTCCATTGTAATGATAATATATACTCCATACACTGAATTAAAGGGGAAAAAATAACGGAGAAAACAACACAGTAGTTAGTTGTAATGTAATCTCTTCTCTGTGGTGTGTATTGCATGCGTAATTATTATTGCCGATGCATGTTTTTATGGTGCTAACTTTTGACTTTTCTCGTACGTACATGTGCTGAGCTTGTGCATGCAGCTTCAAGTGACTCACACATATGTGTGTCGTACGTATATCTCTGCGAATATTATACCGCTTTGCTGAGCTTGCCAAAGAGCAATAGTTATATATCATATTCCGAGCTTTTATCGGCTGCACAGGTGTGCGCAAAAAAACCATCGACGAATGTAAAATCGTCTGGGAGCAGAGAGAAAGCTACCATCTGCTTCGTCGACGGAAAAAACGTGAAAAAATTTCATATAACAGAACGATTTCTCTCTCTCTCTCTCTCTCTCTCTCTCTCTCTTTCCTCTTACTTACGACTAGGAAACAGAGAGCGAGAGCAGTCTAATAAAGCCATTTATTGGCCTGTGGGAATGCCTGACGCAAGCTGGACTCGTACTACTTCGAGTTAAGATATTTCACGTTTTTTTCGATTACCTCGTGCAATGATACTCGGATGAATTTCTTTTCCATTTCCAATTGAAGGAGTAGCTTTAAACGCCTCATAGCATGTGCGTTATAGTGCAACAAAAAGTAATTGTTCGAAGATTTAGCCGAATGACTTTTCAATTAATTAAATGATTGCAACATTTTAGATAACTTATTTACTTTTTCATCGCCATGAGTACACAAACAATTTGATTCGATTGATTACATTTTTTGTTACTTTTATCTTGTAATTTTGTAATTTAATTTAATTAATTTAGACTTTTTATTCAAAATAGTAACTTAGTCAAAGTTTCAATAATCACATCATTCTTTCTTTCTAAAATCATTAACTTTCATTACTGCTTAAAAAAGCACGGCTTTATTTAAATAAATATTTTCAACGATGCTGCACAAATATATCTCGGATTATTCTCCTTTTACACAATGCATCTTAGAATTATCTTTTCATTATTCAACCACGCACGTAGATTCAAGGAATTTCAAAGTTTATAGTTTAATGAAAATCATAGTTGAATAAATATTTCTACTTTTGTAAAAAACGATGAAATTCTGTATTTTTAACGTCCGGTTTCAATAGATGACGATGATAGATTTTTTTGATTAATTAATTAAAAAAAACAATGACTTTTTGCCACAATTTTAGATATAAAGGAATAATTTAAAAAGAAAAATACAATAAATAAAAATGAGAAAGATTGAAATAAGTAGTGAAAATTCGACGCGAAATGAAATTACACAGTCGACTGACGATTTATTTGTATGCCCACAGGAATATTCTGTACAGTTGACATTCAGAGAACAATGGATTGACGAGAGACTCAAATTCGACGACGTCGGTGGTAAGGAAAAAAAACTTTCTTCATTTTTTATTTTTCAATCTTCGACGCTCGCGTGCTGCGCTCTAGATGTAATATTGTATGTGCAACGGCGCACAAGCTTCGCGCGGGAAATTCTCTAAGGGGAGGAGAGAAAATGCGGGAAATATCGAATTTTTTCGGAGCCGCTTCGAAGCTTTTACTCGGTAGGGGGAAAAATTCCTCCTTCTCTACGCATCAATACAGCGAGTGATTTACATTTCACGAGTACTCTAATAATCGAAGTATTGTTATGAACTCGATAATTGCGAAAACTCCATTAGTCTGGCGATTGCGTATGCATTGGAGCAATTTTTTTATTTATTTATGGGACGTTTACAAGTTAATGCATTCATTTTATTGTGGTTTTTTCATTGTGTTCGCAGGGAAACTAAAATATCTCACTCTCACCGACGCCAGTCGAGTCTGGATGCCCGATCTGTTTTTTGCCAACGAGAAGGAGGGCCATTTTCACAACATCATCATGCCCAACGTTTATATTAGAATATTTCCAGACGGATCGGTTCTCTACAGTATACGGTGAGCATACATTTTTCCTTTTTACGAGCCTCTCTAGAAAATGGATGTTCCGTCAACATGATTTTTGTCTCGACAGAATTTCACTCACCTTATCGTGTCCAATGAATCTCAAACTCTATCCACTCGATCGTCAAATATGTTCTCTGAGAATGGCCAGCTGTGAGTACATAAAATAATATATGTATACATGACCAATTCTCCGTGAAATCGAAAGCTAAAAAAACTTATTTTAGACTCTCGATCACCTTATAAGTAGGCTTGTTCCAAAATTTATAATTTCTGGGGAATCAGATCTTTTTTAATCAGAATAAATTTTTTTCTGCTTTTGCAGATCTTATTTTTAACCCAATTTTAAGTTTCGATAGTTAGTGTTAAAATTCAAGTTACATATGCCATATTGCATAAAAATAGGGTACAGATGAATAAACACGTATCATACACTATGATGAAAGAGTGTAGAGCATTAGTTCAGGCACGAAGCTAAATAAAGTATGCAGTTTGATCAAGATACATACAATTGCCGCGCAAGCGAGACAAGCGGACTATACGCGGACGGGTACGCGCGAAGCAACTAAGCGCTCTTCAGCGTATCCCTCATGCCAAACGCGTCAAAAGAAGTTTCCGAAAAGTGAAAAAAAGTCGAAATAGTATACTATGTAACAAGTGCGTGAAGAAGATGACTCCTGGGTGAGTCATCCTCCTTACGCACTAGTTGTTAAAGATATTTATTAACATTTTATGCGTAAAACGTGGTTTTTGTGTCATTGAAGTTGTTTTCACCCGAGCGTGGCAAGGGTGCAAAAACTCCTGGATGAGTCAACTGCTTCGCGCACTTATTACAAAATATACTATTATTGTCATTTTCCGCTAATTTAATTGTTCTAGACGCTTTTTTTACGATTCTTTTTGTTTACCATTCCGTAAAGCGCTAAGACACTTTAAGATATTTATTGTATGGCAGTGTAAATAATTTCTAGTAAAGAAGCTTTGTAGTAGTATTTTTTGCAAAAATCATACTGTGCTTAGCAAGAATTTTTTTTAGTTTCCAGAGATAACTATGAATTTAGGAAATAAGTCAACTTCGGGTCTGTGAATAAAAGTTATTATATTGGGTCCCACAAATTGTAGTAAAATTTGGACACATTCCTGTCATAAAAATAAATATTTCTACCGGCATGAAAAATCCTTGTTTACCCACTTGAATTCACAGAGAATCGACTATTTATGTTAAAAAGAGAGAAAAGAAAGAAATGAAAATGAGCAAAAAATTGATATTGATGATGCTTGAATTCAGACGGATGGACAACGGCCGATCTAGTGTTCCTTTGGAAAGAAGGCGATCCCGTGCAAGTGGTTAAGAATCTACACCTACCTAGATTTACGCTAGAAAAATTCTTAACCGACTACTGCAACAGTAAGACCAACACCGGTGAGTGCCAATAAATGAGCGGGCTTCCCGTTTTATTTTAACCTTATGAGCGTCCAGCTCTAAATGAGCATGTTTTGTACTCACACACATACACCTTTACAGGCGAGTACAGCTGTCTGAAGGTGGATCTGCTCTTTAAAAGAGAATTTTCATACTATCTCATCCAGATTTACATACCCTGCTGTATGTTAGTCATCGTCTCTTGGGTATCCTTCTGGCTGGATCAAAGCGCCGTACCTGCTCGGGTGTCCTTGGGTGAGTGAACATCGCAAGCAACAGCACACGCCGAATACCGACTTTTTCGCATTCGTCATTTATACGCGCAGACATGTACAGATGACTTATCAAAGGATCAAAAGCATTTCTAACTTTGAGTTTGTCGAATTCTCCCGGTTTTACTCAAAATTATTGAGCATTTCTACTTTGCATTGCACAATATTATTCGGATTATTATTAAGCAATAAAGCCGGGCGTTACATCGTAATTAAGTGAATAAACTTTGCATATATCGTAGGCGGACGAGCTTGAAAATAATTATAGAATATGTGCTCGCTCGCACTAGCAGAAAGAGCTGGAAAGCAAAAAACAAGCCGACCCAAGCCAGCAAAGTTAACGCGCGAATGCAAATTCTCGGGGCACACGTATGAGTTTCATAAACGCAAATATGAAAAAGAGAAAGAATATATTTGCTGTTGCCGTCGTCGTCACCGCCTATGCAACGGCAGGATTATAGAAAAAGTCTCTCACTCTCTTTTGCTTTGAAATTATTTTTAAATTGCGTATACATTATGTTAGCGAGTACTAGCTGCGTGTGCGTCGCATATTCGCATCGAGCAGTTTTGCCTGAATTTTATTTACCACGCACTCGTGCACTCGCACAGACCATAGAGCCACTCCAGATTAAAGCAAAGTTGGGCATAGACACTAACAAATTTTTGTGCTTGCAGGAGTAACCACTCTGCTGACAATGGCCACTCAAACGTCGGGCATAAATGCCTCGCTACCACCGGTCAGTTACACCAAAGCCATCGACGTCTGGACGGGCGTCTGTCTGACCTTCGTGTTTGGGGCTCTTCTCGAATTCGCCCTGGTCAATTACGCGTCGCGCAGCGACATACATCGCGAGAACATGAAGAAGAAGTACGCCGAGATGGAGCATTCGACGTCCGTCGACCCAAACGCCGAGCCCTACGATCCAGACGCTGCAGCCAATTTTGCCATGGTCAGTGTTCTTCTTAGCTCTTTATTTACACTTATTATTACACTGATATAATGAACTATCTGCACCACTTTTATCTTTATATACGATTTAGTAGCGCCCTGATGTTCGATGTCTAGCGGAGTCGAGAGCCTCGACCTACCATCGCGCGTGGGCCAATTGTCTATCAGTAATTTCTCACATTATTTGCTCATTTACACTTTTTTCGAAAAATTGATATTTTTTAAATTAATAAAGTTAAATTTTGTGAGGCTTTACCAACAAAAATAAAAGACAATTTAATCATTTTAATCGCACTGTATCATTAGCAAAAATTTTAGCTCCTTTCATTTTCAAACAGAAAGCACTTTATAATCAAAAAATGCATGCTTTTTTCAACTTTCAATAAGAAAATTTCCTTTTCAATAGTTTGGCATTTATAGTGCATATCTATAAATCATACTTCATTGAATTTTTGAATCAGAGAGTTTGAAAAAATCCTTGCATTAACTAGAATTTCCGAATAAACTTGATTACCCAACTTTCTTCTTCTTCTTTTTTTTTAAGCCGAAGAAAATGCCAAAGAGTCAAAATTGTCTTTATTCTTATGCAGCAGATGAGAAGTATTAAACTTTTTTCGAGATCTAAAGTTCATCTGCTTTCGATTGTGCTGATTTCTTTGAGACACGTTTTCTTTGGCGGATATTCTCATCGATGCACTTCGAGTAATGAAAAAAATTTGTAGCTCGCACTCTCTAAACAATTTCTCAGATCGATCTTCGAAGTGTGTCGATGTTACACGAGGCTGAATGAATTCAAACTTGTCCGCAGCTACGTGTACAATCATTTACTATTTGAAAAATAGACGGTACGCAGTGTGAGGCTCTCGGCCCATTATATCATCGCGGCACAATCTCCAATACCCGTCGGGTCGGCTGTGATACGTCCTTCGCAAGCTTTCGAACAATTCATGCTTACAAATCACATTCAGATATTTGTCAAGCATCAAAGTCGTAAACTATTGAAAAAAAAAGTAAAAATTTGTTCCACGGTAACAGTCGAGTCGAAGGTGTGTTTGGAGGACGCTACCAGTAATAACAAACGATTGTCAAATTTCAAAATAAAAATGTAATGTTGCATTAATTAATGAAAGTAAAACTCAATTGTTTTTTCTTGTTTTTTTCTTGGTACGTGTTTCTCTGTCCTGTACTATTGTCGCTCGCATCAAAATAAAAAAAACCTGTGTGTCGACAACGTGTGTTGTGCCACGTGTGATACAATGCCCGCCATGCCACCACCACCAACCACTACCTTTTCAAAAAAAAAAAAAAAAAAAAAAAAAAAAAAATCAATAATAATAAAAAAAAATCATACACCACCACCGGCCACGATCGGTATCATCATCTTCATCATCTTCTTCACCACCTCGCGTGCGTACTACTACTTCTACTACTACTGCTTGATGTGTTGGTGTGATGCTAAATATAATAATCAATCACACCGATCAATTACGCACACTGCGTGTGTGGTACTTGTTATACCTCGCACTTGTTATGGCTCGATGGGACTGAAAAAATAAATTGAAAAAATAAAAAAATCGAACCACATAATACGAACGTACATACGATATGTTGAATGTTGCTTGATGAAATCGAGTAGAACTTGCCACCACTGACACCAGATTGGAAATCAAAGGCAGCACATTTCTTCCAGAAGCCTCTGGTACGTGCGGCCGATTCGGACAACGTCATGTCGATGGAGAAGATGAGGCAGTGCGAGATACACCAGGCACCGCCGAAAAAAAACTGCTGCAGGTCGTGGCTGTCCAAGTTCCCGACGAGGTCCAAGCGCATCGACGTCATCGCGCGGATAATATTCCCCCTCGTGTTCGCCCTGTTCAATCTCGCGTACTGGTCAACGTACCTATTTCGGGAGGAAGCGGATGGCGAGTAAGCCTCGACGGGGAGGCGCTCGGATCGTCAAGGGACGCATCGCAAGTGGCACGCGGCCACCCCCTCTATTACTCACAGCCCCGACCGGCCAGCAGCAGCAGTCAGCAGCAGGGCTCGTCTTCGCGCTCGGCATCGGCACACGGTAGCAGGTCGGCCTCGCCCGCGGCCCCCGGCACCGGCAGTGCTCACGGTAGCGCCCACGGTAGCGCCCACGGTAGCGCCCACGGCAGCCTGACGCGCACCCCACCGCGCCACAGGCACCATCACGGACACCGGCACCACCACCATCACCACCATCACCACCATCACAGCCACCAGCAGCTCCAGCGGCAGTCGCCGTCGCCGTCGCCCTCACCGCCTCATTCGCGTTGTTCGCAGGCATCCTCGTACCAGCAGAGGCTGCGCTCGGGCTCGCCGTCCTCGTCCTCGATGACCGAGAGCGAGGGTCGGGAGGCTCTGCGCTCGCGCTCGAGATCGCGCAGTCCGGCCAGCAGCAGCAGTCAGCAGCAGCAACAGCACCACCACCAGATGGCGATGAGCGCCCTCGGCGTGGCCGGCACCAGGCGTCGATCGACCCCCTCGCCTGGACACGTGATCGACATGGCCCAGCGACAGCACCAGGCGGCCGCCGAGCTGCTCAGGGCCGACGAGCTCCAAGCCACGCTCAAGGCCAAGGCCGCCTACGAGGAGCGCTGCTGCTGGGGATTCGTTCCCAAGAGGTGGTTCACCAGTCAGGCCCAGGGCAGCGCCAAGATCGACGTGTTCGCCAGGTTCGCCTTTCCTCTCGCGTTCGTGGTGTTCAACATAGCCTACTGGTCGACCTACATGTCGCGCGGAGACGACAACGTCGGGCACAACTGATAACGATGCGCTCCTCCTCCTCCTCGGCCTCTTTTCACTTATTTCTCCTCGCTGCAGCGCACCTTGACTGCGCTTCTCGACGTACTATTTGCATCTCGCTCTCTTTGCTCTAGCTCACCGCTGCTCCTCTTTCGCGATCGCTGACAACGTGACCCCGAGCGGGCCCCGCCGGGCTCGTTGTACGATATCCATTTAGGCATCTCTGTATAATACGTACATATGGCTCGCGACGAGCATTTTTTATATCATTCGTGATGCATGATCATAACCACGCGTACACACGGACCCTTCGTATGCACGCGACATCGTCTTTTTTACGTGACTCGACTGCAACGACCACAGCGATTACAACAACTGACCGACGACGCGCTGATGATGCACGTAAATCACTCCACTCGCGATAATTTTTCAATATTTTTATACGTTTACTATGATAATCTTCGATACTTGCTCGATATTCATAATTGACGCACGGACGACTTGGTACGCCAACCCAGTCATGCACACGCCATACGCACGCACGCGCGCACCCACACGCCAACCTTTAACTCTTTGCACACGCGCTCCGATCGAGCTTCCATTTCAACGAATGAAATAAACTAACTTTTACACGCGTTCTTCTTGAGATTAAATCAAAAGCGATCTACGTTTTATTAAGTAATATGAGCAATTCCAGGCGAGATAATCCAGTGAAATAGTACGTCGATAATCAGCAAAAATATCGCTTCCATCGCGTTTGTTTGCTATTCCGAGACTTCGATAAAAAAAATCAACAACGACAAAAATGTCGACGCTTTATATACTGCACGGATTTTCGGAATATATTGTACTACGACCGATTTACCGACTCGGATATCAAGCGTAACGCATATATTGCGCGGCCATAAAAAATATCAAGTGTGAGTATAGATATGTATGAGAGTGTCACATTTTATCGAATAAGCATATAAATATTATAAATATAAATGTATACATGTCGCACACTTTTGCGCGCACGCGATATCGTGCAATTATTATATATATGTATAAGTATGATATGATGTCGTATAAAACGAGTACGTGTAAAAGAGGATGTGATGAATTGCGAGTGAATGTGTGACATTTTTCCAGAAGAGGCCGAGAGTGAGACGAACAAACTAACTTCCATCGGGCATACGTACACATGACTCGTGATAAGTCATGCGCGTGAGCCTATAAAAAAGCGCATCGTTTAAAAATATGTGAAAAATAATATTATAATTAAGAATAATAGATTGTACATCGGGGAGACCGCGCGCCACCTTAAATATACTATAGTTAAATACAAAGAAGACTATAATATAGCGGGCCTTGTATAGCCACGGCCTATCTCCAAATAAGACAAAATGACAAATCGACGAAAGGAAAAACAAATAAAATGAAGAAATAAACAATGACTTTCAAATAATAAAAAATCTATCACTTAGATTATAAGACAACAACAACAACAACAAATAATGAACGAAAGAAATGGAAAAATGAGTGAAGTAAAAAAAAACTATAGGGTACGTAGATTTTAAGTGACAAATGAAAAAAAAGAAATACAAACAATCGAGGTATTATATGAACTAATTATACGATAATTATAAATATTATTATTATAATTAAGTGACAATGAAACTGTGGGGATAAGAAATTAGGGCTTAAGTATAAGAGAAAAATAAAAAATGAGATATCGGCTAATGAAATTAGGATGATTCATGATACATTAAAAGATATTCGAACGAAGCATATTAATGACTATTAAAAGCAAATGTGGGGGAGGGGGGATAATACGGAAAATGGTCGTTGTGTGAGACACGACGAACTATTTACCCGTACTATAATGTACGGGTGAACTGTGAGAATACATTAATAATACATGTATCAAAACGAGAAAGTTACTTGATGACGATTCAATAATCATTGAATGCACATCAAAGTAAAATTTTATTAATTATACACGCACACATATACGTGCTCGTGCGCGCATATACACTGGAAAGATACATTTGAACTCACACATACACATACACACACACACACACACAAGTAGGTACAAAGTATCGCATCTATTATGGTATCGGTAAAATGCATATTATTATTAAACTTGCGGATAAACGAACGAGTCGGCAAGTGCCTTTGCGCGAAAAAGGCCATATTCGTTCGTTTACGTTTAAATTGTGATTTCTGATCGAAACATCGACGAACGAGTGCAATAAAAAACGTCACTGCTCTCGCATAATAATTTTGTATGTAATAACAAGAAGCCGATGTGTCGAAGCCGTCGATCGATTTGTATTATTTATGTATCGTGACCAGTGCGAAGCGAGCAGCGACATTTCCATTGCTCATACTCGACGAGGGTCGAGCCGAGCCCTTCTTTTCGATTCGATAAAACATGTACGATGCCATTGACGATAAAATTGAAGTAAAAAAATTTGAAAAACCCTTAAAAACAAGTTACAGTGCACCTCTCGCTATCCACAATATATTCCATTTGTAATTTTCACGTTTGTATATCAAAAAAAGACATAATAACGAATTTTTTAGATATACCATATTATAAATCGAAAGAATAAAATTTTCTATACGAACGCACCAATAATTACGTTGAGTGAGAATAGGAGAATTTTCCGACTTTCAATAGCAAAAACTGCAAGCAATGATTTTTATCAGTAATATTAGACATGAAACGCCTATATGTCGACACACTTACACACACACACATACACACAACTCCACATGTATCGCGATCGTCCTTGCAAAAATCTGTATATTATAACGAACCAAAATACACCAAAAATATAGCGAAAGAGAGAGAGAGAGAGAGAGAGAGAGAAAAGGGAAAGAAGGAAAACGAAAAACCAAACTAAAAAATGCTAGAGAAGGAAAAAATTCACACTACGAGAGCGCGCGTACGCGAGCATTCGAAGCGGGAAATAAAAGAGAGTAAAAAAGAGGCCACAGAATGTTAAGTATACGCTTCGTTACTACGTCGAGGTTGCTGCGCGAACAAAAAAAATCGGCAGAGTTGGAAAATGCAGCCCCGCGCGCGGGCGCGTGAACGAACGAGCGAACGAACGAACGAACGAACGAACGAACGAAGCCCGGAGCCCGCGAGCTAACTCTCGATTCTCGTTAGGGCCGCTAATTGGAATACACGTATATATGGATATGTATTATATGTGTATACATTTCACAGAGCGAGCATACACAACGACGTGGCCTCACACAGATGCGACATATGAAAAGTCACGCGGATGTATGGAGCGACCTGGCTCTCTATATAAGTAGAGAAATGAGTGGATGGCTGAATTTATAATACATTCACACGTATAAAGCTTCTCTCTCTCTCTCTCTCTCTCTCTCTGTTTGTCTCTCACCTGTAGCCCAGGTAGGTGTCGCAGCCCCGCATACACATACATACAACAGGCCACCTATGTGTTGTACACACAAGCCAGCTCGCGTCAAAGAGCGTCAAGGAGACTGGCTAGAAGCTCTTAACGCGTACATACATGCGCATGCTTATAACGGAGTACGGCCGAGCGATATTAGCGCACATTTTGCGTATGATTTAACATTTATGCAGAGTCTCAGACACAGAAAATCGTAAGCACGCGGGTCGTAGGTGAGCCCGACTCGGTGCGGGTCTCGATTCACTTCTACGAGTCGCGCATTATACGAGCCCTCGTCGCAGGCCTCCTAGACGCCATAAACACGTTTATAATACCCGGAAACGCAGTGCAGCTCTGCGAGCAGTCGTATACAAATTGACGCTGAAATTGAGGCATTAAACTCATTGTTCTACTAGCTGGTAGCCGAGTATCTGAAACCAGAAAACGGCAACCATTGGCCGCGAGGCGCGCCTCCTTCTAACTTGATCGACTTTGGGTCATTCGTATCGAGCGAGCTTCAAATTCATTTCCTCATTTGTTTTTAGAATTTATTTATTTTTATTCGCGCCCACGTGTTTATCTAACGTTTGTCAATTACTCTACGCACGCGAGAATCTATATATGATACGTTTTATTCGTGTGGCCACTTCTCTCTTTCGCTTTAATCCTCGAAAAATATTGTTATCTTGCGAGAAGAAAGAAGGAGGAGAGCGCAAAGAGGATAATTGCATCCGTTTTCGAGGCCGTGAAATATCAAGTCGGCTCCTATAGGGATGATTCTATAACTGCTCTGCACGGGTTAAACTTTATCGGGCCAACTCGAACTTTTTTTCTTGCCAGCGTGAAAATCTGCGAAAATGGTCAATTATAAACGCTAAAAGTTTGGAACGCGTATATGTGTGTGAGTATGGCTCAGTGTGTACAGTAAGGAAAACTTTATTCTCGCAAGCTCGCGCGCAAGAGTCGAGCGAAAGTAGGTCGCTCTCTTCGATAGTCCCTCTTTTCTGCTCTCTCTCTCTTTATTTCTTTTTTTTTCTATTTCGCTTCTCGCGTGGAAAAAAATATCGAAATGTGTACGTACGTTTGTGTGATACGATGCGCTATGCAAAATGATCTTCCCGAATAATAAAGTGATTAGAGCTGAAAAAAGCTGCGTGTCGTTTTATGCACCTTCGAATAACTGGAGATCCATGTAATAACGCTTGCTTGTCGTAGTACCTAATAACCCGTCAAAGTTAATAAGCGCGACACGGCCGACGAAATTCCAAACTCGATGTTTTGAGCTGTTACTGTAATCGTTACGATAACTGTTACGTTCGCCGCTTCGTCGTATGTCATTAAGTTTCAAAGTTGTGTGATCAAATGCATTAGCAGTCGTTGTGAAGCGATGGAATTATATAGACGAGCAAAAAGTTGGCTCACAGTCGTGCCGAGGCGACCCTGTAATGCTACACACACACACACACACATACACACACACACACAGGATAATGTACGCAAAGGCGAAAATCGCGACAATCGTACACCAAATTTTACATACATTCTATTTCTAATACACGCACGCCAACAAACTATATAAACATTAATGAAATCTCACGGGGTAAGCAAGTGTAATTTCAAGTTAATGGTAAAAAAAGCATAAATATGCAAACATCGTACGATAAATAAATATAAATAAAAAAAAGTATTCTGAAACAGTATGAGCATAAACAAAGTATTATCTATAAAATAATATCTTTTTATCACGTCATAAGGAGGTACCCAAGTATAAAAGTATTATCTATGTGCGTGTACACAAACGAATGCGCAGCTCGTGTTTAATTGAGCGTGTCTTCGTATGTGTACATGTGTATAAATATAGCCGGTACAATGCTGTAATAGTTTTTTGTATATTGTTTCATTGATATGATAATATAATATATAACGTAATTAATGAGAAAAAAAATGGAAAAAATCAAGCAAGAACGCGATTAAAGAATATTTGACGGAAGAAAGTGTTGAGATGTTTTCATTAGTGATAAATGTGTTTTATTGAGTAAATCACAGAACGCAGACAGACAAACTATAATATATGAGAATTGAAAAAAAAAATGATAATACTTACGTCAGAAGGAAAGCGAGCGTTGAATTTGCAAATATTTTATCATTGTAATCGAAAGAAAATGAGGCAATTCGATGAAATAATCCGAATTTTACGAAATGCTTATCAAAAAGTATTAAAATATAGCAGATGAGGTGCATTTCGGGAAAGAGAAGGAAAAAAAAATGATGGTAAGCGCGTTGTTGTTTGTTTTTTCTTCCATTTCCCATTGTCATGCCTCGGTTAGCTACAATATAGTTGAACGAACAAAAAACCTTTACATACATTACATTTGTATATTTTATCATCGTCGCATGATATACACGAGAACACTTGAAATTCAAGAAAAAAAATTGTTGAAAACATTTTTCGTTGCTATTGTTATACTTATGGTCCTTTTTTCATTGTATTCTCAATCATCCCGCAAAAAACTTGATGGAACAAAAAACGTATGTACACACAAAATAATGAAACAACAAACACAGACGAAAAAAATGTCATCGCACTCATTCATAACTTATCTGTACACGCCAACAGTCAACACATGCAGACACGCACTCACACAACACTCATACAAATAAGCCGGATAAAAGTGCAGTGTATTCATAATAAATTAAGTGTGTTATATTATGTATACATGCTGAAATACAAAATCTGTATGATCTGCAGCATGTCATTCTCGCGTAATTTCATCAGAGAGTCATAGACGTCACTATTAATATGAGAAAATGAAATGGACGCGGCTGAGAAAAAAACTAGGAAAAATAATAATAAACACATGTTTCTCAATCCTTATCTCGAATAAAAAAAAATGGTTCTAAAAATAATTGTATAACACGATACACGCAATCGCTCTATGATTTCACATAATTTTTACGTTTTTTATTACGTAAATTAAAAAAAAAAGAGCAACAAAAAAAATAGGCAGGAGATCAAATTTTTTCTTAGTACGAAAGTTTTCAAGACGAAGAAAAATGATGTTTCTTTTCACAATTTATTAAAACACTCGAACGTTGACGTTGATTTTTAATCAGCTGTAATAATTTTTAGAATATATATTATAAATATATATATAAATATTATATATATAAAAGTATATATGCATTTTGTTGATACAGTGATGTACCGATATATAAATATATTTGGTTGTTGCGTATAAATGTGTGGATTTATGTGAAATTCATAGAAAACATGTTGTAATTTGTATTACGAATTCGAATAAAATTCTAAAGAAATAGCGTTTTATCGATAAGTTTTTTTTTTAATTATCCCCCAAATTTCTTCCTTATAACAAAAAAATATTCTTGTATACAAAGTTGAACAGCTTGTTTATCAGCCGAGAGACGCCACATCTGGCTTGCACTAACGTCAGGAATATAATTTAATTATCAGAAGATTTCAATCAGTCACAGCCCGTTATCGTCAAACTCTGCTACTACTACTTCTGCAGGACTGCTGCCTCGGAAAATCAGCATTCCATTTTTTCTCAAGATTTTTTTTCATTTCATCAATTATCTTCTCGAGAGCAAGTTTGAGTTTGTTCAAAGATTAAGGAAGCCAAGTTAATTCGCGTACCAGTTTACTTTTATAAGTAGTAAAATAAACTTAGTCTTCAGTGGAAATTTGGAAAAATTTTGATTTTACTGATGATTTCGTGAAACAGGCAGTAATTTTCAATGGCGAAAGTTATAAGGCTGTTTTTCCAGCAAATAACACAATTTGAAGAGTTACGAACGCAAATGGAAAAGCTGTGAATTATTCAAAATTGCTATCGAGTGAATAAAGCACATTTTTGTGCAACTTCATTATAACCGGATTATCACTTAGAGCAGTTACATAGGTGCAATCGCGAATGCCTGCTTGACCAAAAAAGCCTCATCCTTTGGCTCTGAAAAGTCGAGACTTTTCGCTAAATTCATTTTCCTAGGATGCATAATTCAACAATAGAGCCTGGCTTGGGAGTATAACAGCCTTGACCGCCATGCCAGAGAGAGTTGGCGAGCTTTTATGAGGCTCTGTGTACGGAGCTCGCAATATCCGACGTCTTTTTAATACAGCGTGTCGTGCACGAGGCCAAAAAAGCGAGTCGAGCGGAGTTGAAGCTTTGCACGCCCTGCTATACTCGCGTAATCTTATTAATCTATACGTGTAAGTGACGCTCGTCTCTCTGCCACACGACGGCGACGATACCTTTGACAGCTTTTTCCAACACTGCTCGCTCATTCATTGCACGCGCATATGCCCCTCGCTCGTATAGACGCTCACACGTATGGACCATATAGAAAAACTAAAACTCGGTAATTGAAAATTTAACAGGTTTCGTTCATGTTACCTTTTTCAGATCTCAGCTCTGCTTTTAGCGTTGTATAAATGAAACATAGGAAGAGAGAATCCACAAATTGTCCGCAATTCATTTACGGGGTACATTTTAAAATTTTACTTTTTATTTTTTTAATATTTTTAAAACAACTTCTTTGGTAAGTAATTCGTTTAGAAGGAAAAAATAAAAGGAATCAGTAAATAGCGTCAGTACAAAGTCATATTGCATCTTTGCATAGCTCATGACTGTACGTAAATTCGTCTTGGCAAACACAGCAAGAAAAAAAACAAATAAATAAGACTCGGAAAGGGAAAACGAGCCGAGGAAAATATATAGCCAATGCGGTCTAGACGCAATAACGGCATGATTATTGAATGACGGCTGATATGTAAGTATAAGGTAAAACGACGTGCGGGATAAACGTGATATATAATGATGGGCAGGGGGAAGTTGTTCTGGCTACATGGCACGTATACTCTGGCATTATGTGTAATTGTATGTGATAGACTGTAAGCCGCCGCCGCTGCACAACAGTCCCTATTATATTAGGCTCGTTATCGTTAAGGGATCACAAGCTCAAGCGCTACAGTCTCGGTGATATCGCATCTCCGCTCTTTTCCTTTCTCTCGTACGCTAGCAGCAGCAAAAATAAAAGTCGGACCGACACGATAGCGTTTGATGCCTCGAGAAAGAGAGGGTGAAACGTCGCCAGATCCCCGACGTCGGCCATCATTTTCGAGGGTCTTGATATGACGAAATCTCATAAATGCTGCGTTTATACGACGCCGCAGTGTAATAAAATAAGACTATTTTTTTCCGATTCCAAAGACTCGCTCTTCGATGACGACCCTTATGTATAAAAAGAGTTATGCACGCGAGCCTTGGATTTTTACTGCCAAGTACTTTCTCTTCTGGTTCTCCCACGCCGTAAGATAAATATTTTTTCGCATTCATGCGATTGTCATTTGTTTTTTTACTTTTAAAAACAAGCGGATAAAGATGAAATGCACATTTTTATTATTCTTTTTTTTGCGTACATTAAATCTAGTACATTGTATCGATAAAATCTACGAGTTTGCGAACAACGAACACCATGACTCCTATTTGTTTTTGAATGTGTTCGAATTGCTTATAGGTACTAGTTTTCAATTTTTTTTATCGAGCATGCGCTTTTTACATTATTTATCGTTTTTTATTCATAGTTTATAAAGCTCGTGTCAAGCTGTGTATATCTGCTCCATGAGAAGCAACCAATAAGTTTCAATTACGAAAATTATATAAATTACAAACAAAATTATGTATCACATAGTAACGAAATCTATCAAAGATATTAAGACATTATTACTCACAGTAATAGATACAATATGAGGTATTCGTTTTGTATGAAAATTCGCATTCAATATAAAAACTCTGCGTTTAAACATTGCTTATCGTGATTTTTACAATTAAAATAAAATCAGATAGTCAAACTCAATGTTACAATAGTAAATAATCAATAAAAACTTTGGCATTAATTTAATGACTAGTCCTTTTTTACGTTTCTTATGATTATATATACACTAATTGATTATCTTTCATCAGGTCTAATCGCTATAAAATTTATTAATTTTTTTCCTTATTTTGGTTACAGTCAATTAAAGTTTTTTTTTCAAGTCTTAGAAGTTGAACTATATAAAATGTAGCAAAAGTTTTTTTTCGCTTCTTTCATGTTTAAAACCTTTGCAGCCTTTGAATATTTTTTTGCTTCATTTTTCGTTTTATTACGTTCCAAATTTTATCTGATAAAAATCAGTCTTAATCTACGCAAAATGAATAGATGTGTGACGTGAGTTGGCAAGAGAATAAGAAAAAAGTCTCTTGAAAATTTTGTGCGGTTTGGCTAATACATGATTTACATCGAACGGAAAAAAGCTTATTGGTAAACATCGGGCATTTAGAACTTTTTAATTAGAATTTTTCTTCTGCATCAACTTCTTCCTCGCGATAACAAAATATACATGCTATCAAAAACACTATCAACTACAACAGTTTTCAATATATCAATATAACTGAAAAATTTGAAAATCAAAAATTCAATATATGATTTATAATATTCTTTCGTATCAATATTGTACGCTTGTGGTGAAATATATATCATGTGTACGCCCTCTACAAAAGTATATCGCATCATTATCATTCAGGAACGTCGTTGACTATGTTACATTGTTCATAAATAGGTATATCATCGTCAGAGTTAACTTATTTTGCCGAGTTTGAGTATTCCTTTTCGCATGTAAAAACCTATAATATGTTTTCTTTAAAAATAATGATGTACAACTTTTTCTCCCGTTGCATAGTTATTATTTCGTCAAGTGTCAGAGCATCATTCGATAAGTTACATGTTATTTAAGGATAAGTAAGCGTTTGAACACTTAAAGCAGCAATTAAGTGATTAATAACATGAAGCAAAGCTTTAGAAGAATCGTAGTACAAAATTAATTATTTAATTCTTTTTTTTCACCCACCTCGGAGTCTGTATACAATATTTTTACCCAAATATTTTCGAGTTAGTTTCCTACTTGCACAGGAAACTTGTTTGAATACAATACATAATATAATATACAATCTGATAATGTAATTGTAATAAGAGATTTTAAAAACTAGCTCTGATTGGTTATATCTTCTTTTTCATTATAAATGCGTCATTAGGATGAGATCTGATTTTTTTCTACGATGTTTCATGTAAGTACTAAACTGTGTAGGTATGTGTTTTTCTGATACTCTCGAGTATCATGGACGTCAATTGTTATTCCCTCTTGCTTGAAAAAGTCACCATCCATCTCCTCTCACGCGGAATCCAAAGCATCTTTCCATTATTTAGTATACATTTTATTTCAGACTTGTTTTTAGAAAATATGCATCATGTCGTCGCGTTTTAATGACGCGCTCGTGGCAATGAAATGTGCACGTAAAAAATAAAGCCGTACCCTAACAGTCGAGTATAGTTTCATCGTCGAGTCGCTCATACTTGCGTTAGTACGCGTATTATATGTAAGAAAATAAGGAAGGAAAATCGAGATCGTTTGCAGTTTGTTTTTTTTTTCCTATGAAGAACACAACGAAGATTCAATCTTCTTCAACGACACTTTCCTATAACAGTATCTACTAGTCGAGATATAACATAAACGAATACAATAATAACCATGACGCGGCAACAGTCATACATTTATAGAGATCTCTCATGCTTAATTTCTTCGCTGCAGCTTCATTCACATCGATGCACACAATAAATGCGACATTCGAGCAGAGAAAAATTTTCTAATTTTGCATCTAAACGCTACGTCGTTCGTTTTTTCATTTACACATACAATCTATTCACGCGAACGATTGGGCAGTTGAATCATTGCTTAGCAGCTTCGCTATACTTCTCATACACCATTACACTAGTAGTAAGACTAGTTGCTTCCTTTATTAATATTACTATTATAATTATTATTACTTTTTGTTTTTTATTTCGATAAAAACATAATACTTAAAATCTCTTTCGCTTTTAGTTTGGTCCAATATATTCGCTCTCGAATCAGCTTTTTAAAATGTGAGTTGCAGACTTCAAGAATTTAGAAATGGTAAACGGGGATAGGTCTGTGCATATTATTGCGCGAGTAAAAAAGATTTTATTGTGTGCTACAGTCCGCTTAATATAATCGAGCATTAAAAATGATTCGGCGATTTAGTTGCAGAATAAAAAAGAAGGAGATTATACACGGGTTCTTGAAGGTTGCAAGTCACGCGACAAGTATAACGTTATATTTTAGCATCATCGATTATCTTCTTCATCATGTTTGCAGTCGCATATCGGCGTACTTTCACTAGCCTCACGTCGCAGCCTATGCGCATGTAACAATATATTAACGCACGCGAACAGCGACGAAAGATCATTACTCATTTTTTTCTTCGAATTATCATTATAATTATTCAACTACATTCATACATCTGGATTGAGACAGAATTACACATAGAGAGCACCAGGAACACGATTGCTTTCGATTGCGATTTGAGTAAATGTCGTTATAGTAATTTATAATATCGTATCGTCATGTGTTACGTGTGAATGTGAGTGGATGTATGGCTGTGTGTACGAGGCTTCGAGTTTATCATGAAAAATGTGTGGGTGTCGAGTGTGGGAAAGATTAAAATACAAGCGATTGGCGTCGTTTTTTTTTTAAATTTAAATAGTTGGTAAGTAAACACTTGATTCGGCAGGCGCAGGAGGATTGGGAGTCGGGTTCGCCGCCATATTCCTAATTAAGGTATGCTGCTGTTGCTGCAGCTGGTGGTGATGGTTCCTTTTGCGGTGCAACGACTGGTGTTGATGCTGCTGTTGCTGCTGCTGCTGCTGCTGCTGATGGTGTTTATTGCTTCTTCTATTACTGTGGGTCCGGTGCAGATTCAACGGAGGCAAATTCGGATGTTCGATGCGAGTAGGCGACGACACCCGAGGTCGCAAGGTATTAGCTACTTGTCCGAGATTACGACTCGGCATGCCGTAAACAGCTTGCACGGAAAATACTGGAAAAGAAAGAAAAGGCACGAGACAAGTGCGAGCGTGAGTGGCGAATGTATGAGGCATCTCTGATTCAATTAGATAATAGGCTTGAGGGATGAATTCGAAAACATGCAAACGAGATGTATCTGCAGGCGAGATATTGTATTAAGCCCCGACGACAGCAGACGGCAGAGGGTGGCGCGCTCGAACTCGCACCGGGGCGTAAGGCAGAATGTGCGGGGGGGAAGAGAGAGACAAGACGGTACGCGCGCGCGAGAGAGAGAGACTTTATAATATCTGAATTTTCAGCTGGCAAAGTGTGGAGCGCCAGCCGAAAAGACGAAATACCTGAAACTCTAGCGCTCGGCTGCATAATGTTATTTTAGCGCAAAGTTTTCATTGTGTCGTCTCTTTCTCTTTGGTGGCGCCGCTGCTTTATTGTTGTACGCGCGGGGGTACAAGGGGCCGGGGTGGGTCCCCGCAAGACAAGACGAAATATCAAATTCGGAAAATTCGTACACTGACGTAGGGTGAGATAAAGATGGAGAGAGAGAGAGAGAGAGACAAGGCTTTGTCAGAATTTCCTCGGCGCTCGAGAGACTTCGAGTCGGTGATATCAAATTTCCTCGTCTTGCGCGCGTTTACTTATACACAATGGGACAACGTTGTTTAAAATAGTCCGTGAATTCTTTTAATGTTTGTCGTTGCTTTGGATTTTTTCGCATACTTACTCGGCTCGCAAGGCTCAAGGACGTCTTCCAGCTGATAGTACTCATTTTTGATGTGTCGAGGGTCCTCGTAGTCGACGAAGCCCGTGTTATCGAAGGCTTTGTCGTCCTTGGGCACTTGGCCGGGCGACGCCACGGGGGGCTCCGTGTAAGTCTGCAATCAGGACGATTCATATTCGATTAGGTATACAGATCGACGGATCGCAGTCGAGCCAATGATTAGTATACGTACGTTTTCGCAGGGGCTCTCGGCGTAGACCACGACGGGCTCGTCGCCGTCGCGCTCGGTGTAGCCGGGCGGCTGGCCACTGTCGCTGTCACCCCCGATCGTCTCGTACGTGTGCTCCTCCAAGTAATGCCTGGTCGTGCCACGGGGCGTCAGAGTCGCCCACATGACTCGGGGGTCGTGCAGCAGATTCGGGTCTTGTTGGGGCTGCTGTCCTATCTGATGAGCTTGATGATGATGGTGATGGTGATGGAGATTGATGTTTGCTGCTGCTGCTGCTGCTGCTGCTGGGGGATGAAAGTGCAAGTGATGCTGGGGCGAGCAGGGAAACAGTATGGCAGCCTCCTGCTGCAGACGGACGATCGGTGACTTGCAGCTGAGGGCGGCGCAGGACGAGGCCGGGCCCCCGCCACCTCCGGTCGTAGTGGTGGTCGTGTGCATCGACGACGAGGCCGTCGACGTCGACAGCGTCGAGTTTTTGTTGCTACGATTGCTGCACTGCGACGCGTTGTCGTTGGATGGAATGGCTTCGCTGTGTCTGCAGCAAAACCAAATCCGTTACAACTCGTGCTCGTAGGGAGCTATATAATGCAGGCTAGCTACTGCACAAAGGACTCGTTATCTAGCGAAACGATAGTCGAGTCGGCGCTCGTAAAGAGCTCGAGCTCGCTATCGCGTGTGAATGCGTGCGATTATGCGAGAGCGATATTGCCTATATATATAACGGTGAACGATAGCATTTGGATCGATAAAAAAAATCTCTCTCGATTACTTACAATTTACATTTAATTAAAACGGTTGCTAATATAATCCCAATGAATATGACGCCGACGCAGGAGCAGACGAGTACGATGAACCACGTGTCGTCGAAAATATTTCCTGCAAGCACACAG
Source organism: Trichogramma dendrolimi (assembly GCA_034770305.1). Taxonomy (NCBI): domain Eukaryota; kingdom Metazoa; phylum Arthropoda; class Insecta; order Hymenoptera; family Trichogrammatidae; genus Trichogramma; species Trichogramma dendrolimi. Next base: position 1,896,632 of record JAPMIB010000019.1, on the reverse strand, counting down.
ATAGGGAGAAAAAATTAATTTCATTAATACGTCTAAAACATTCATTATCGGCGAGTGCGGAAGGCCGGCAGCGGTGGCGTCGAATTTATTTCCGATAATTCTCCATCGGCCCCTGCGGCGCTCGGCTTTTGCTTTTACCTCGCGCGCACATTTATAATACAACATTTTCCCAGCTTGGATAATCCTTAGCCTATTGGCCCCGCGTGCACCAGAGAAATGAATAATTAAATGCCTAAAGTGCATCGCAGCTGCAGTGCGCGCGCATACGGCATAGACACGTCGACCGGCCTAGTGGCTGGGCTATTTAGATCGGAAAATTTTCCTTTCTATACAATAATACGAATCTTTGAAATGTGCCAGTGTACGCGCTCACTGCAGGCGCACGAGCGAGTTTGTAGCACTCGCGATCGGTTATCATCGCATAATCTGATTTCAATATGCAAATTTTCTCTTCTCTTTCCCTCTCAACGCGGCTGTATAATACACGCATATATATTGCGCACGTAGGTATATATGTATAGAAAAGATAAAAAGGATATCGCAGGCGCATATGCTGCTGCGGCTATACGATCGCGACGCGTATATATATATAACGAACGAGATTAAACGAATAATAATATATCTATGCCGGATTACTTTCGCAATTTAATTCTCTCTTTTATGTACCGCACGCATTATCTTCCTATACTTTAAGGATGTAAGCGATTTCGTGTGCTCGAACGAAAAAAAAAAAATGAAAAAATAAAAAACAGAAGCGGACTATAGGCAAAGCGGGGGAATGGGGGATAGGGACGTGGCAGCAGGAAACTGTTGAAATTCCCGTGTAGAAAAACTTGCAAACTTACTTCTTTTAGCCACAGTTTCTTTTTATACCTCGAGGTTAGTCCGTGCGCGCAGCGTTAGTTTAATATTTTCTTTGGCGACTCACTCGCGCGCGCATTTTAAGTTTGATGAAATATAAAGAAGAAAAAAAAGAGTCACCGAAGTTGGGGCTAGCCGCATGCTGGTCGTTCACTCGTGTCTCAGATATATAATATACTTTATAAACGATGCCGTCTTTTTTTTTCTTCTTTTTCTTTTTTTTTCATAGCCCCGCAGCTCGGCTCAATTAACTAATTTCAACGTCGTCGTCGTCGTCGTCGCAGTTGCAGCGTCGACTTTTTCAATATGTATTCAAATTAGACGAGATTCATTATTTAATACAGCAGAATAATATGCAATTAGTCGGGGCCAAGTAGCTCAAGTCCGTCAGTCCATAAAGGCTTTTTATTCGAAAGATAAAAATCAGATCGTGCACCGCGTTACAGAACATAGAATGCAGTCCCGTTGACGTCGCTGCGTGTCCCGCGTCGAGGCGCGCGTAGGTGCGTGCGAGCTCGGAGAAAGGGCGATAAATCAATTTCGCCGCTCATGGCATGTACATGAGCGCGACGCGTATATAGCTCACAGCGAGGCATCCCCATCGAGTACGTAGTTATAGTATTGGCTGGCGCTCGAGTCTACGTGTGTATCGAATTACCCTCTCTATCTTCTCGCGCGCACATATACAGCGAAAAATCGGCCTCGCTGTCGTCTATAGGCGCCCACTCCTCGTCGTTGCTGCCAGCCGAGCGAACTTTACACAAAAGTTTTCCCTTTGCTTTCGCAGACGTATATACGTAGCGAGGAGCTAAAGAGGCAAGGCCAGGGGGAGAAGGGGCTAAAGCAACATCTCCGTCTGACACGGCATCGATAAGCTGGCGCTCCCTCGCTAATGCATCGCAACTCGTTGGCTCCGATCTCCGTTGAAAGGCCTCGAAAGATAAAAGCAGATCGAGCAGTGCCTACCTGGCTGGGACACTTCGACGTATCTGACGCCCTGTCCCCTCCAGTCGCAGGTGTGCTTGCAGGGGCTGTCGTCGAGGTGCTCGTGGGCCCTCGCGTCGCCGACGGCCGAGTGGGCGGCGTCGGGCCCGTCGGACGAGGGGCCGTGCTCGGCCGAGTGCCGATGGTGCGCCGCCTCGTAATAGTCCTGGGCGTGCTTGAGGAAGCCCGGCAGCGGCGGCGGCGGTATGCGAAATTCCGGCGGCGGATCCAGCGTGCAGTAGGTGCATCCGGACGAGTCCTCGGCCAACTCGGGATCCTCCATTTTCATCCGATCCAGGGGCTGCTGCTGCTGCTGCTTGGGCCAACTACTCCTTTGATAGCGATGCGCTGCGAGGCTCCTCGGCCAGCCGGATATTGTGTATTATCATGCCATCGGCCGCCTGCAAAGAGAGCATTATATAGTACATGTATGCAACGAGTATATACATATAGGAGAGGAAAGAACAAATTATTATTACGCTCTTTATTCAGGGTTTTTTTTATGCAGCCCCCAAGCGAGTTATTATCTATTGTGCAAAAACTGGCAGGGGTGGCTACGTAATTGCTGCGATTTCAAAGTCTTGCATGCGACCGTAGAGGGCACGATATAAGACAAGACACGGACGGTGAGCGACGAGTCGAGCTGTGTGTAGGTGGATAGCGCAACAACTCGGCGCGAAGCTCTCGACTCGGTGCTGCATTTATACTTTATTTAATTCGTTTCGAGAGCTACTAAATTACTATCGGCCATCGTATAATAGAAAAGGCGGCGGCTGTTGGACGCTCAAAACGCCGAAGCGAGCTGCACCGAGAGCTGCGACGAGCAAGACGAACGACTCGAAGAATAAGAAACTTGTCGTAGTCAAACAGCTAAATTATTCATTATCAAGTCCGGCTATATACCTCTCTCTCTCTCTCTCTTTCTCTCTCGACTGGTCGCTCGCTCACTCGCTCGGCCGTTCCTAACAATATAAAGTACTTATGTACGAGTGGGGTAGTAGCCGGTAACTTTTGCACCTAGTCATAATTTATGTTGCGCAGCTTTTTAACGCGTACCCAGCCCGCAAAGAGCTAAGCCAAGTAACAAGGAAAAGTGTCACGTTGATTGTAAGACTTTTCTCTCTCTCTTAAAAGAGAAAGCGATAATAGACGTTCAAAGAAGCAAAAATCTGAATAATAGTCAATTTCGCTGGCTCTACACGAGCCGAATGTATGCCGCGACCCGCAAAAAGATATGTACGTGCGCGTTATAGATAGGTATATATAATCGAGCATAGGCCGTGCAGCACAGCATGTACAGCATAAAACACTTTGGCACGTTTCCTAATTTGCCGTACGCGAGCGGAAAAGCTCCTCGCTCAACCTAATAATACATCTGTCCGTTTGTACATTGATTTATCGAAAAGCAATTTGACCGATGCGAAATATATATGCATCGACTGTCGAGTATTTGTATGTGCACGTGTATTCGTGTCCACCCCATGCAAGCAGCGATATAAGCAGTGCCGAATACAGCGGCTAAACAGTATAGCGAGTATGCGCGCCACACGCCCCATCACTTAAGATGGAAACCTTATTTATAAGGACACGTCGGGACTGCGATATAGCTATAGGACATAAGTATCTCGCTGTAGGTAGCTCTAGCAACTGAGAGACAGAGAGAAAATCAAGCTGACTAATTATCTTAGTGGGGATCAAGTCAAGTCGCATTTAAGCTTCTTCGCGCCGCAGTGGCAGGCAACTCCTCTGCCAAGGACTGCTCTACGATTCTGTTTTCTATTACATTTTCTCTCTCTCACTCAGACCTTTCTGTTTCCGCATGAGCCTGTCTATAAACGCATGCGTGCGTTTGTGTCAAAGAAGCGCAGCGCTAGAGTATAGGAAAAAAGCAGCAGCATCGTAGCGGCGGTGGCGGCGTCAGGAAAAAAAGGAAAGGAGAAAGATTGTAAGAGTGAAAGAGCTTAATGGTTTTTTGATGAGACACCCGTAGCAGTGGCAGTAGCAGCGGAAGCAGTAGCAGCAGCAGCAGCAAAGTGTGTAAGCTTCACGCAGTTCTCTCGTGCTCTTTTTCCAGCCGAAAACTTTTACTACTCTTTATAGGGACATACATAGGTATAAACATGGACAGGCGGCGTTTTTGCGTGTGCGTCGTATTTGTGTACTCGATGGAGCGTCGGGCATGTATGTAGGTAGGTACGTGTACACATGCCGGGCAGAAGCAGCTTACGTATGTATATTTGCATAGCGAGGGTCAGAGAGCTGGAAAAGGAGAGGCGGCTGTGCGGCGCTCTAATGCGGAAAAGCGCCTATACAGCGGCTCCCGTAATTAAATTAAACGATCGATGTGCTGCGCTCGTCTACTACCTGTTTTGTATCGCTGTACTACGAAAATAGCATCGGCCGTCTATTCTTTTCCTCGGTCAGCAATTATGCAGCTCGAGCAATAATTGCAGCGACGTATTATGCATACTCTAGGCGTTTATATTATATAGTTTTAGACGACACTCGTGCTCGTCCGCGTGCAGATGTGCATGCATAAATACAGGCTTCAAGCGGAGTTTATAATAATCTCCAAAGTAATCCATGCGTAATAGCGTTATAAGCGCGCCACAGCAGCAGCAGCAGCAGCGCAGCGACGCCGCCGAGTGCCAGCGAGGAGAAATCGCGTGACGCTGTACTTGCTCGACACTACTACTACACACACAAGCAGTGCTGATATTATAGCTGCTAGACGAGTCTCTGCACCACGAGGTAGTGTGCCTGCTCTGACGTAGTATAATACATACTTGAGTAAGGGTTAATATAGTCTGACGCACGTGAGTGAGGAGCTTTGCTTCGTTTTCCTCTCTTATAGGCCTAGTACATATAATATACGCGAGTCGAGTTGCTGCTGCTGCTTCGCCAGTTGCCGCACGAGCTGCGCACGAGGCGGCTTACCCCCCACACGTAGCACAAGTGCACACTACACACACACACTCTCTCTCTCTCTCTCTTAGCATTCTATATTTAAAGAGATAGCGACGTGCAGCTCGCACAATCGTGTCACTGTCTCATTTTCCACATCCACTAGCTATTTATTACTATTTGTGCACAGCTCTCTCTCTCTCTCTCTCTCACTCTCACTCGGCAACTACCTCTCGACTTTGTATTAATATACATGTATGCGCGCTTACTGCAATATAAGCTCTATAAATGTACGCGCGAGCGCCTGTAACGACTCGCCCGCTCGAGCTTGCGCAAGCTCTCTCCCTCCCTCTCTCTCTCTCTCTCGTAGTGGCGCGCGCTCGCGTTAATTATTCCAGAGCGCAGGTAATTGAAAAAGTAAATTATTTCTTAGTGACTCGCTCACTCGCTCACTTGCTCGCTCGCTGTATACCAGGCAATCGCGGTAAATAATAATGCTGCAGTACACAACGAGTGCGGCAAAAATGCGCATAAATCCGATTCGTTTTGCGAAATTTCAGCGCAGTTGATGGATAATAATGGGAGCGCGCGCACTGGCTTTAGCTCGTTTCGCACAGCTCGACGATAGAGACTCGAGAGGGTCGGACTGGCCAGAGAGGCGGCAAAAGAGGCGCAAGCACGCTACTAATCCCGTATGAAAACAATAAATGCGCGGGTGCAAATGCCCGTCGGCTTTGGATTCGGCTCCTTCGAGTAGGCTCGACGCGTCCCACAGCCATAGAACGTGCTTGCCTAGCTATACGCCTGGTTAATAAGGGTTGCTTTTCCTATACGTATACGGGAGCTTGGGCAGAGGCAGTGTAATGTATACCTACGTACATATGCGTGTATGTATGCTTGCGGTAACGTAGCTGCGAAGGACCTTATTCGTACGGTCCAATACGTGGAGCGCATCGCGCACCCATACACGAATGTGGCTGTGTGAGTACGTATATTGAAGCACGCGAGGCAGGCACGAGGCAGACACGAGGCAGGCAGGCAGGCAGGCAGGGCAACAAATCCACCCTCGGGCTAATCGCAAGCGTCCCATCGCCGCAGCAGCGAGTTGTTCTGCAGCAGCGCTCCTCGTCGTTCTCGCTCACTCGCTCTCTCACGGCTCATTTGCCAGTAAATCGAAGCAAGCGCGCGCGCCTACCCCGACGACGTTATGCCCTCTGTATACTCCGTCTGCCTCCTGCATACGTACGCGACGTTTTCGTGCAGGTGTGTACGCGGATACGCACACAGAAACGCGCGGCGCTGCCAGAGGGAGCAAGGGATTTTTCACGTGGCTCCTAAGGATATTACACGCCAAGATTCGATATTAAAGCTCGACGCTCTACCGACTCACAGACAACCCTATAAGCTAAGGAAAAAAAAGAAAAAGAGATTAAACCCGAGTAATGATGAAATCCTCGCAACGGATCAGATATTATATATAAGCGAGTATATCGCTATTTCCTATCGCGGCACGTACCATCGTTTTATATCTATGTATACAATCTGATAGAGAGAGATAGAGAGTCATATATCCTTTGGCGTTCACTCGCTCACACACCCAGACAGAAATTCGCGCGACTATAGGCTGCTTAAAAAAAAAGCTCGAGTAGCATAGCTGCAGACTGCAAGCGGGAAAGGGGGGGGGGGGGGGGAAGGAGTCGAATAGCTTTACATGCGTACGACCTACTATGTATATACGTTCGAGTGTAATGGAAAAGGTGGAGAAGCAGAGAGAAGCGGAGATGCCTGACAGTGGATCGCGCGGCATCAACACGCCTCCGGACTAAGTGCAAAATACTACTTAATGCTAGAAAAGCTGCGAGAGCTGCGAGCAGAGGGCAATTGCTCGGCTATGCGAGTCGTGTCGCTGATAATGACGACGATGATGCTTACATCGGCTCAAAGCGATTCTCTCGCCGCTCCGGGTACGCTAGCTGCTCCGCTGCCAGTGGCGAATGAGACAGCGTCGGACGAGAAATTGCGCCGTCGCTTCGTTCGTCCGCTCCGATTGACTCGATTGCTGATTCTCGCTGGCTGATCTCTAGTGGCTGCGGCTCGAAACGTCCACTCTTTGATCCTACGTTCGTGGCTGCAGCGACACTCGGCCGCCGATATATTTACTCGATGCAGCGAGGCATCGGCACTTGGATCGGCGCACACAGACGTCGAGCAACAACACAGACACCTACGACACACACAGCAGTCACAAAGGCTCGAGGCAGGACTCGCGAGGATTCGAGGACGTGGCACTGTTGAGTCGTCGCCCGGTCAACAACGGTTGTGTACGAGAGCGCAGGACGATCATTGGCAGGAGCGAGCCGACAAGTTTGCTCGGCTTCGGGCTTCGGCAGGAAAAAAAGCTCGCTCGCTACGAGCTTGCAGGTAGCACGAGCGCATGACCAGCACCGAGATAGACCGTAGCGCAGCGCGTACACGATATGCGGAGTTGATTCTTCTCTCTCTCTCTCTCTCTCTCTCTCTGTTTCACTCGCTAGTTCAGCCAGTGCCAAAGAGGAGGCAAAGACGTGCGCTACTCTCACCGAGAGCAGAGAACGCGCAATCGTGCACGCACACACAGACACAAAAACACACGGCCACACAGACAGACACGGACACTATGTATACACGGCGAGTATACGGTTGCGAGTGGAGCGCAATCCTCGCGCTATCGTTGCTTCCAGCCGCGTGTGTGAAACGCGTCTCGCGCAGCCGGCTGCAGATCCATCGGCGTATAGCACTATAGGGTCGCGTGCGCACCTATATAGCTATAGGAAAAGCTCACACATGCACAGACACGAGAGCACAGGCTGTATACATACGCCTACGCTACTGCAAGTCGTTTTTCGCGCATGCCAGCCATGCCACCTAATGCGAGTGTGCCGCCACCGCCGCACTCTCGTAGTGGGGGAGTAGCATCCCTGCGCCTTCTATATCTATATCTATATATATATATACAGTATAGAGTACGTGTATGTGTATAGCGTGCCGAGTCGACGTTGGCTTGCGCAAGTTATTGAACGAGCTTGGGGCGCCTGCGCCGCTGCGTTCGCTGCTCGCTGCTGGATACTGGATAGGCCGCGCAGCCCCGCTCGGCCCCGCCGAGCCCCTCGCCCGCACTGGCCGACCTAGGGGATGCTTGGAGCGAGAGACATGCCTGGAAATCACATTAGGCGACCGAGACCGGGCCAACGCACGCGGGACCCCCCTGCGGCTCTCTGCTCCAGCCTCGTGCTACATGTTCTCCCTTCCTGCCTCTTCTCCCGACTACCACTACTACTTTTACTGCCTCTATATGTAGCCCCTGAAACTCTTGGCCCCTCGGTCTCCTGCAACTCCCCTGCAATTCCCCTGCAGCTCCCCCGAACTCGCTGGCAAGGCTTATTTTGCGGCTAAATACTCTGGCCCGGCTATATATCTGTATAGATTTTAGGCAGCGTCGCGCACACGAGCAAGTGCTTTTCGATGCTAGCTGCTAGCTACTAGCTTCTAGCCAACATGTAGCCTCTATGTTATAGCCGAGTTGAGTTTCTAAGATGGGCTAGAGAGACTAGACTACTCGTGTACTCGAGTGAATTTCTCCGACGGATGCTCCGCTGCGCGCCCATGATCTTTGCTCTCTCTCTCTCTCTCTTTTGCTCACCCTTCACCTTATGCACGCGCATCTAGCACCTATCTATCTGCTTGGATCGCTTAAATTAGTTTTCTATGTATGCGGCAAAACGAGGACACACTCGGGGGATTGCGCAGCCGTGTCTATTTATTTTTATCTGTCCAGGATGAAGAAGAGGATTAGAGGTTCTTGCGGGGATTATAGCATGAGTTACGTATATGTGCGTCTGAACACCTACCAACATATGTATGTATGTGTGTGTACAGTACGATAACTGTATAGCTGTGGGTGAGGACTGCTGATGAGAGAGAGAGAGAGAGAGAGAGAGAGACAGAGTTGTGAATAGCGCGCCGAGGAGCCTAGGGTAGCGCCAGTTGATTTGCATGAGGAATTCAATTGGCTTTTGAATTGAATTTCGACTTGTTATATGCGCGCCGAACTGCGAGCACGTACACATATACATACTCTAACTACTGTATGTATTATACGTACGAGCAGGGAGAGAAAGCGGAGCTCTACATGGATAATGTTATGGCCCGTTGTTTTCCTTGTAGCTCGGATAATTGTATCGTATGCCACACTTGTAACCAAGCTCCACTGCTGCCTGCCGCAGATTAATAAAGAAGGTCAATCTGCTGTTTGGCGATCATCCGCCCCCCGAGTTTGCCAGCTGTAGGCTGCCTGTGTATACAAATATACGACGCGCATCCTACGCCGACGCTAAAATCACTTGCTCTATTTTTATGCCATTCTTACGCATAAAAAGTCCAACAACGTGCGAGCACAAGAGTGCCGAGGGACGATTGACGATGCCAAAGTCACCAGCAACATCCTTTACTGCAGCTCTTTCCGACCGAATTCACATGTGCAAATGTTTGTGTTTGCGCTGAATTCACGCCCAAAGCCACCCCGATGCATCAATAATTCCTATTATCCTTCCATTGAATTATATCGTTCATTGATTTTTCTATAGAGAACATTTTCAAAATATTGAGAAACGTCATGAATCTGCCTGTTAAATGTCCGTGCAATTGACCTTGATACGCCGAGATCAAATACACATGGATATCAAATTACATCAGATGAGCGTACGAAAAACGATATGAAAAAAAGAAAACGGACAAAATATTTAAGCTTGTAGCTTTTATAAACTTTTTCAAGCAGCTACTACTGAAACACTTGAAAAAAATAAGCTTGTGTTGGCAATTAGTGATGCAGCCGCAGTTATTCCAAGTGAAAAAAGGGAAGAGGGGCCATTATAAATCGGACAATCGAGGTTTGGTTGGGGGAAAAATAAATCGGCTGGATATATTATATGGAGGAATTGCGGCGATGTAGGCGCATTCGTCATACTCTATGGGTTTGGTGGCTGCGGCAGCTTGGGCTTGCTCGGGCTTGCTAGCTGCGCCTTTGTGATAGAGAATGGGCTACACATTATATATTGACTCGAATTCAGAATGGAAACTACCTGCCCTCGCACATACAAACATAGAGACAGAGAGAGAGAGATGGTATGCGGACGGCGAGCAGCAGTGAACGCGCAGCTATTCAAGTTACGTACTGGACCGTAAAATGGGACGTCTGGGACTATCGGCAGAGAGAGAGAGAGAGAGAGAGAGAGAGAGAGAGAGAGAGAGAGAGAGAGAGAGAGGGTGAGAAGGTGAGAGGGCGAGAGCCAAGCTTTTAACTCTCCAGGGTAAATACACGCAAGCGCGCGCGGATAGCCGAGCAGCCGAGTCGAGAGCAAGCGGCAGCAAACGCCAGCCGAATCGAGTAATGAATCATTAGTTCCTTATTATTCGCGCAGGTTCCGGCTGAAGCGCGCGATTTTACACCGCTACGATATATGCGCTGGCAAAGTGTAGATTTAGGCCGGCCGGCGTTCCTCCACAAATACATTGTGTCGAGTAATTATGTCCAACACTCGGACTGCTTTGACTCGGCAAAAATTATTATATACTTTCTCGAGCGAGCAAAAAAAATATGCACTTGGCCGACTCGAGGGAGAGAGAGGGAGAGAGAGAACGGAGCAAAGCTGCAAATAAGATTACAATTAACGTAATAATGTTGTTCTTTTCATATCGGAAGCTGCTCGCTAGCTGCCCCCGTGAGCTTCGAAAGAGAAAAAGGAAACGAGATTAAATAATTCGCGACGAGAAGCCCCCGCATCGAGCGATCCTTTGAGGATTCGTCATGAGCAAGAATTAAATAGCTGCCAGCTCGAATCATATAAATTCGCAAGCGGATTATCATATAGCAGCCTAGTAGTGGGCCAGCTTTTCTCCTGACTTTCCCTCCTCGTAACTCCAATTAGGGTGATCCGACGCAAGGCAAAACTTTTTGCATCTGGCCCCCGGCCCTGACTCGAATATGTGCACACGATCGCGTCGCAATTGCGCCTCTTTAAACATATGACTTTAATGAGAAATGTGTCCCGTCGTTAAACGCCAATCTGTATAAAAATTGTAATACGGCCTAAACTGCAAATGCGCATCGGATGTTGCGTGTATAGTCGTGCTGTACAGGTCTTGCGACACATCGATTATTATATCCATTCTCTCTCTGATCTCTCTGCAGCTCTCGCTACAGCCGTGTGCAGTAGTCTGCTGGTAGGCACCGCTTCAGGATAATAATAACGGGGCTGTTGCTGCGAGGGAACGTTTATGGCGTGGATCGCGCGTGAGCTTAACGATGCTTTTCTCTCTCTATCCCTGCCCATTTAGTATGACGACCAGCAACGGCATAGTTGCAGCAGCAGCAGCAGCAGCACGACGACGACACTTGGCCCTTCGCACCCATAGTAACGTCGGTTAGGCTCTCGTATATACGTGCGCTACACACACACCCACACCACACACACACACGTGGCTTTAATTGATTTAACTTGCGGAACACATAGTAACGACGACGATTTTGCGGTACCCATACGCAAAATGCCATGCATATAATACACATCCAGCTCCAATCGAGTTAATATCCCAGCTGCTGTATACGTCATACTAAAGCGTATTAGACGATCTTGGCCATAATCTAGATGTATTGCGGATATACGTCTTATCGTTTTGCACTTGTCGCGGGCTTGTGCGAGCAAGCAAGCCTCGTGCCTCTTATGACGTATTATATATATAAAAAGCCATCGAATACTCGAGCTCGACGGCGGCCGCACGACCAGACAGATGAACGATATCCCTCTTACGCGAGTATAACGTATAGTATGTGGCTCTACGTGTACACGGGGCTTGCAAGCTCCGACTCGACTTTTTTTCCTAGACGCTGCCAAAAATATAAGAGCAATCGAAAATCAACTTTCTTCTCTCTTTTCGTTTTCTCCTTTTTGTCGCGGCATGTGCACGCCGCGTCGATATCCATTTTAGCCGTTCGAGCTGTAGCATAGATGAAAGTTGTTTTATTTTTTTGGCCACGCAAGACATTGCATTCCTACTTCCTTCGCTATAACGTCTCAGCGTTGTCATTAAAATACACAATCGCGAGCGGAAAAAATCCAATCTGCCTCTATCCGCCATGTATGAGGAAATACGAGTCGTCACCGAGAGAGCTGGAAAATGTAAATTTATCGCGGTACGACTTTATGTGTGCATGAGAGAGAGAGAGAGAGAGAGAGAGAGCTGGGCTGGGCGAGCGACAATTTATGCAAAGTCGTTTACGTAACGCCGAGCGAGAGCTACGAGCTTGTGTCTTTTTCATATTTTTCCCCTCTTCTTTCTCGATGTCGCGCGCTATATGGAGGACGAGGAGAGCATAGGCCGCGCAACTATATACGCCGACGCGATCAGCTCAGCTGTCACATGCAGGCGCAGTCGAGCTGCTTTTGGCTCGGCTTTACTTACCTGTACCGCTGGCGCGCTTGCGATTCAAGAGAGAGAGAGACAAGGGCCTTTGGAGACTTTACAAGGTAAAAGTTCGCATAGTGATTTAGGTGACGGCTCGGAGCATATTATACAGTGGCGGGGGCGCTGCTGATCAGCGATTAGCACCAGCTTTTAATAATAAAGCCAGCTTAATTGTTTTCTCATTATCGAGGCCGTTAAGACGCTCGTAGCCGTGTATAACATTTGAACGTGCCACTGGGTCAATGGCTCCGTGACATACACACAGACTCGTACCTATATGTAAGCACTCGCTCGATCTCGAATTACCTCTTTTTTTTTCTCTCGTTCTCTCTTTTGCGGTCACTTTGTTGTTGGCTGCCGCGCGCGTTAATAGTCCTGCGACACGATACACGATGACGCGATAATTGGCTCAACGTTTAACATATGCTTATTCAATATAAGAGGCAATATATGTGCCTGCCTATAGTAGAGAGAGAGAGAAAGAGCCGCGAGATCAGATTTACTAAAAGCCACTACTGCCTGGCTATTTTTACATAATTACGCTCGCTTTATGAAAAGTCCGAGTCCTTGTAAAAGTTGCGGCCGTTTCGTCACGTAGCCAATGCACAGCCCACGCACCATACCGTTCATTATAATTCAAATAATAACAACAATGGCAAAATCAATTAGTCGATCAGCGAGCTACGCATACGTACAGCTACGTGTGTGCAATAATAGCTGCTCTCCTTGTTATTATATTGCGTAAGCGTGTGCTCTGCGTCGCATTTTCAGCTGCACCTGCAAAATTATTTATTACATATCGTCCCGTCCCTTCGGCGCTTTTGGCACACGTCGTGCCAGCTCTGGCGATTCGACTCCGAGCTAATTCATACAAAGCCAATTAGTTGGCCGTTGTAATTGATATTGATGGCGCGTCGGGCGCAAAAATCACTCCTACCTCGCGCTTCTTGCATATTTTCCCCAATTGTTCCCGATGCTATGTATGGGCGGATTACGTCCGATCGCTCGACTTTTTTCCTTCCTTCGTTTCGATTGCGTCGGAATCGACGTGGACGTTTCCTGCGGCATCGCCATGACCTTATCGAGCGATCGACCAAATTCCGACCAAGGCGAGCCTCTTGGAAATCGACCTGCACCTTCTATACAGCATTTAGCAACGCTCGCGTTTATGGCCGACCTTCCTCGCTAAAGCATAACTGACCCAACGATGTGCGTAACGATCATCGGCTGCGTCAACACGCCTAAACGTCTCGGCTCGTAACGACGTCCTCATAATACTTACGTGCGAGACTTGCCAAGAAAATAACGAGAAACCAGTCGGACACGCGCCAGCGCTACATCTCCGGACTCCGACTCCGCGACTCCCGTATAAAATACAAAAAGATCGGCAGCTGATCTCATGCATCTCTCGCAGTCTCAATACTATATATGTGTATATTGTACCCGACTCGCACAGAGCCTTACCACACACACTCATACATAACCCCCACTCCACTGCCGTATTCGTAGACTTTGTACTCTACTCGTACAGCCGTGTAACATGTCTTTCTCTGTCAAGTGTGTATGTATACATGCATGACTGATGTACGTATATATACACATACTCGCAAAACTTCTCCGTTGCGAGACAGTAGCTCGCGACGTCGATCCTCGTCAGTCGCGAGTCGCGAGTCGTGAGACGGGGGGAATAACCACAATTGCCTGACGTCTCGCAAATGAGACCACCAAAACGAATTACCTTAATTTATACGCGCAGATACGCGTGTAACTCATCGAATGCCAGTCTCCAACAAGGACTCAGCAACAGTGACTGTGTCGTCGTCAAAGTCTTTTCCTTCCTCCACGCAAAACATACAGAGCTACGCACGGGGCCTGTGCAAATTTGACAAGACTATCCTAGCCAATGATGTAGAGCTCTAAGAAAAACAACGCTTTTTCATCTTGATTTTTTTTCTTCGTTCAAGTTATTGTGACTGCGCCATACAGTGTTTAATTTATCAATTTATGCAACAAATCCACCTGTGCCTGCATACAAGAGAACAGAGAGATAGATAACTATTTTCGGATGTTAACCTTGGTCACAACACTTGCTTTTTAATTCATTTTCTCGTTCTCCTGAAACGCATGCTATTTCATGCTACCTCAAGTTTTATCATGCGCTTATGATCTCTCAAGTGAACACTTCTCATTTTACTAATCGTTGCAGTTATACAGCCAAGTCATGGCTGTATCTATCAGTGAGATATGTGAAAATACCAAACTTGCCAGAGAAATGGCTCTAACTGGTAATTATGACACTTCGGGTGTCTATTATCAGGGTGTAGTGCAGCAGATTCACAGACTACTTTCCAGCATTGCTGACAGCCAAAGAAAAGCCAAGTGGCAGCAGGTACAACATCAAATAGTACAAGAATTTGAAAAGGTTAAAGCTACATCTAGTACACTTCAGCTCTTCAAAGTTGATTCACACAATGATAGACTAATTGGTAAGATTGACATTTTTTAAATTCACTGAATGTTATAAAATAAAATAAAATATTGCATTTCGTAGGCCCTCAATGCATATCCTATGAGGATACATCGCGTGACTCTGCAATGTGGTCATGCGGTCCTTCAGCTAACTGGACTCCGACACCACCAAGAGATCCCGATGTGTGGCCACCCTTATCCCCAACTGAACAAAAGTAAGTTTTAAATTTACATTACTTGATGTTATAATATTTTATTTATAAATATTTCACAATAATTTTTAGAAATTCAAAAATTCCTGCGAGAAATCTTCAAAAACCAACTAATAGATCGAATGTGCGCAAATCAAGTATAGTTTCTACAAAAAAAGATGGTAAGCCAGTCTCTAGGAATAATCAACGAAATAATGGAAATTCAGATGACAAGAAAAATTCTAAATCTAATTCAAATAATAATGGAAAAATAGATGATGTTAATAAGGTTTGTACTACCTCATTTGTGTGTATTTCTTAAAAAATCTCACTATATTTATTTATAAATTTTGTTATTTATAGGAAAAAACTGATTCCGAAAAAGCAGACAGTGAAGCTGATGAAAGAAGGTTTGAAGGTGCAGGATGCGATAGGGATCTTGTTGAAACCTTAGAAAGAGATATTGTGCAAAAAAATATTGATATTCATTGGGATGATATAGCAGATCTACATGATGCAAAACGACTTCTTGAAGAAG
Source organism: Trichogramma dendrolimi (assembly GCA_034770305.1). Classification (NCBI taxonomy): domain Eukaryota; kingdom Metazoa; phylum Arthropoda; class Insecta; order Hymenoptera; family Trichogrammatidae; genus Trichogramma; species Trichogramma dendrolimi. Next base: position 1,881,185 of record JAPMIB010000019.1, on the reverse strand, counting down.
TGGTTGTACTTCCAACTTTGATGCCAGATTTTTTCAAAGTAAAAACTTTTCGATATTTTTATTAAAAATTTGACTATAAAATCTATAACAAATCTATTATACAGGGTATTCGAAGACCTTGGAAAGGAGTTCTAATGGTTGGACCACCAGGCACTGGTAAAACCATGCTTGCTAAAGCTGTAGCAACAGAGTGCAGTACTACTTTTTTTAATGTATCTTCATCTACATTGACATCAAAATATAGAGGAGAATCAGAAAAACTTGTCAGAATATTATTTGAAATGGTGACTTTTCAAATATTCCAACAAAATCTATGATTTTCGATCAACAAAAGATAACCATGAAATTAAACTTTTTTCTTATGTTCCAGGCTAGATTTTATGCTCCAAGTACCATTTTCATAGATGAAATCGACTCTTTATGTTCGAGAAGAGGTTCTGAATCGGAACATGAGGCATCTAGACGAGTTAAATCGGAACTTTTGGTTCAAATGGATGGAATAAGTTCAAATAATGAAGATCCAACTAAAGTAGTTATGGTTTTAGCAGCAACAAATTTCCCATGGGATATTGATGAAGCTTTGAGAAGAAGATTGGAAAAAAGGATATATATTCCTTTACCAAATAGTGAGTATTAAATTCTTTCTTTTGTTTATGTGAAATGTAAGAAAAGTAAATACAATTTTCTTTCAATTTTATTCTAGGTGAAGGACGGGAAGCCCTACTAAAAATTAATTTAAGAGAAGTTAAAGTTGATGATTCTGTTAATCTTAGTGAAATAGCTGAAAAACTAGAGGGTTATTCTGGAGCTGACATTACAAATGTTTGCAGGTTTGTAATCAAATTCTACATTTAAATCAATCTGTTTCAATTAAATAATTCAAGTAAAATAAATATATGCTATATGCAATCAATTTTCAGAGATGCTTCCATGATGTCTATGAGAAGAAAAATTGCTGGCTTGAGGCCAGATCAAATAAGAGCATTGCCAAAAGAAGAGTTAGATTTGCCTGTGTCAGCTGCAGACTTTGATGAAGCAGTTGCAAGATGTAATAAAAGTGTTTCACAAGAAGATCTTGAAAAGTATGAAAAATGGATGAATGAATTTGGTTCGTCTTGATATAGTGGCACCCAGAAGTAGCTTTTAACTTTAAGAACATTTTTTTACCAAAGGCAGATAGGCCTTTTCAGTTATGTGAGAGCAACCAAATTAATCCAAATAGAATTCTGCAACTAAAACTTATAATTTTTAATGAAATATGTGACTGTCATTGGGATCAACTGCTTTACAATTTTTATTTTATGCTAAAGGAATTTGATTGAAGTCAAATATTTTTGCATTTTTTATGTGCATTTTGTACTTAAAAATATCCTTTGCATAGATATTAATTAAGTTTTTCGATCCAAAGTGTAGATTTAAAAACGCACAATTTTAATTAAATGCATCTTTTATTATTAATTAATTTATTTGTGTTAATATAAATCTTATCATTATAAAAATATATTTACATATTTTTGAATAAAAATGTTAAAATGTTAACATAAATCTAACTTATTTTCAATGATATGTGCTAGGTCCACATCCTTCGGTTCGTATCCGTTTGGTTTCATCATCCTGATTCTTTCCTCCTACTTTTGGAGGTTTATAATCCTTAACGTGATCCACCCGTATCGTTCTGCCCAAAATCTGAAAAATGATTTGAATCATACATTTTCTGCTCACTGAGTTTCCCATTGACATTGTGATAAAATAATTACTTTTATTCCATTCAAATTATCAACAGCTAATATAGTACTTCTTTGATCCTCGTAGCACAAGAAGCCATATCCTTTAAACTTTCCTGTGTCTTTGTCTCTGATAAGATTTATATTTACTATTTCTCCATATCTAAAAAAAAATGTTATGTTAAAATAGTTAATACTAATATTAAAAGTAATGAATCAGCTATTACTTACTGTGAAAATACAGCAATCACATCACCCTCTGTCAAGTCATACGGCATTCCACCAACAAATATCCAAGCACTGCCTCTGTACTCGTCATGCCAAGAAGTTTTGTTTTTTGTTTGTAATTCCTGCTCGCTGAGTTTAATGACATTTTTTATGTTTCTGAAAAAAAATACAAATTTAACTTTATAAGAGCTGATGTACAGACTTTTCTCTGTATGATCTTACGTCATAGGATTCATATTGATAAATATTTTATTCAACAAGATAGTACTAAAAATGTTAAAGATAAAAATAGTCCTCTGTCAAAAAAATATAACGGAAACTTGTTTACAAAACTGCGTTTACTCATAACCCTAATGTAATATCGTCAAGCAGACATGTACTAGAGAGTAGAGACACTAGATTCTGAGCAAACCGCGAGAGCCTCAGCATTCTTAATTCTATGCTAATATCTGTCAACATCAGAGCAGAAAAGTGAACCAACGTCATGGATTATTACCGCCAGATTTGAATTGGTCAAGAAACATTAAAGTTCATTTAACTTTGCCCATCTTATGTTGAGTGACAATAAGCTAATATTGAAATTGTTTGAGCAAGGATACAAACGGAATGAATTAACAGATTAGTCATTTGCGAGTTACGTAATTAATCACCATTAACGTATATAAGTTATAACAACAAAAATGACTCATAAAAGGCCATTGTCATTTATCTTATCCAGTGTACACTCATATATAGGCATTGACCAACACAAAAACATGTGCTCACTGTTTGCAGTGTTATAATATTCGTTTTTTTTACTAAAAAGCATTTTGAGAATAATGCTACATTTAAGAAAGGATTTGTAAAATAAAATTAAATGCCTTACTCTTCATGATATCTTATGACAAATAAAACCTTGTGAAATCTAATTGGAATACATTGGCAGGTTTGCAAATTGATATTGTGTAGACAAGAAAAATAAAATTTTTGAGAAAAAAAATAGAGAGGATAAATTAGTAAAAAGAAAACAAAACCAAAGGGAACAGATCAGCCATAAGTAGAGTAATAATTATGGAATACTAGTGTAAAAATTTGTAAAGACCTACTTAAAATCAATATAAAAGTTGCTTCAACATTATAAAATAAATGAAATTTATTAAAATTTTGACAATTATCAACAAACTTTTTTTTCTTATTATTTACTTCTTATTGTCCACGTTGATTGATGAGCTCGATCCTATAATAGAAATTTTTTTTAATTAAGAATCTTATTTCAATAAATCTTTTATTACACCACCATACTTACTCTCACGTCAATTCCACAATTAGACAAACTTGTTCTTACAGTGTCACAAGACTGTAAAAGTTCCATATTTTTGTCTTTTCTGGCTTGCAATCGTACATCATGCCTGAAATTGATTAGAGTATCTAATATATTAGACAAGTCACTCCTGCTTTGCCTTTCAGATGAAAGTTTAATTCCTAATTTTGAAATGAAAGTCTGCACATAATTAGAAGCTGCAGCTACACTCCCTGGGTCTCTTACACCATTTGTTTTCTGAAACAAATATTTTAATTACTCAGAACTGTTTTAAAAAAAAATGTTTTACAAAAATATTTTATCACTGACCTTCTCATCTACAATCATTTTATTAGCGGAAGAAATGAATTTTACAATAGCTTGGACAGCATTTGGAGTATTGTAATCATCAGCTAGAGCTTCATAAACTTTCTTTCTAGTTTGTTCTAGATTCTAAAATTAAATTAAATACCTACAGTTGAAATAAAAAAATTTAAATTCTCTATGGTTTCAAAAAACATACTTTTAACAACGTAATACTATCTACATTGCCACCACAGTAGTTTCCAGCAACATAATCATTGCAATTGCTAATGAAAAACTCAATTTTTTTCAATAATTCTGATGCAGTATTAACTAGCTGACTAGAATAATTAACATCTGTAAAAAGTAATAAATTTAATGAAATGTAAAATAATTGTACTATTATAATAAAATAATAACATTACTATTTCTATAGTGGCTGAGAAGACAAAACATTCTAAATTGGTTTGGTGTACAACTTTTTAGCATATTAGCAATGCTTACTGTGTTTTGCAAACTCTTTGACATTTTGGTGTCACCTTCTAAATGTAAGTGTCCTGTATGCAACCAATAATTAACCCACTGTTCAACATTGTGATGACAACATGATTGAGCTTCTTCATTTTCATGGTGAGGAAATGCCAAGTCTATTCCTCCACTGTGAATGTCAATGTTATTTCCAAAAATGGCACTAAAAAATATGTATTTAAAATTGAATCCATCATTTCATAAAGTATATTTTAATTTACCTTGCAATTGCACTACATTCTATGTGCCATCCTGGTCTGCCTCTACCCCATGGACTTTCCCAATAAGGTTCATTCTCTTTAGACCTCTTCCACAAAGCAAAGTCTAATGAAGACCTTTTGTTCGGGTGGGTCTCTTCAATTTGTGGAACTTCTAATTTTCCATAACTAGAGTGTTTGGATGTGTCGAAATACATGGAACCTGACAAATTTAATTGATAAGAATGAAAACCGGCACAAACTTTCGTTAATTTTTATGAATTCAAAAGTTTACCATCTTTTCCCATGTAAGCACCGTCTTTGTCTGCAATTCTTTTAATAAAATCAACAATTTGAGGTATGTAAACGCTAACTTTACAATACGACATTGGTCGAGAAATATTTAAAGAGTCCATGTCGGAAAAAAACTCATTTTCATAACGTTGAGTGATACTTTGCCAGCTTTCTCCGGTATCAATGGCTCTTTTAATTATTTTATCATCTATGTCAGTCATCCCCATGAATACCACAACATTGATGTCAAAAAATTCCGTCATCACTCGACGAATAATGTCGAATTTCATGTATGTACTAAAAAAATGAAAAAATCATCAATCATACTTTGCGATTCATAGTGAGATCCAATTCGTTTAATTTGAAAAGTAAATTACCAAGCGTGGCCAATGTGAGCCGAGTCGTACACAGTTGGTCCGCACATGTACCAAGTGGCAACGTTTGGATGTCGTAAAATTAGAGGGGTTTTGCATTTTTTGACTGGATTATACACAAGTAAATTAGTGTCGGTACCGGTTGGCCTGATCCATTGAAATTTAGTATCGCTACCTAAGCGTCTGACAGAGGAGTGAAGAAATCGTTTGTAAACATAATTGGCCATTTTTAGTCAGCAACTAATTGTCATTGTCAACTGACAGTGCAGGTACGACGACGGGAGCCGGTGAAAAACGTCAACTGTCTGTAGTACATACAGCCAAGTTAACTTTTTACGCACGCCGAGCTGTGACTTGGTGAGGTGTCCGCTGTATTGCCTAGAATGAGCGCAAACAACAACATGGAACATGGTCGATTTACGCTTGGTACTACATTATCATCATTCGTCACTCTCGCCTGCGGCCAGTCACACAGTCTGCAGTCCCCTCATCAGTAGGTATAGACGTTCGAAGTATATATACGACTGTGACAAGCATAACCTCACGAACGTCACGAGGGTGTGGAGAAGGCTTCTGCAATTCTCTCGTAGTGTGCTTGCGAAGCAAGTAGAGTTCGCATCGTATCATAGCGAGTTATTCTCAGTTGACGTACCGCAGCTCTGCGAAGTTCAAGCGAATCGCGTACGCTTCGCTCGTATAACCCTTTGCCTCTGATTTGCCCCCCTTGAGTCGAGTTTAATCCATTGAGACGCTCAAGCTTGTAGCTAGTAAGCATCAACAATTCGACAATTATGGTTCTCTGTGGTATCGAGTGCGTCCAAAGGATTTCTCAGTATCTCGATGTTTCGCCGGGAAAGCTCTACATGTCGGAAAATAACGTGAGTACGATAAATGATTAAAATTACAATCTCAGATGATCAGTCAGTTAGTCTGTCTGACTGTCTGTCTGTCTGTCTGTCTGTCTGTTTCTATAGCCCTTTTGATTTTTTTATGATGAGCTCGTATATATATTTGTGTGCGTCTCTTCACAGAGCATGTAGCGTGCCTACATACGTGTGGGTTGGCGTGAAAGTACGTTATATGTAAACAGCGTTGCTGCTGGTGGATCGTTCCATAAAAAAATGCAAAGCCCATTTAACGACGCGGCTTCCCTTTTCACGTGGGTTTTTCCTCTCTTTATATACTAAATAATGCCGACCCATCCTTTAAGCTGCACGTTTATTTTAAGATCAGTCTGTAGCCAAGATTATTATTGACGTACATTTGTTTATGTTTTTATTTATGACTTCGTTTTTGTTTTGTTTATAAATTTTTCTTGATTCGGGACCTCAATGAAGTTTACGCATCGAGACAATTCACACTTAGGTATGAATTTCAACGCTAATTCGAAGATACTTGATGAAATGTTTTCATTATTTTCTTGGAAATATTTAACTTCTACTGTTAATCGATACTAACGGATTTCTTGAACATTGATCGATAGATATTTTGAATTTTTTTAGATTAAAATTTTGTTGATTTAAAAAATTGTTCTTGATGATAGCTAATTCAAATGTCCGTAATGACCCATATAAATTGATAAACAATTCTAGCAACGTGTTAAAATGAATGTGTCGCTCAAATTTTATTAACAAATTATAACTTGCAGAATGTAGCAGCCAATGGTCTAGTGGATAGTCAAAGCACAGAAGGCTTCAGTACTATAATTCAGGCTATGGTCAAGAATTCCAAATATCCAGCAATTCTTGGAGATGATTCTGTAACACAAGCTTTAGTAAGGCAATGGTTGGAGTATGCAGCAGTGTGTATAAATTTTGCAGATAATTCTGCCTTTGAAAGGAGGGTCTTAAATGTAATATATATTCTGTTACATTCAATTTAGTGGTTTTATCAAATTAAATAATGTAATATGTGTTATTTTTTCAGGAGCTTAACACAATTCTAAAAACAAACACCTATGTAACTGGTACAAAAAAAACTATTGCTGATGTAAGCATGTATTACTCTGTACATGGATTAGTGGTAAGCAGAATTTACTTTTGGTTGTGTCATATCTAATTCGAGAAAATTAGCCATTTTAAATTATCGATTTTTTCCAGAACAAAATGAGCCCACTAGAGAAAGCAGAACATGTACACTTATCAAGATGGTGTGACAACATGCAGCAAGATGAAAAACTACGTCAATCCATGGATTCTATTAACTTTAACATGATGCATTTATATTTGTAACAGAAATTACTCTGCTTTCCTCAAAAGTGTGTAATTATTTTTTTTTTGTAAGTTGAGGCTCAAAAATTATTTCCTACAAAATTGCGAACTAGTGCGTAAAAAACGTTTGTTAATTACATATTTAAGGAAAAATAAACCAATATCGCATTTATTAAAACATTGTAAAATGCAAACTCTACTATCATTGACAACCCTTGAAAGCGCTATAAGGGCGAAAGTTCTAGAAAGTAAGTGCACGCACGACGTGCGGCGGTAAATTCAAACGAGCTTTGAGCTTGAATTTATCGTTTTCGAACAATACTAATATTCGTCGATTGTAAAATGTTTTCGGGCTCTTTGAAACCTTTAAAACAGAAGACGGCATTCCGTTCTTTGAAAATAAATAAAATTGCCAAGGAAATATTTAAATAGGCAATAAGCCGGAGCTATCGATCGATAGGATATTTTCCGCGTTTTCCGCAGTGTCTGGCGCTTAGAGGTCGCCAGCAGTCTGAGAAATTGTCTCTTTTGGTAGACACAACGGCACTGATGCAGCATTCGCAGTGCTTGGTACAGAAGCCATCGTCATCGCTACAAAGCTAGATGGCAATATATAGTCAGTCAGTATCCCCCTGAGCGCCGACAGTCAACACTCGGCTCGAAGTAGGGGAAAACTGGCGGCCTGAAAGATGTCTGCCATATACGGGGATATCCGCGTGCAAAAACAGCGTCAGAGGCGAGCAGCAGTAAAGATCGTCGTTCGAGCGCGAGTGGGAGGGGGGGGGGCAGTAGCGTGAACCGCAGCTAGACTCCTTTTTCACGCTGCCTGCCAAAGTCAGTCTCCGTGTTGTAGTGGTCGGCGCCGCAGCGAGAGCTATATTACCAGTGGTCCCAGCAGCTGTGCATCATGTGCAGTAGTAGCAGCGGACGACGACGACGACGACGACGACAATGATATAGAAATTCATTGGCTGCACGCATTATATAGAAAATACGTACTCGAGTTGAAGGAGCCAAGCCTCGATCTCGCTCTCTTGTGCTGTGTCTTACCACCGATGCCTCTCAGTGACCAAAAAAAAGTCCAGAAAAATAACAAAAACATCGCTTGTTATTGTTGTGCTTGAAAATTAAGTTGCTCGCTCCTCAGCTGTTATCGAGTAGTTTTTCTCTTTCTCTTCTACGATATCGCGCGAGTGATCCCCAACGATAGATAAGGCATAATTGTTCTTATGCCTAGATTTGAGTGCGTTCGCGAGCATCGAGTAACAGCAGCATCAGTATAAGTAGCAGCAGCAGCGTCGAGTTATATATGATTTTACGGTTCAGTGCTTCGGCTGCAGCAGCGCAAGCCAGCTCCGCCGCCGCCACCGCCGTCGACTCGGTGTGTTGTTGCTGGCCAGCAGCATCGTGATATACAGTGCCGTACAGTGCAAAGCAGCCAGAGGAGATTTAACATCGGTGCAACGGGAGAGAGAGTTTGCACGAGGCCTCGTGCACTCATACATAGATCTCTTCTCTATAATATAATAAGAGTTACAACGAGTCGAGATGGCCGACGAATCTAGCGTGCGCGTCGCAGTGCGGTGAGTTTTACAATCTTCAAGCACACAAGATTATCCGTCGGAATAGTTGTAAATGTAATTAGCGGGACCCTCGAGCGATAAGAGATAGTCTTTCGTAATCGACTCGTAGCGGGGAAAAAACGCGATTAGGGGCGACTTGCCAACGATCGTTTGGCTCTTTTATCGGACGGGCTGCAGGACTCGGGTTTTTGGCTATTAACCTGATCATTGATACTTGGATACGTCCGCTGCTCGTTACGCCGTACCGAGATGCGATGACGCGAGCTCTCTCGTTGCGTGTTGTGATCGATTTCGTCGGCCGCCGCTGCAACTAGCAACCCTCGGCGTCTATATATTTCGGAGCTTTTTTTCGCGCAGCTCCCTTTCAAGGCCAAGGCGAGCAGCACATGTTTCTATCGTACGATCTCGACTGTTTGTTACTTTTTCCTTCTTGTACTTTTTGTGTTTTTGGGCAAATTTTGTAGCTGGGCATTTAGATGGTACTCGAGTTGTATACTCGTGTGCTCGTGCCACTATATACATCCGGTGTATTTCCAAACAAATAAAATAATAATCGAATCGCGCCTTCAGCGAACGCGCGTGTGTGCACGCGTGGGAGGCTCTCTCTCGGGCTCTTTTTTATTCAACTGCCTGCCCAGTCATTCGTATACGGCCCACTGGGCATGTGTGTGCACAGTTTCGCAATGTTTTCATAAGTATGTATATGTACGAGCGTGAAAGTTTTCGTCCAACTCGTATGCGAGTAGTATCGATCGATTGCGTCGATTCGCTGTAATAGGAACAAAAGCGATTGTCAATCATGCCCACGAACGAAGCGACCAATAACGATAATAAAAAAAAATCGTCTCTTTCATTTCGACTAGAGAGAAAGAGAGAAGCGCCGATGCGCGAAAAATGAAAGAAGAGCAAAGCCTGCGAAGCCTAACTGTTTCTCTTGCTCTCTCGTCTCTCTTTCCCTTCACTCGGAGAGCAACCGAGGAAAAGGAAAAGCCGAAACACGGCGGCGTTTATATCCTCTGCATAATGAGATTTCGTCGATTGTTGTCGGCCGATCGGAGCCACGCAGAGCCTTTGACGTGGCCGAGCCGATTGTTATTTTGTTCGAATACCTTCGATACAACGCGTGTCTTCCATTTGGCTGAGATTACATTTGCAGGAAGGCGGAAACGTTAAATTTTTTTGCTGCTACCGCAACAGATGAATAATACAAAAGAGATTTTGAGAAAAATCGTATACATCCGTCCAGGCGTAGCAAAACGTCTCTAGATATTATTGCCAAAATCTCGGAACATAATCGGACGTTCATGCGCGCGTTTATGAAACGATTTTTTAGAAAGTCGCGCCGCTGAGCCCTCCTTTTATAATCGAATCAACTATATATGCCATACCGTTACAAAGCTCTCGCCAATAAAGTACGCGCATACACAGGAATAGGTAAAAAAACAACAATTGCGCGATTTCACGCGTACACGTGAATTAGCTCGGTAATGCGCAATTGCTGCTTCGTATAAAAATTCAACGAGAAAAGTACTTTTAGGCGGGTTTGTCGAACTAAAAGCCTTTAACTCATCGCGGACCCAATTATCGCCGCGACGGAAGTATGTATCACGGCGGTATGTATAGAAAGTTTAGGAGTCAGCTGTCTCTGTCTTTCCTTGCGTCGCGCACAGTCTCTGCTCGACTGCGGGCCTCGAAAGGAAAAAAAACCCTGTAACAGGTCAAGATAATAATCAGAAAATTCTTGACTGGCGAAGGTTTTCATCTGGCGCTGAGCGCGCCTCTAAGCGCAGTTTCTATCTCACTATGTCAGTCGGTTTCTCAACGAGATATCCGATCGTGTACGTATACGTGCGTATACGTATCCTTGGAAGTAGGATATTCAAATCGCGACGGAATAACATTGATCTTATTTCCAAAGCTGCACTTTATGTATTATTTAGCGGCGGTGGCGAGCGAGCCTCGCACAGACCGTGTATAAATACGAAAATAGCTGTCAAAAGTGCCTTTTAACGCGGAGCAGCATGGAGGAATCTTACACGTGTCGACACGACTGCGATTAGAATAATAAATCAGAGTTTTGTATATATATATATAGGCTCGCAGAGATAAACAGAAGCCGAGCTCTCTTATAAATACGATGATAGCTGCGCGCGTAAAGCATCAATATGCTTAATATAAGCTGCTACCGCTAGCACATCGCACCTTCTTCAATTATGTCTGGCCATTAATTCAGTCGGTCGCGTACGAGCTTTATGTATACGCATATACGACGACGGCTCTATTCAGCTGCAAAGTATAATAGATGCGCGTCGAGCGACTCGAGCACGGAGCGGCTCATCGCCATTGTATACGTGCGTGTAATGCACACTTCTCCATCGTAAACTAGGCGATTGCGCTCTCTCTCTCTCTCTCTCTCTCTCTCTCTATCGGCTTCTTGGCTTTGAGCGCCCACTTGTGCCAATGATAAGTCGTAAGAGTCGTTGCTCTTGTAACAACGACCTGCTCGATCGCGTTTGTCCCGCTTGATTTTTTTCTTCTTCCTCGGAATAATAATAAATAATTGGAAGAAGCGACCTATCCAATCGCTCGTTTCCTTGCATTTTCCAAAGAGCCGAGAGCCGAGAAAAAATCGGCATCGCGTGCTCGAGGACAATTAGCCTATCAACTGGCGCGTTCTCAAAAGCTCGGCTCGCGTGCAACTGCATCGCCATTATGCAATTTCGACCAAAGGTGTAGCTTTGTGACGAAAAAAAATTTGCTCGCGCACCGAAGCTGCGGGTCGATCGGCACGGTATGTAGCGCTTATGTCAAAGAAGGCGCGGCGCATCCGTTGCACAGGTGCGTAGGTGCTTACACAGCCGCAGTCCCGTTTTTTCTAACGCACTCGTGCGACTGAGACGCGCGACTAGAAAATAATATGTAGATATGCATTCGTATTTGGCCTCTCGTGGCGTCGACTCTTACGCGTAATATAGGCCTACAGCTCACGACAGCTGCTGTACATTGCACATAAACATGGCATTGCCCTTTTGCGTCGGCCGCCTGCCACCGCTGCATTGTCTCTCGTTGCTCACGTACACGGAGACTTTCGTAGCTTCCATGGGGTAGCAGTTCATTGTTTTTCTCTCGATGCGGGAGCGCGCGCGTACGGAGGGAGACTCGAATAGTAGTTTTCGAGGGTGAGCCATTGCGCGCATTTAGCGGATCCTCGTCCACGTTGCTTTTGTCGACTTATCGCAGAGCTTCGTGCTCGCGTCGGGTATCGATTTTTAGCCAGGTATCGTTTCAGGCCCGGTCTCCAGCGACTACTTGACAGGGAGACAAGTGACACATGCATCCGTCCCACATGGCCGCGATTTCAATAAGACCATCTCTCGCTCTCGTGCGTGCCTAATTAACGCGCCATCCTTGGCATTTCTTTTGCCGGATACACAAATTTTAATTAAGGCAAAAAATATCGAATGTCTGCCGGTTGAGCTAGCTGCGTACACTCTCGAGACACGCGGTATCTTTCTCTTTCTGTATAGGCTCGCTCGCGCAATTCTCTATTGAGGCAGCGCTCGTCAAAAATCATTATTATCGTGTGAGCAGCCAAGCAGCTACACCGACTTACGTACGCCCATGTATAACGAATCAATTACGACGATGCTCGATTCTCTCTGTATACATAATGAGCGTTTGTTGTGCGTGTGGCCGCTCCGTCTGTTAAAAAGAGCTAAATATAACGGCCTACATCATATGCACACACATGCACGTTGCGTACGCGTAATGAAAATATTGCCTCATTCGCAGATTACTGCAAATAATATAATTGAAGCGTTTGCACGGGCTAGTTTTCGAGCGAGTGCAGAGGCTCTGCACGTTTGGTTGTTTTGTTGCTCGTTCCATGGCGAACGACCTGTTGCCCAACGTCGCTTCCGAAGCTCGCGTACTTGTCTAAAAATTCGAGAGAGTTGCAAATCATCGCGGCTGCTCCGTAAGCGAGGCTCGGGCACCTGTTCCCCGTTTCTCGTCATCGTATGCCGCCTCGTGTGGAAGCATAATGACACCTTTATTACAATAAAAAGTCATTGCACACAAGCGAGCGATCAATTTTTTTTCTTTCTCCATTTCTCTTCTCTGGTTCGCCCCCTTTTGCTCCGACTCTTTCGTACACATAAAAGCTAATAACATAGCTCTTGCTCTCGCACTCGAGGAATTTCGTTTCGTTCGTTAACTTTTCACGGTTATAGCGCAGGTGCGCATGGGCCTCGTAGCTGTTTCCCGCAACTGCAGGCACAAGGGAAAAGAGAAAAATAGAGAGAGAGAGGTTGTTGCTACTGAGCTGTTAATAGACTCGCGCAGACATTACGAGCACTCCTTCGTGTGTTCTTCGCTTGCCAAGCGCTCGGTGCAGCTCGGCAACCAACTCCCTATTATGCGCGATGCACGAGCGGAGCTGTCAGAGAGAGAGAGAGAGAGAGACAGAGATTTTTAGCTCTCTGTCGTGAATGAGCCTGCAATTTAATGCAATTATGATTTACTGTTATTTTTGACGGAAAATAATCGTGTGTTATGAGAAAAAAAGAGAGTTATGTACGCGCGAGAGAGAAAAGATGCGGTGTTGATAATCGTGAATAATAAGGATTAGCGGCTTATGTGATTGCGATAGGCGAGCATCAAAAGTTATGTATTCGCACGCGCTATCATACGAAGAGGCGATTGGCAGGCGAAGGCGAGATAAGGCGGCGATCGCTCGTACGCCGGCCGAAGCTCGATATCGAGGCGCGATGTATCGTTTTGCTTTTAATTTTTATGCCATTTGCGGTGTTCCATAAACATCATCGATAAAGCCGCACGCACGTCGAGTGCCCCTGTATCGCGTTGCACCCGTAGCACACAATCATACAAGTATACGCAATAATAACGAGATCAAAATAACTCCTCGTCGTGAATTATGATTCTGCCCCCGCAAAAGCCCATAACGCGTATCTCATATTAATAAATGCCGCAAGCCATTGTGCGCTGCCTTATTCATTGCTTTGGCTTTGGTTTTTTTGTGCCGTCTCTATCGCAGAATCCGGCCGCAAATAGCCCGAGAAGTCATCGACATGTGCCGCGTGTGCACGGTCGTGCCGGCCGGCGAGCCCCAGGTCTACCTTGGCCCGGACAAAGCCTTCACCTACGACTACGTCTTCGACACGAACTCGGACCAGTCGGGCATCTACGAGACGTGCGTGGCCAGGCTCGTGGAGGGCGCCCTCGACGGCTACAACGCCACCGTGCTCGCCTACGGCCAGACGGGCTCCGGCAAGACCTACACCATGGGCACGGGCTTCGACGTCGAGATCGACGAGCACATCGTCGGCATCATACCCAGGGCGATCAAGCACCTCTTCGACGGCATCGCCGAGAAACAGCAGAGGGCCAGGGAACGAGCTCAGATGCCTCCCGAGTTCAAGGTAATCTATCGCATTTTTTGCCTTTGCCAGCTCTACTCTATAAATATTGCCTCCGTTGGGAGCAAAAATCGAGCGTCGATGCTCCTGCGCTTTCTCTATTTTTTCGCGCTGCCTGTATGCGCTCGTACGTACGTCTTATTAAAGTACATTGAAGCAGCTCGCAATCGTTGACCGAGCGCTTACGTAAAAAAGATGTTACATTATGTCGCGGACGTGTCGCAAGAATCAATGAAAAGAAAAACTTTTTTTCTTCTCTCGAGTCGAATAAAAAAATTGTTTGCGACCGATCGTAATTAAAGCTGCGACTTGTCGTCGAGTGTAATTCAAGAGACTCGTCTCGCCTCGTGCACCATTTGCCTTTAATATATTGAATTTCGTTGCTGGAAAAATGATATTGTACCTTTGCTCGCGATTTAAATGACTTTTTATGCCATGCGCGTACTGTTAGTGATACGTACGTAGGAGTTTGCGCATGTCTGTAAAATAATATTCATCTTGAAGCTGAAAGTAGCTCTTTCCTCATTATCATCTCTCGAGAATCGTTATTATATTTAAATTTATGCTAATCTACGGCCGCTTGTCTAATCCACCCACGAGCATGAATTGGTCAATTGTAGTTTGCTTACACGCACTCATCAATAATATCGACGCGTCGTTAATAAAGTGAAAAATGAAATTGCTCGCAGGTGTCGGCTCAATTTCTCGAGCTTTACAACGAGGACTTGAAAGATCTGCTGTCGCCGGGTGGACCGCGAGGTGGAGCCCGCATCCACGAGGACACGGCGGGCAACATCCACTTGGCCGGCGTCGAGTCTCGCAACGTCTCGAGTCCCCAGGAAGCTTAGAGTACCTGCGGATGGGTGCCTTGTCGCGAACCACCGGCTCCACGCAGATGAATACCCAGTCGTCGCGATCTCACGCCATTTTCACCCTGTACATAAGGCAGGCCAGGTGCGTCGGTATGGACGACCCGGACGCCGACGTCGACACGACCAGCAGCAACGGCCAGAGCAACGCCATGGAGACCAACAGCAGCGAGGTCGAGACCCTCACGGCTAAATTTCACTTCGTCGACTTGGCCGGCTCGGAACGACTGAAAAGGACCGGCGCGACCGGCGACAGAGCCAAAGAGGGAATATCCATCAACTGCGGATTGGTGAGTGTCTATGTATTATGCATTCCGATGCTTACTCGAGCGAATTAGCATAATTTATCGATCGATTGTTATCGATGAATCACCTATCGAATTCATTGATGCGGCGGCGCCCGATCATCGTTATAAATATATTGTATATAATACCGGTTTCATTGTTTCGTTATGTGGTTTTGTCTTGTGGCTTGGTATACAGTTGGCGCTCGGCAACGTCATCTCAGCCCTGGGCGACAAGACGAAAAAAGCCCTGCACGTGCCTTACAGAGACTCCAAGCTGACGAGGTTGCTGCAGGACTCGCTGGGTGGCAACAGCCAGACCTGCATGATAGCCTGCGTCTCGCCGAGCGATCGGGACTTCATGGAGACCCTGAGCACTCTCAAGTACGCCAATCGCGCGAGAAACATCAAGAACAAAGTCATGATCAATCAGGACAAGAGCTCGAGGACCATTGCCTCTTTGAGGCGCGAGATACAATTGCTGCAAATAGAACTGTTGGAGTACAGGCAAGGTGAGGCTCGAGTCGTTTTTATTTTTTTTGCAATAATCGACTTTCGACTGGCTGCGCGCGTACTTTATGAATCAAGCGCCTATAAGCAAGCCTGTAAGATTGCGCGCGAGCAACGTATATACACGCACCACTTCCTACTCGATTTTATCTCCAGCTCTTGCGTAACTCTCGACTTTATGCGTATGATATTACAGCCGAGCTCGCGTATTATTCATTTTGTCGCGCGAGAGCTTTTTCATATACGCACAACGAAAAAAGCCGAGCACGTCTGTCCGTGCAGGTTTTGCTTAAAAATATTTTCATTTATTTCCTTCGCAACGAATCGCAAATCCCGCTCTAGATACAAAGATAAAATCAATAGGCTAAAGTCGATTACAAATTGTATTTACTACAAATTGAATTATCGCCACCGACGTACAGCATAAGAGCCTCTATTCGCTCGTGCACATGCACGTACGTTGCTATACTTTGGCCTACTTTTCTCTTTCTGAACAAGCGGCTTTGCATTTCATTCGCAGGTAAAAGAAACGTGGGCGAAGATGGGGTTAACGACGCCTGGCACGAGAACCAAATGCTCAACAGCGAACTTTCCAGCTTACGGACCCGCGTCAAGGCCTTATCGGAAACGGTCGAGGCACTCACGGCCAAAAATGCGCTCTTACTCGCGGAGAAGGCCTCGGGTCTTTGGGCCAATTCGGGCAATTCGGCCGACGACGTTACCGGACTGGTTCAAGGCTATCTTCAAGAGATCGAGGAACTTCGAGCTCGACTACTCGAAGCCGAGGCTCTTTATCAGCAGTTGAAAAAACGCCAGATGCACGTGAGTATTTAGCGAGCTTTAAAGACATTTTAATGTGCCAAAGTCACTGAACGGCAGAAGCAATAAATAGAAAATTTGATAAATCGTGAAAAACATGTTTAGCTTTCATATGGAGTAGATAGCCAATTTGAAAACCTACAGGTATGATTCACAGCACGGCAATCGAAATTCTCGTTTATTTATCTTTTATATTTTAACGTATGTGCCTGCCAATTTACGTAGGTGCCACCTACATAAAGTACTCAAGACACATACAAGTCAATAGCTATCTGAGTTATTGTAATACGTACGAACAAAAAATTCAACACCCCATTACCACGCAGACAAATTTCATCAGATTAAAATTACACATGTTACATTTTTGTCATATTAGAGTAATGCAAAAGTAGATTATCGCATGTCCCCTAAATATACGTATCCTATTACCATTGAAAACAATGCAAGGAAAAAATACGACTCGTAACCCACATTCGACATTGCACGCAGATAAACAGACGAACGTCGCTTATACATGTAGCACGTAGTTGTGCTGCTACGTAGTTGCACAGTGCATACGTATATTTATCTTTTTTTTGTGTAATCCGACGAACAGATAAACGCTGCGAGCAATCCGTACAACAATGACACGATGTCGCACGTGCTGCACGGAGACTCGGCCTCTTTGATTATGGACGCGAAGAAAGAGTTGCAAAAAGAAAAGGCTCTGTTGGCCAGCTTGAAAAATCAACAGTCTCACAACTCAAATATTAGCCCGAGGGAGAGCGGCGGCGGCGGTGGCGATGCCGACGATGGCGACATGGACGACACCGAGAACGGCCATGAATCCATGAGCGAGGACGAGTCCGACGACGAGGATAGGAAAGGTCAGTTTCAACTTTTGAAAAATTAATCGAGGCTAAGCCAAGATAAGCAGAGGCTCGTTTTGCGCCTTGTTTGAGCTTGTAATTATAGAACTATAAATTGACTCGAAAAAATAAGACTGCGAATTGCAAATGCAAACGTACCGAGCGACGTGCCAGCTTTGCGCTGAACGATAAAAAGACGATTCATTCCTTTTGCAGAAGAAGACGAAGTAGAAGAGGCAATGGGCCGAGAACTCGAGAATCTAACGTCGAACATCGACGTTAAACAGCGCTTGATCCAGGAACTCGAACTATCGCAACGCAGGCTACAAACGATGAAACAGCACTACGAGGATAAGCTGGCGCAGTTGCAGGCTCGTATTCGCGACACGCAAGAAGAACGCGACAAAGTACTGACGTCGCTGACGCTGCAGCCGTCTGCCCCGACGGAAAAAGTCCAAAAGCTGCGCTCCGAGTACGAGAAGCGACTCTTGGCAATGCAAAAGGAAGTGAAAATGCTGCAGTCGGAAAAAAGAGCACGCGAGACTGCTCAAGAGCCAATCGCAGAACGAGACTCGATTGAAGGGCCTTCGCAACGAGCTAGCCGAGATGAAACGTGCCAAGGTGAAACTGCTGAACAAGATGCGCGAAGAAGCTCAGAGACACAAAGAGAACGAACTGAAGCGCAACCGAGAAATAGCCCAACTGCGCAAGGAGAGCCGTAAGAACGCCAACATGATACGCTCCCTCGAGGCGGACAAGCGCATGAAGGAGGTCGTACTGAGACGCAAGCAAGAGGAAGTCACAGCGCTGAGAAAGCGGGACCGTGGCTTGAGCCACAAAGTCGCGGGGAGGACGCCAGCGGTGAAGAATCCCAATCCCAAGGCACTGAAGCAACGTTGGCAGACCTTCGAGAGGACCATCGCCAAGCAGGCTTTGGCCAAGCAAGCTGCGACCGAGACCGAGCGAGAAATGGAGAGACTGCTTCAAGAACGAGAGGAACTTGGCAGGGAACTCGAGAAATTGAAGAAACACAGACTAGTAGTCGCTTCCACAAAGGAGGACACGACAGACCTCGACGAGGAAATCGACAACGTCACCAGCAAAATCAGCTACCTACAGGTAAGACAAATATAAATGTATTCGATCGATCCAGTCTAAAATTAAACGACGCTAAAATACATTTTTGCCATTTCCTATTCTAGGACAGTATATCGGAATGTCAAAGAACAATGGTGGAAATGGGAGACGCGGACGGCGAGGCAGAAGGTGAGCCCGGTATCGAGGCACTGCTCGGCACTGTTAAAACCGTCGACGAGGCTCAGTACTTGATGCAACGGATGCTGGCCTTTACCATCGAGCAGAGCTACATTGCGGCTCAGAAACAGCTCGAAGCACGCGACATGGAAACTAGGTTGAATCAAGTTGCACAGGAGAGCGATGTGCAGCACCAGCTGCTCGAGCACGTGCTCAAAGAGAGAGATCTGCTTTCGTTGACGAACAGCAACCCACCGAACAATACGACAGCGGCCTACAGTCCACCGAGTTCGCGTAGCTCGTCGCCCGACAAGTGAGTAGTGCCGCAATCGATATACCCGTCTGCTACCGCTCTGACTATTTGTCCGTGCGCGTCATTGTGCTTCTGTGCTCTTGTCTGAATTGTTGCATTTTCACGCGCACATCTACGTTGCATGAACGTACATACGTGTCAATGAGCTTCGGATAAAGAACCAATAAGGAGTTCTCTATACCGAATACATTTTTTTTATTCTTTTCAATAACAATAAATTCGATATATATATATATTAGTTCAACTCGGTTTTATTATCTTGTCTCGTTGACAGTTTTATACAATTAATTCAACAGCATTTTGGAAAAACGCCGTTTGGTTCTGCACTTTTAAAATGATTCTTGAGTTCTGCATCGCATCTAAAATGAACGAAAATTATATTATTATAAGATTAGCGATCAATCTATCATGTTTTCACTCACTCTTCTTCGTGCTTGACTACTTTGCTTACGCGTGCTCCATTTTGCGCAACTCTGACGACTTTAGAACAAGTAACGAATTTACAGTCGTTTGGCAAATAAGAACTCTGCACTTCCGCGTCGCAACCATCTAAAAAGGATCGGATAAATATTCAAATACTTTTATGTGGTAGAAATGAGAGTCAATTACGAAATCTGGAAAACTCACCGAATAATACAGTTGCCTTAGATACGGTAGCAAGTACGCATAAAACAAAAACTAGTAAAACAAACTTCATGATAACAATTTTGTAAGTAAGCGTTCTGAACTCGAAAATTTTCAAACTGTCACTGAGAGAATTGAAAAATATCGTTGAATTTTATACTGTATAGAGCTATATAAAACTGAAATCGTGACCGATCGTAAAAAAAATGATGAACAGTACGTGTTGATATGTACACTAATTTTAATCGTGCGCTGAATTGTAGACAATTTTTGCCTCGTTACAACTATCTTTTAAACGTTATAGATCGATTTCTTTGTTTCTTGAACTCTAGTTCTCGCACTATAATGAGTTTCTACTGTTCGGTTTGTAACGCAATATTTTTTATAGTCAATTATAAAACTACGAAAAATTAATGAATCGAAAAGTTTGTGTATGCATTAATCGAATTTGATTGGAAAAATCTCATTTGGACAATTACACGTTTTACTCGTGTATTTTTTCAACTTCCAGCGAAAGTATGACTCAAAGTATTGGTCCAGATGACAAGCATCGAAACATCAAGGTACGAAGGAGGACGACCCAACCGCAAGAATTACTTTACGGTGTAACGGATAATCACAAGAACGATGAGCACCATAACAATCAAAATCAAAATCACAATCATCCGCTCACTAGGGTACCTAGTGCTCCTGGAAGTCTCAAGTTGGTTCTATTTTTAATTGTTACTATTTTTACACTGGCTCGACTAAGCTTTCTTTTTTTCAATAACATCGTTTTCTTAATTGATCTTTTTTATGTACAAAAATCACCAAAATGTGTATCCGTCTTTGCTGAGCCTTAATTGTACGCACGCGTTATTAAAAAAAATTAATTTGCCACGAATACAAAGGAAAGTTTGGTCGACCAGTTCATTGATAACGATCAGCGGAAATGGAATAGAGTGACATCGTAGAATAGATGTCATTTGATGATAGTATAAGTGCAGGAACTTGAAAGCGAGATTATATAAAAAGAACGTGTCGATCTTTGCATGCTTACCTTCCTGTAGGGGTTTGGTACTAGCGAGGAATCAATTTGGAAGTGGTTTACTGAACGGCGGCTCGCCGACGATGTCGCGACGCGACAACAGCATCTCGCCACGGCCTCTGCGCCGAGCACTCGCGGGTGGTGGCTCTATGTGAGTGACAATGCTCCAGCTGGCTTTCACTTTTGCCCTACTGTTCTACCCGTGTCTTGACATTTTGCACAGTGTACTTTTCGTCGGTGTCGTTGATTTATTCTTTTTCACTGTGCGATTTAATTTTCTCTACTTTTTCACCAATTTTTATTACTTCCTTTTTCATTAGTTTGTCATCTCATGTAAACCATTTGATTTTGCTAATTTTTGGCGTTATTGTAGATCGACCATGGTTTTTTAATTTGCATGAATAGTGTGAATTTTTGAGGAAATTATTTTTAAATGAGATAATTGTGGTTTTTTTTTATAGGAACTAGACAATTCAGTATAAGACACGTAGGAAGAACACATACATACACAATCCAAATGCACGATTTTCGAGTTTTTCCCTTTAATTTCAAGAGTCAGTTGGATCGCATTTGCTTGAATTGCATTTTTTTATCTCATTCATATTTTTTAATACTTTATTGTAATATATACCTTTGAGATTTAACCGTTACACAAGCAACGTATAATTCTCATTTGCATTTTTTAAGATGCCTTTATACTTACACGAGGGACCAAGTTTTTATTTGGAATAAACAATAATGATATTAATTAATGACTTGTCATTTAACGAAATATTTCAACTTTGCAAGAATAGAGTAATTTTTAATTCAATTAGAGTATTGGACATGAAGTAAAAAAATGTATATACACTTATACAAATAGTAAAAAAAAAGTTAACCAGAGCTCTGATAATCAAATTATCACTAAATGTACTCTTTTACATTACTGATGTACATATAGAAGATAAAAATATATAAATTTATGCAACGCAAATTTATTTGTAAAATTAAAGATCATTAAATAAATATTTAGTCAAAATTCTGCGTTTCGTATGTGCCAATTTTTAAACACCACGAATCCCGTGTGTTTTAACGCATATTAATTGCTGTTTATATGATTTAATGAGTTTCTTTATTCTCATAACACAAAAACTTAATTTCAATAGTAGGATTTGTAGTTGTATATACTATCTAAGTTGTTTTTACTTTTTTGTGGTTTCGGTTTCTCAGCGCGTTACTGCATGCGTTTTATTAAAAGTTGGTTTTCTCGATATTTTTTATGTTTGCTTGTAAGACTCATTTTATTGCTCTTTATGTTGTAAGTTGTGTTGTTCGATAAATATAATATCATCAAACTAAAACGAATAACACCTTCTAACTGACTTGGCCTTGAAACCCACTAAACCTCAGGGAGCAGGTAGCCCTTATGGACACATCATCTCCTCCTGGTTCACCGACAACCTACCGACGTTTCAACAGCCGAGAAGAGAATGTATTTTCAAGACTGACAGCTAGTCGGCAGACACTTCACGTTGAGCATCAACCCACCAAAGGCGTAATTTCGAATTATCAGGGGAAAGTAAGCAAAGTTGTTATATTTTGCAATGAAAAATTAATTTTTCGAATCTACACAGTGAATTTATTATTTTTGCAGACCGTACCTAGAGCAATACTTCATTGTACACACGTTGCAGAAGGTCACAGCAAAGCCGTCCTATCGATTTGTGCGACGAACGATTTACTTTTCAGTGGCTCTAAAGGTGAGTTTGTAAAAATAAGTATAAGATGTACAAAATATATTTTTTTTGGCTTTGTAAAATCTCTTTTTACAAAAATTTCAGACCGTACGGTGAAGATTTGGGATCTCGGCACAGGCATCGAAAATATGTCATTGACAGGCCACCCAAACAACGTCGTGGTCGTCAAGTACTCCCAAATACATCGGTTGCTCTTCAGCGTTTCCGCCGCCTACGTCAAGGTCTGGGACATACGTGCCGGTAGTAACTGCGTCAAGACACTTTTCTCTTCTGGTCAGGCTCAATCGGGTTCGATTAATTTCTCCACACCTTCGCGGACACTCCAAGTGCCTGTCGGCGAAACGACTATCAACGATTTGGCCTTGGGTCTCGACGATCGCGAACTCTACACCGTGTCTAGCGACAAGATTCGCATTTGGGATCTGAGAAAATTGGCCTACGTAGGTAAATTGAACACTCCACATGCTGCAGCCGTTATGTGTCTGAACGTTTCCGACGACGGCAGAGTCATTACGGGTAGCAAGGATCATTTGATCTCCTTGGTTGAGCCTAATATGTCAGGCCAAGCTTTGAGCTTGTCTCCGCCGCATTATGATGGCGTCGAGTGCCTAACTACTTATGGAAACACATTATTTTCTGGTAAACATTTCGATTGTACTATGCCCAACTACTAATATAACAATAGATTTAAAAATACATTTAAATAATTATAATTTAGGTTCGAGAGACATGTGCATTAAACGATGGGACCTCAGGCGAATGGAACTCGTCCAATCGATCAATAACGCGCACAAAGACTGGATTCTGGGAATGTGCCTTATCAATAACGGCTCAGTCATGATATCAGGTTGTCGAGGTGGTATGCTCAGAGCTTGGTCAGTGCCCCGATATAGCGACCAAATGGGTGAATGCACACTAATCGGCGAAGTCAAAGCTCATACTTCAGCTATCAACGCAACAGTTACGAACCAACAACACATCTTTACAGCCAGCAAGTGAGTCTACCAATGATCTTATGCTTATTTTTAATCATACGAAACTATTTTAATTCATATATAGTGGCTATTGGTTTTGCTTTTTTTCTCATAATTATTTTCTTTTGGTTCTGGTTCTATATTAACATTGCGGTGGTCAGCTCTATTTTGACAAAGTGGGGAAACTTTTTCTTTATGATGTATCATTTCATCATTGATTTCATATTATTATTGACTATTATTTGGATTTTTTATGTTTTATACATTTTTTCCATTTTCAAAAATGAAAATTAAAAAAAGAAACAATTCATAATAAAAGCTTGAAACTTCGGTTTACAGCTCTGGCGAAGTGAAGTTGTGGAAAGTACCTAGTGATTCTTCTATCGCCATGTCTACATCCACAGTATCTTTATAACTTGATCCGCTTGATCTCTATCTTTTGGTTGGTGTCTGTTTTGTTGTTTGTGTTTACTGTTTATCTATATTGATCAGTAGTGTGAAACTTATTATCGATCTAGTGCTATTCTTTTTAATTTAGCACATCACATGCATACATTCAATTATATAATCTCAACTTCATATTCCTGAGTGCCCAATAATCAAAAATTGACAATTAAATCATAGCAATAAAAAACAAATATTTTTAGGGTAATCTATTTGGGTGAGGCAGCATATGCATTTATACTAATTTTAATTTTGTATAAGTGTATATGTTTCCTTGCAAAACAACTAACACGGGTGATACAAGTACAAATAATAAATTCCTATTTTTATTTGAGAAGAAAACTTTACTTTTGACTGAAGAAATAGTATAGTACTTGTAGGTTGATCTAAATTAAGGATACTTAGTATTCGTAGCTTTTAAAGTAGGTAACTCAAGTGTATAAATATATTTTTACTACAAATATGTAATCAGAGGCCTAAAAAGCATCTTTCTATCAGCACTTTCAATTCGTTTCTTACATCTGCAAAATTTTAGTTTTTTTTTCATAGTTTTTAATGCGCTAATTACACTACTCTATTCTGTGCACAGCTTGAACTTGCATATTTCAATAATTTTCTCCATTTTCTCAGCTAACTTATAGCTTGCCTCATTAACAATCTTCATGATTAAGCTTTGTCTTTTCTCATGTTACGAGTTTTTTTGCATGCGATGAATTCCTGTCAACTTTTTTCATATTGTTATGCCTATTTATTCAAATTAGTTTTTTATTCATAATCAAATTTTTAATTTAAAAAAAATTAATTTTAAAAAATTGGTACTTAATGTATTTTTTATTCTGTAAATTATTTAATTTTGCTTTTTATTATTTATTTATTCATTGAATTCGTGCATTGCATGGCTACGATCTTCTTCTACTCAATGCAGCGATGGCACTGTAAGGCTCTGGACCAACAAGAGAGACAGCAACAGGACTACTTTTCAAAGAAGCCACTCGCTAAAATGCTAACACGAAGAATTTTATTTATTATTTAATAATTTATTGTCGCTTATTTCTGCTTACCGCATATTTACCAATCGATACGGTAGGGATCTAAGCGAAAAATACGTTAATTAGAGCGAACAAAGAAAAGAACAAATTTAATTGCGGCTCGTTATGCAAGATAGTCGTAACGAACGTATTACTGGCTGCTATTTATACCCATGCAATAAAGAAAAAGAATGACAGAAAGTACTTGCGTTTCTGAGTACTTTTATCAAAAGAATTAAAACATAGTATGATATATGTATACACTATGATGAACTTTTTATACTGCGTGTAACGTTATACTTATAAGTGCATAAAATAATTAATGGTGAATAGATTGTAAGTAGAATTTTAATGAAATTTTGATTGAGATTTATTATGAAACAGTATGTGTATGATATAATCGTGGTAGTCTGCGAATCCAACCCCTCGTGATATTTTATAAACTTGAAGAAGCATCGCAATGTTACCAATGAGTCATGAATACGTGAAAGGTGTTTGTTTTTATATACAGTGTAATTTTTCATTCAAACTAATGTTTAATCCACCAAAATGCCTGTGCTAGACTTGCGGTGCACTCATTCAAAGGCGCCTAAGTGAAATTAAAGATATAAATGATATAGATTTGTACTGAGAAATAACTGAAAAATTTGGCATTATCTAGCGTTTATTTTATTATGAATATAAAGGTGGTCACAACTGTAATCTTCATTAATTTTAGTACAAACAATAATAGTTGATTAATACTGTACAGTTTGAAGTCTCTCTTGATTTCAAAAATATGATATTGTCAGGGTTGATCGCTGTTCATTTTTCTTCTGTAAGCACAAAAACGAAATATTATCATTTGTATGGATGTAAAATTAATTTGAATAATAATATTCAACAAATTTACTTTAATTTATTAATTTTTACATGATTTTTTTTCCAAAATTTGTTACATATGTATTACCAAATCTAATTTGTTTAAAATAAAAAAAATATTTAAATTTTCATACCTCTTTTTCTTTTTGTGAGCACTAAGTGATTCTTGCCCGCTATCCTCTTGTCCACTATCTTCTGATTGGCTACTGCAACTACTGCTGCTTGATGAACTGCTAGAAGAACCACTGGAAGAGTCGCTAGCAACACCAGTGTCTTCTTTCACATCTATTTTATCTGCTATTTCTGCCAGTTCTGGTTCCTTTTCTCGTAATATTTTATACCATTTACGTGACAATTTTGGTCTACCACGAACCTATAAGTTCAAATATACAGATATCCAATTATGTTTTGAGAAAAAATTATATTGTTTTAAATTTAAATAATTTTCCATAATAATGGATACAAGCAGAAGAATTAAAATATATAACTTACTGTTTTATGCCATACTACTGGAAAATTTGTTCGAGAGCAAAAATTTTGAGTCACTGCAATAGTATCATCAAGATTGAGAACGACATGCCACCAACCTCCAGGCACAAAAACAGTCTCTCCTGGATTCTGTAAAATTTCTATTGGTTTGCAATCTTGAGGCCAAGATGGCAATTTAGTTCGAGGATATATAACAGAAAACCAAGTAATTGCTTCATCTCTTTGCTTTCCTCCTTCAGCACCAGTCACTTTTAGGAGTTCTTTAGGAGTATGAGTAGGGAACAAACACCATCTTTTATGCCCAGAGATGAGTGCATTCCAGGCACTAGTACCTAAAGGATCAATATGAATTCCAGTTCCTAAAATAAAAATTAAATTGATATCATAAACTCTAATTATATTGTAAGAGTTTTTTTATATTTACCCGATCGCTCTGGTCCCATTACAAACCAACGATAAGGTGGTCTTCTATTTTCCCCAACATGTTGAAAAAGATCATCTCTAAAATATTTTGGAATATCATAATCTTCCAATAACTTTTTCCTTCTGTGATGTTCGCCAAAGGAACTATCAAAGATATACAGTGGAGAATCGTCTTCATTATTTTGCATGTACTGAATATAATATTTCATTTTCATTTTAACACTGTATCCTTCATTATCTTCTCCACATTTAAATTTTTGGTTTCTGTACTTTTTTGCTAATCTCTGCAAATAGTTATTGAGGCATAATCAATATTAATGCAATGATAATAAATTTTATTCAAATGTACCTCCTGGGTCCATTTGTACTGTGCCTGCCAGTCTGATTGAACACCTTTTATTATCACAGGTATATAAGGTTTCTCATATCTTAAAATAAATTCTTCCAATGAAACTTTATTCACGTCAATGCGATCTACATTATCTTGAAATTCCCAAAATACTGCAAAGTTTTTCTTGTAATTGAGATGTGTCCAAGCTATTTTATCCACCAGTTCTGTAGAAATATGAATAATATTATTTAACAAATAATATTAATTATTATCAATGTTTGTAATAAGTCACGTTCAAAAGAAAATTGGAAAGTAAATAATATTATCAAATCTTTGAGCGACTGATAGTTTGTTCATATAAATGTTGGCAGGCAATAAATTTTTTGAAGTTAACTTGTTGCTATCATTTTGTGAGAATTAGGCTTGTAGTTAATACGATATGGAAATACAATCGCCGAGTTTCAATCGTTTGTACGCATGTAAGATAAAATAAAAGAAACAAATGTTTTGGTAATAAATGGTCACTGTTTACTGACAGCATTGCGTATAAATAATGAGCAGGCAACAAATACCGTTACCAAAAAGAAAAAATGAACCTTTACAAATGCCATAAAAAGTCAAACAAGTACAAAAACATGAAAGCAAAGTCAACGACCTAAGACATGAGAATTTTTAAATAAACGACAACTAATATAAGCAAAGTATACGAAGATACGACGAGCATGTCAGCAATAGGCTTTATTTAATTTTCAATCAGAAGTAGCAAATTTGCAACAATATAAAATATTTTTGGAATCTAGCTGCAGAGGTTATCATAAGTACAGGTTATAAATGCGTGAGTGGTAAACCTACCAGGTCTGGCCTTCTTTTTAACCTCCTTGATTCGTTTTCTTGCTCTGTGATCAATTTTTGAGTCCTCCATTGTCACAGTGTCTGATGTTGAGCACAGCCAGTGCAACACACGCGAGCACCAAGAGGTATATACGGATAAAAACACTAGTTGCAAATTGTAAAAGGATATAAAAAAAGAAGATAAGAAATCTGCGCCTATAAAGCGAATAAGCGATCTCACGAGTCAGCGCGACCGACGATGTTTGCGCAGAGAATCGTCACGCAACACTACACGACTGCGGCAACTGGCGAAGCAGCAAGAGGCGCAACACGTTCTTGTCTGAGCTGCCGCGCTTATAGAACGAAACATAAACTTGGGATTCTCGAGAATTCGGCGCTCACTGCGATGTGCTTATGAATATTGTAGTACGTCGGTCAGACGAATTTTTTATACGGATTGCAATGGAACGAAAGCAAACTCACGTCTGCTCATAATTCTCATGCCATGCCTTTTACGCTCGTTCGAAGGATCGATTAAACGCCTCGTGTTACCGGACAGTGCATCAAAACTTGGATTATTATTCAACCGTGCCTAAAAAATTGCGAGTCAATTGATCGACCAATGATCCGTAAGTGTGTTTACACGATCCCCTTTCCAGAGCGGGTCGTGCCTCCGCATTAGGAAAATTGCCTACGTGACTAGCGCTAGCAGAGTAATGTCTCGAGAGTCGAGCATCGAGCGGGCATGCCCAATGATGAGCTGTTCATGTTACCTTGCGAAATCGCAAAGAGGCAGGTGTTTTTTTGGCGTCCGATGTTCGTGCAGCCGATCGCTGCTTCGGTATAGCCATAATACTCGCCAGCAGACAATGCTACTCTCAGGTAACGGAGTATATGACGCTATGACTTTCTCGAAGCGCTTACACGGAAAGATTATTTGTTAGTAAATACGCCCAGAGCTCCGATTGTTGTGACAACTTCAAAGAATCTAAATGTATGTAAGTTGAAAGGTAACGTGTCCCAGCATAAGCTATGTATGACCTTTTATATAATAATTAAGTTATTTGAATTGACTTGTATGATCCATAATTTTCAAAACAATTAAAAGTCGTTGTTTAATTGTTTTAATCAATTTTTGTACACTGCCCTCCGGGATTTCCGTACGAATTTGTTTTTATAGCATACTTAAAAAACTTAAAATGATATTTGTCTTTTATTTTAAAAAACATTGATTAATTTATCGCAGAATGAAATTATTTTGAATTCTTATTTTTGGTAACATGAGTCAATATAATAAGCATGTCGCACTCACTAAATTGCAAAAAAAAAGTATTACGTTTAAGGAAAAAAGTTGAAAAGCATCATGAATGAAGCATCAAGATGAAAGGTAAACAAAGTCGCAGAGTGATATGGGTGTAAATGTGTGCAGTTGCACAGTTGCCTCCCTCTCATGCGCCTCTAGTCGAAAACTCGTCAATCAAGAATCTTTGCCTTGGCAAGCGATCATTGACCAGGCGCGAGACTTCCGAGAAACGCGAAAGAAAGGAAAAAAGGCTCAGCTGCTCGATACGCCACGCGTATAAGCGTATTTCTCCCATTCGTTGCAGTTTTGCGACGATAAATTCGTCCGCTGCAGTAGTATGAGGCAGATGAAAAGTATATCGCTGCTGAGCGATGACGATATCAGTGGCGACTGGCGAGATATTAAACGCGTGCACGTGGTCGCGCGCGCACGTTATATTTTCGGAGCACGCAGATCTTTCGGTATCACATGCGTATGCTAGTACATGCACACTCGCTTTCGTTGAGTTCTGCAACACCGAAAAATGTAAACAGAGCCAAGTAAGGACTCTGTCGATGCTAGCTTGTATATCATTGTTATTATCACTGGAAGTGTATAATGTGTGTTTTAATATGCATCTGCCACGAGCCCGATGTGATGCGCGTTGCTATATAGTCACGTAGCACAGTCGAGCTGCAGGTGCAACTCGCGACATCTTTCAATGCTTCACTTGCATCAACTTGCATAACGACATTTTACACATAATCAAACAACAGTAATGTGTAGAATAACTTTTGATGGGGCACTTGAGTCGAGTTCGATGCTTTATCGGTCCCGCCAATTACTACTACGACTGCCGCTTACGGGTATTAGCCTAGTCGGTGCTGCTGCGCGGGTGGACCAGCAAATTAGACTCGTTGCAGCGTTGCCAAATTGAAGTTTCAGAATTTTGGCTCTAACTTTAAATCGCCACACAGATTAGATAACAGCTCGTTATTTTTTTTGGGCAAATGCAGCATCGGTCATTTAATTTGTTTTTCAAGTGTAAAGCATAGCTCTCTTATCATGGCCCCTATTTCGTCAAAGTGTCCGAGTGTTTTGACGAATACGTTCGGAGAGATTGACAAGCGAAAGATCTTTTCATAACAAATGTACCGCGAAGAATTGGCCTCACGAGCTCGCAATAGTCGAGCAATCGAGTAATAGGGAAGAAAGTGCAAAAACTGCTGTTATATCGTATCTGCGTAACTGTACTTGTATTAGGAGGCGTTACGTGTATGGCATGGGCTTTGCGCGCGGATTGTTACTACGTCCTGCCTGCGTACACCCACACGCTATTCTCTCTCGTGTCGGGTGTTGCTGCTGCTGCCGTATACGTAGCCGCCTGCACTGCCTCGGCGCGACTAGTGCACACCGCGAGTGCGTTCACATCGAGGTGCATCTGCGTGCAAATCGACGATGCTCCGAACTGCCGAGTATATGTATATGTAAGAGTCGGAACTCGGAACTCTATCCTATAGTCGGAGAGCGAGTGCGACCGAGAGAGAAAGAGAGAGAGACGAGCCCCCGCTGCTGCTGCTGCTGCCGCACTCCGCAGCCGCCTCGCCAGTGAAAATCTTAAACTCAGGCGGCCATGTCTCGCTCGGCTACCCCACTCTCTGCCGTTGGCGGCGCAAAAAAGCTACTCTGTGTGTGTGCGCGCGCGCCGTGCATCGGCTAAGCTACATTCTCCGAGTACTCACACAGACGCAGCCACGTACTTGCTGCATGTGCAAGTATATAGGTATATCGTGCGTCTCGATTTGCTGCGCAGCACACACACACACTTACACACGCATTCACACAGTAGCGTGCTGTGTGGTGTTCGCAGTGTCCGTGCAGACCAATGACTGTACGCCTATGTTATACTGTATAGTGTGTTAGTCGCGCAGTAAAGAGCGTCGTCGTCGTCGACGTTACCCTGCGTGTGCTCTTGCACTGCACTGCACTGCTACGTTTGTCCGCGTTATCGCGTGCGAGAGACGTGCACTCGTGTAAGCTGCACGTCTTGTACATCTTTTACGAGTCTCGGGGCTTTTTTATCCGCCTATACTAATAAACGCGCGCGAGTCTGTGCCAAAAGGCCCACGAGTCTTTGACGGATCCCGTTTTACGTGATCTCTCCGAGTGCTTGCCAGTGTCTGTGTACGTGCACCTATAACACGGTATTTCGTATCGAACATAGATATACGTACAAGTCAGTGCCTGTGCCGTAGCCACTAGCATAAGCAAGAAACATACAACAACAATAACAATCAACAACAACAAAGCTAAACAATTGCCTTATCCCTAGTATATATTGTATACATATAGATAAGAAGACAAAAGTCGCGCGCGCATCGTGAGCTGCTGCTGCTGCTGCATCGTCTACACGGAGAGGAGGTTGTCGTCCATAACATTGTGTACAGTGCGCGCTCTACTCGCTACACCTAATACAGCGCATAGGCTGCTGCTGACACTGCCACTGTATATCTGTATCGAGCGAGGCATCTCTCCGTCTCGCTTCCACTCGCTGCAGCCGAGCGCCTTGCACGCATGCACACACGGACGCAAACACCTACTCACTCGTATACACCAACAGCTCGTGTATGAGCGCTCAGCATATGTGTACGTGTACGTGTACGTGTTGTTCTCAACTATATAGCGCTTCTATTTACAAACACGCTACGTACAAGTAAAAATCAGCCAAGTTATCGAGGCGAATTATTGTCAACTATCGACTGGAAGAGGATACCCAAGAGAAGCAAGGATCCTCGTCGACTTCAGCTTGGAGAAGCCCGAATAAAAGGAAGAAAATAATATCGCTATACGAATCGAGAAGTTGGCATCGCCGTTCTAGATAGCAGTTCGGGCACTCGTACGGCGCGGCGCTGCTCAGACTACTCTGTCTCTGTCTCTGTGTGTGATATGTGCGTGTTCGCTACTGTCTACGTGTAGGTGCGCTACAGCCGACTTGGACGACGACGTCCTGTGCATTCGGCTGCTACAATATCTCGCGGCGCACACGGCACGGCACGTTCTTCCGTCTTCTTTCAACTTTCGCCTGTGCCAGAGTTTTCTCTCTCTCTCTCTCTCTCACCCGCTTCCTCTCGCAGCTGAGCGCGGCTGCTTATGCTGCCCGAGTCGCGAGTGTGTTGCTGAACAAAAGTACTGCCTGCAGTCGTAGCGTCTTCCGCTCGCGCTTGTTCCAAAGCTATCTTCTCCCAGTTTGCAGCGTGTACACGCGTTGTATTCGCGACTCTCGAGCGGTATTTCTGTGAATTCAGTGTTGTGTGGCTCGATTTCCATTAGGACTTCGAGCTCAGTGTTACGGTGTAACGATACGCATTATGCGTGGCACGATTATGGTGACAATTGCTGCCGTTGCTGACTCCGCTCGTACAATAATTGCCACGGTCACTTCTGTTCAGAATTTAAGCCGCTCGGCACGGTGATCACCGTCCAGAGCTTTTCACCTGCCTACCGCAACGCAGTTCACCAACGCAGCAACGAGAACATGGCTGCGGCGGAGTTAAAGCTCAACTCGCCCGCTGGGGCCGAGCCCATCATTTACACGTGGCCTCTGACCATTGGAAGTGGACGTGTAAGTACATCAGCTCATTTTGCAGTAATCATTTCTTTGACACACGAAATGACATCGATAGTCTTATCTTATATTGACTTCCGTGTTTTTCTTCTCACACGTGTACGTGCTTCACCTAAACATTATCCACCACTAGTTAATCCACTATCATTGACGCTTGCCCTTCGCACTGTATCGACGAACCTTTTAAAATGCTTATAGATGTAATTAATATTTTACAAACAAACGTAGCTCGTCTACAATTACATAATTAGAAAACTTGCTCGAAGTGAACTGTTTATGCAGCAGCTACTGTTGTGTGAGGCCCTTTAAAGCACGTTATGCGCCTGGTTTTGCATGCATACACTCACACGCGCGCGCGCGCACTTACGTGCACATCTACACGTGCGGCTTCGCTGCACACTATTACCAACCGTGCATAACTACTCCAATACTAACGCGCATTGGTACACCGACACGTAGTGTATATCTATTATTGCTTTGATGCAAAAAGGGTATTACAATATACATGGAGTCGACGGAGAAAGAGAAAAGAGCACGCGTAAAGAGGAAATCGGTTTTCTCTTTTAAGTAACTTTGCACTTGCAAATATATGCCTGTATGTAGATATTCACGTCGCGAGTGAGCATGTATGCATACATAAAAAACACTGGGTATATCGCTGTCGCACTCAAACTCACGCGCGCAGCAGCAGGTGCTTCTGATGGCGCGATTCGTCGATTCGACTGCATGTGTATGCACATTTACGCGCGAATAAACAGATGACAATCTATCTACACTTATTACTTGTTGTTGTCCATGTCGTGAATGACAATAATATTCGTAATTTGCCTTTTATCTTACAGGACAAACATGATGGTTCGATTGATATTGTTGAGACGATGCGATGGGTCTGTGAGGACTTTCCAGACCTCAAAGTGTCATTGGAGCATAATATAATTGCTGGATACAATGGGAAAGACTACGAAAGCATGAAAAGCCTATGTGATAGGTTTAATAGAGCTATTGGTACTTTGGTCAATCTGGTGAGTTGGGATTTTATCAAATTATTGTCCTCGAATACATATTACAACAAATGAATCTTTTTTAACTATTTATAATAATTTTTTTACTTTTTTTCATACATTAGGAGAAAGGTACAAGTCTCACTGCTCAAAGAATAAACAAAAGACCAAGTCGTGGTTTATTGAGACACATTCTTCAACAAACTTACAATTATGCTGTCACGGAGCCTGACAAACTGAATCAATATGAACCATTTTCTCCAGAAGTGTATGGAGAAACTAGTTATGATTTAATTTGTCAGATGATAGATTCAGTTGATATTACCGAGGATGATATTTTCATTGATCTGGGTTCAGGAGTTGGACAAGTGGTTTTACAAATGGCTGCAGCTACAAAATGTAAAATGTGTTTGGGTATAGAAAGAGCTGATGTTCCTTCAAAGTATGCAGAGGCAAGTAAAATTAACACAAACAAACAAACAAAATGGTAGTTTTTGAATTCATAATAATTTTATTTATACAGAGTATGCAAGCACAGTTTCAAAAGTGGTTAAAGTGGTATGGTAAAAAAAGTGGAGAATATCGCATCGTTAAAGGAGATTTCCTTGCTCCAGAGCATAAAGAAAGTATTACTAGTGCAACCCTAATATTTGTTAATAATTTTGCATTTGGACCTAACGTAGATCATCAACTTAAATTAATATTTGCTGACTTGAAAGATGGGGCTTGTATCATATCATCTAAATCATTTTGTCCACTTAATTTCAGAATAACAGATAGAAACTTAACCGGTTAGTAAAAAATCAAAAAATATCCTTAAAAATTTCATCTTTGTTCAATGTAATGAAATATATTTTTAAATTTTATTTGCAGATATTGGAACAATTATGCATGTTCAAGAACTGGAACCAATCTTAGGGTCTGTCTCTTGGACAGGTAAACCTGTCTCGTATTATTTGCACAAAATCGACAGAACTAAACTCGAAGATTATTTCAATAAGTTAAAGAATAGAGGTCGTAACGACGATTCAAATGATTCTGTAATCAACACTGCCAGTTGTAGTAGTAGGTCAAATCGAGGTGATCGAGCTAAACGTGATTTGTCGCGACATCTCGATAGTCCTCAAGGTCATCAGAATTCCAATAGTGAGACGAATTCAGAAGACGAAAATCATTCTAGATCTCGTCGTCGTCGAAAAACTTCCAAGAGAGCAACAAATGGAACAACTACGAAAGCATCTTCAAGGGGAGGCCGATCGACGCGGGGAACCCGTGGTGGTGGCGTCACCAAACGATGTAAGCCCAAAAAATCGATCAATATTTCTGGGTTGGATTTACTGCACAGTCAAACAGTAATGAGTACGTCACCTCAAGCTCTTGGTAAAAAACCGCCACCAGCTCCGGGTACGGTTGACCAACAGCTTACTTCTCTGTCTGTGCAAGCGCTCCAGCCAAATTCTGCATCGGTACACGAAGAATTAAGTATCCCGAAAGCTCCGCACGAAACACCGTATGCTTTGCAAATGTTGTTAGATGTTTACAGAGAGCAATTTATGGAAATGTTGGAAGCGATGAAAAAATCTGATTATAGAACTCGGGTTGAAGCTGATATAACGAAAGAAAGATCAATAAACGAAACGTTAAAATTGCGAGCAGCACAGTTAGAAAAACAAATAGCTGTTCTAATTAACGACAGCGTCATATTGCTGAAAGCTAGAATGGCTGAGTTGCAAATAAACTCGGACTCACCTGCAAATCTGTTAGCAAAAGCCAAAGAAATTGTTGTCAAGCATAGACAGCTTTCTAATACTGTACTGAAACTTCAGACCCAGGTCGGCACTATTGAAAGTGATCAACAAAAATTGGCTACGCAACGATATCAGGAAATAATAGAAAAATTCAATAGCAACCCTGGTCAACCCTTACAATCCGTTACAAATGAATTGATCATGAAAGAAATCGCTGCTCAACTTGCTCAGAGAAAACAGTTGAAATCCAAACATTATAATCTGAGTCAGACAGTTGTTCAAATGGAAAAAAATGCAAAAGAGCGTGATAGCAATAAACAACAACATCAACAACACCATCCGTTACAATCACACGCACCTAGTAAAAGTGGCAATTCGCGGAAAAGGGATAGCCGTACGCGCTCGCAAGATTGGCCTGACGTGCCGGATGTTGGTAAAATACAGGAAAATAATCCTGAATTGCTAGCTCAAAAAATTCTTGAAACTGGGCGACAAATAGAAGCCGGTAAACTACCGAATCGTTCGTCTGGATCGTTAACAACGGCTACTGGTAGTTTTCCTCCACCGTCTAATGCGAGACCACGACTACCTCAAGCTACTTTGAATTTTGGCTCGATTCAACAGCAGCAGCAGCAGCCTACTCTTTCTCAGCAGCAACAACAACAATCGCAGCAACAACAGCAGCGACAACCTCGTGAATCGCTCAGAGATAATGACTTTGAATACAGATTAAGAGTATTATTACAAGTGTGCTGAACGAAGATGTACAAAATCGATCACAACAGCAAATGATGCAGCAGGGGCAACAACAGCAGCCAATGGGTCCACACAGTAGTGAATCTGATCGTCAACGATCAGCACTACAAAACCCCAATCATGATTACTCACAGGTAAGGGGATTTAGATTTATACTTCCCTAATTTAATTTATGGTCTTTCCTTGCATAGACATTTAGATTTCCGCGTCAATAATAATGAATATCTTTCCTATTTGTGCTTGCAAAAAATTACAAGATTTTTGAATTAATCATATTCTCTTGGCCCATTTCAGAGAAACCATTGATTGCTGCATGACGTTATAGTTCTAGTTTAATTTTCACTTTCTTAGTATCATTGAATTTAACTGATTTTTTATTAATAGTCTAAAGTTAAAAAATCTTCATACATATAGTAATTTGTTGAATCGAATTATTTAATATAACTCTGTAAGTGCAAAAAAAATTTTTTTTTGCCATGATTAATTCACGTATATTTTATATTATTTTTGAAACTTGCACGAATTTTAAGCCCTGTAAAAAAATGAAAAATCGCGTTTGTAATACTAAAGCATCATATAGCGTTTGGTTATCTACGAATCGGGTTTTTATTGCATGTGAGAGCGTGAAAACGCAAATCCTTACAAAGCATGTAACCTTTGCTTCGAAGGTATCGCCGGCAAAGATGGCTCTACGTCGTCACCTTTCCCAAGAGCGATTACCGACTGTACAGTCAACACAACAACAACAACAAACAACAACAACAACAGCAGCAACAACAACAACAACAACAACAACAGCACAACAACAACAACAACAGCCCACGAGTAGTGAAATTCCGCACCAATCAGATGTCAAAGTGCAATCACAACAACAGCCTCAATCGTCGTATGCTCGGCAACAAGCCCCAAGCTCTCAAATGCCTGGCAGTAGTACCAGTGCGAAGAGCAGTGGTGTGGCTTCTTTGCTTGGTACCAGGACGATCGGTGATCTAGTAAGCGGTGAAATCGAGAGAACACTTGAAATTTCCAATCAAACAATCATCAACGCGGCTGTTGATATGAGTGTTATTGGCACAAATCCGGAGCCCTTTGCTCCGGCAACTAGTTCGGTTGGGAAAACAAGTGCCGTCGCCGAAGCAGAATCGGCAGGTCTAGCTACACTAGCACACGTAGCGAGCTACGCTCCGACTCCTAATGCAGCTGTACCCACTACATCAGCTCAGCAACAGCAAAAGGCCAACGTAAACTCTAACAGTTCTGCCAATTCTAGGTCTTCAGTGCTTTACGCACCTCCACCGAATCAAACTCAAAGGTATGCATACAATTTAATCGATGTTTTTTAAAGCGAAAAATTAAATTTTTTATTTTCGTTATTATTCATTTCAGGTACACACCGGTACAGTTACCTCGCGCTGACATAAAGCCGTACCGTGAATCATATTTCACGGATAATTCATCGTCGACTACAAGAGCGTCAACGACGACGGCGGCGGCAACGATACTCCCGTCGCCCTCATCGTCTTCGTCGTCGTCAGTTCAGCCACCCTCACTATCGAACAGTGATATGCCGCTTGAAGGGCTTGCTGCAACTTTGCACGCGCGCATGCTTAACAATCAAGGAAGCAGCAATAATAGCAACAGTAGTAACGGCGCGAGTAGTAGTAGTAACAGTGGTAGTGTCAATAAAAGCGAACACAGTTTGGTTAATAGTAGTAGAAGGTTTGTTGTTACTTCAAACTCATTGTAATCTTATTTATCTACTCGATTTTAATGCATCAATTGTTTGTAGCAATCGATACCAGCCTTATCAACGTTATGGAAACAGTAGCATTAGCGGTGGTAATAGTGCTAGTGCTGTAACGCCACAACCGACCAAACCAGTGAAAAAAGAACTACCAGTCAGTACGAGCGGAGGCGCTCCTCTGAGTCCGCTTATAGAGCCACATTCTAACTCGTCGACGCCCATTGTTGATGAGCCGCAACTGCCTAGTTCGAGACGTAGTCCTCGTGACGGTAAGTTCCTAATTCATTTTATTCTTAAAACATATAACAACTGTGCCTTGTCTAATTGCTTTCATGGTAAAAACATTCGAGTTACGATGCAAATGATTAAAATCAAAAAAATCCAAGCAGTTTTAATTTTTATCAAGCACAACTCATTTGTTTTTTTTCCATACACAGTCTTTGCTACACTTAACGAAGCTAAACAACGGTTTTTTATACTTAACTTCTATTTTCTAGTTAACGCACCCGCATCAGTTATATCACATCCTCAATACTGATGCATCTATGACAACATTCAATCTAATTTACTTTCATCTTCTTTCCTAATATTATTATGCTTTAATTAACACCATTAACGAAATAACATCTTCCTTTTGTAGACAAGAAATTAAGGAAAACAAATTTTGTAGATCCAGACTGGCATTGCATAAGCTCTGGTTTTGATCGGCTGGCAGCTTTTGCTTCGACCGAATTAGACAAACGACGACGTTCGACTGAAGCCGTTAATACCAGTCCCGATAGTGGTCTTGGCTCTGATAGTAGTGCAATTCATGGTGCACCACCTATAGTTCCTTCACCCGATGAAGCAGCCCTAGGACCACCGCGTACACCTTCACCAAGTAGTCCCAGGTCAACTGGTAGTCACCACAGCCACCATCACAACCATCACTACAACAATAATCATCCACATCATCAGCAGCAGGGTGTTCCGCTCAAGTATCAAAGACACAGCAGTCAACATAGCAATCAACACAGCAATCAAAGCAGCAGCGACGTCGAAAGACCACATCACTATAAAAAGAAATACATTCATCGAGAGATGCCTGGCTCGTCGGCGTCCTCATCAACGTCATCTGGAAAATTCAGGCCAAAAGGCAAAGATTGGGATTGGAATCATCATTGGTCAGGAGGCAGTCCGAATGAACGCTCTTAAGACCTTTTTGATAGTATATGAATGATGTATAAATGATTTTGTACAAATTTGGTTAGGATAATGCAGTGCTATCGAGAGTTTGCGAAGCGTATATAACTTTATCGTGAGAAATAGCTTTAACAAATTTATCGTAATGAAAACTTATTTTACATCCTTGTATCATAAAATAGTAAATTTAAATTGCTCCGTTATCATGAAGACTTGAGTAGACGTTTTTTAATTTCAATTTTTGTTAGTTCTTGCTTATTGTTTTTGAAGTGTGAAGGAAATTGATTAAAGATTTATTATATTCTTTATTCGTTATGTGAATGTTAATTATTGAGTTATAAAATTGAATAGGTTTTAAATTTACTTAATTGAAATTGAAACGATTTGTTTAAGTATTTAATCGATCTTTCAAATCAAATAAAGTAAACATTAGTTATATACTTTTTTTACTATTAAGAAAAGAGATCTATTTTAGAGTAAAGAGTATAATTAAAAAGCGTCTACTTCATTATGTTAGTATTTTTCTTCCCATGATAATTTATTGTATTATAAATTATTTTATGAAACGTTTAGTTACTTTGTATAGTAACACGTTGTTTTGTTTCATTACATTGGAAGAATATTTGAGGTATAATTGACGATTTTTGAGATATAGGAACAGAACTAATAGTCTACTCAAATTTAATTATATATGCTAGATACAATTTTCACTTGAATACGAAAAATACATAAATGAAAGTGATAATGAATATTGTATTAGAAAAAAAATTTTAATTTCGAGGCTAGTAACAGAAATGATTGAAATGAATAAAATAAAATCGCAGCCCACCGTGAAAACGACAGAGTCACATAGCAAAAGTGCATTAAATAATGTAATATGTACATTTTAAAAGTAATTTTCAATATTTATACGGGTTCATAACAAAGATTATTTACTCTATTGTATATTATATTAATATAATACATTTAATATCATATATATGATAGCTGAAATTTGTGGTCACGCACTTTTGTGGTGTCAGCTCATTTTCTCAACTACTATTGAGATGAAACTTTCACGCGCATGGAAAAAAATCTAAAAAAACTTTTTCACTATGAATCTTGTAATCTTTTTACTCAAACGACTAATAATTAATATGAAGAAGTTATAAATAAATTATAATGCTCTCAATACATGTAAAAATTCTGCCTATAGCGTATCGCTTAGACGATAATGAGTAGTAAAAAAAAACGAAAGTTAAGTACTTTTCTAACTTAACAGTCGAGTCTCTGGTGTGTTCGTTGTAAAATTTTTAGAATTTTGTAATAATCAAGAGATGAACATCTTGTATTGATCGATGTTGAATCTCGTAACCACAGTGTTCATCGATGCTTGTTTTTTATAGATGCAATAAATGGCAATTACATAAATTGCTTCTAAAATTGACGATTAAAAGTTAGTATAAAAAATGCTTGAATTAGTATAAATAACATCGAACTGACAGACATTAATCTGTAATATCCAAAGAGCGAGCGATCTTTGCGAGCATTGAACATTTTTTTCGACTTGGTGCATCGTATATAATAGTAGTAATAATAGTAATAAGTAAAAAAAGACGTAGCCGAACGAGTTGAAACTACTATTACTCGAAGTTATTAAAAAAGTAACCTCTAGTAAAGTGGTTTTTCTTTAAAAAATGACTAGAAACAATGTGAGTAAAATAATGTAAATTTAATTATATTAAGTTCACGGATATGAGAGACACAGCATTCCCGTGGCATCTGATAAGGCATCTGAGCACTTGCACTTGCGAGAACAAGTGCTTGATGAAAAATAGTGTAAATACCGAATCTATAATCTTGTATAGACAAAAAACCAAATGCGCAAAAAGAAAAAAGGAAAAGTTGGATAACTGTGTTTATATGGAAACAACCTTATAGATATATTGAGAAAATGCGAATAACGATGAGCTCGTAGGTAGATAATATCGTAAATAATATAAAAAAGATACTGCAGGCAGCTGCAAAAATCTGGCTGTTATACATACACTGCCGAAACTTCTATTAGTTGTATTATTATTGATCATTATAATTTATTGTTTTTATTGGAATATTTTAATACTAAGATTTTTGTAATAATCAACTTTCTGTTTCTTTATCATTTATCACTCCCTGCTGTTATTCATTCCACTATGTACACACGCAAAAGAATAAACTTTTTATAGCAAGGTCAATACAGGCACCAGCATAGACGCGCCTAACAATTATCATATTTCTATAAGAATTTCGAAATTCGTTGCAATAATCAAATCGCTATTACGAGTTGCGAGGAAAAGTCGTCGCAGTCTGCTAGTTTCTCTCGAGAACATGTTACGCGTTTTTCGTATTTTGTTGTTATCGTTCCTCTTTGAATGCCCCAAGTGCGAAGATATCGAAATCGTGCATTTGCAATTCTCGTCGAACAACAACGATTCAGCGGTAAAAATACAAAGAGAGCATTAGTCGAGGATATACGCAAGCATTTGTTCATACTTTTCGTTCTAGGTTCCATTGACTTTCAGAGCTTTTGGTAGAAAGTTCAATTTATCGCTGAAATTGAACGACAATTTATCCAAGTCAAAGGTCGAAATTTGGAAACGATCGAACAACAGCACGCTAGACCGATTAAATTATCCAAAAAGCTCGTCTTGCTATTACTCTCATCGAGACTCATCGATCAGCGCAGCAATTAATTTGTGCGAGCCAAGCGGCGTGGTTCGTATAAGTCATTTTTCATGGTTTTCATCGACTGGAGCGATCGTTTGTACAATAAAAGAAACACGTTGATTTTGTTGCCAGCGTGGATTTGTCTTTGTTAAAAATGAGAGCTTGGAAATTGTACCGCTGGATAACGACGATGACACAAGATCGAGACACGCGATAAGACGACGACAGGCGAGCATACCGATTTTTTACCATCATCGTCAGCTCGACGCGAAAATCAAGAAGATGATGGTCAGACGACGCCAAGGCGACAACTCATCGTTAACGTCGACGATGGAAGAGCAAAATATAAAACGAAGCCGCCGAGACTGACGGTAGAGTT
Source organism: Trichogramma dendrolimi (assembly GCA_034770305.1). Classification (NCBI taxonomy): domain Eukaryota; kingdom Metazoa; phylum Arthropoda; class Insecta; order Hymenoptera; family Trichogrammatidae; genus Trichogramma; species Trichogramma dendrolimi. The sequence goes on along the minus strand of JAPMIB010000019.1, from coordinate 1,838,960 downwards.
GGGCGTGTTCTTGGACGCCTGGGCCTATCGGATTTTCCGAGCGCAGCTGGACAGCGACGAGGAGCTGGTCGATCTGCTGTTGGCCTACGTGAACAACATCCAAGCACTGTACCAGCACCCGAGTCTGGGTCGGGAGATCGACGTGGCACTGGTACGACTCGAGTTGATGGAACGGCAACCGGCTCAACTGGCGACGCTCGAGGGTCAGCGCGACCGAGTCCTCGACTCCTTTTGCCAGTTCTCCAAGGAGTCGAATCCTCCGGGGGACGAGGAGCCTCTACATTGGGACGTGGGCCTCTACATCACCGGGCTGAACCTCTACTCGACCGAGGCGGACGGCGAGAAGAACTACGTGACGATGGGGCTGGCTCGGGTCGGCGGAGTCTGCTGGGACGACTACGCCTGCGTCATCACCGAGTTCGGGGTCGACAACGAGCTGACCGGCAAACCTTATCCCTCGGCGGGCTTCCAGTCGGTTTACGTTGCCGCTCACGAGATCGCTCACAAGTACGGATTGAGAAATAATTGGCTCGTTCGATCCAAGCCAGTAGCGTTCGTTGCATTGATTTTGCAGCCTCGGCATCCAGCACGACGCGACGGGCAACAGCTGCCCCAAAGACGGCTACATCATGTCTCCGAGCCGCGGCGTCCACGGCGAGTCCCAGTGGTCGGCTTGCAGTCGCGAGAGCGCCTCGAAGATCCACACGGTCAAGAAGTGTCTGCTGGACAGGCCGGAATCGGAGGCGTCGATCGGCAGCGACGCGCTCCAACGGGTGGAGCTGCCCGGGCGCCGCTGGAGCGCCAAGAGGCAGTGCGAGATCTTGCTGAAAAACCGGAAGGCCGTCGTCGTCGAGAGCGAGAACCTGTGCCGAGCTCTCAAGTGTCGAAGTCCCTCGGCGAGCGGCACCGTCGAAGGGGCGACTTTTTCCGCTGGGCCCGCCTTGGACGGTACCGCCTGTCAACTGGACAAGGAGTGCAGAGCGGGTGACTGTTTGGACAAACGGTACATTGCAATGACTCACGCGCACTGCCATAATAACGTATTCTACCGGGAATTCCTATGCATGCAAAAGACCGATACGACCGAGTCGACAGCTAAGAGCACAAAGAGCGCCAGTCTTTTTTTCGGCATTTAATTAATTTATCCCGAGTACAAGTTCTTTGTTCGTATATGTTGTTCCACAGGCCAATCAGCAGCAGCAGCGCTAGCAACAACGAATCTATAAACGAGCTTCACAACGGCATCTGCAATAACGCGGCGGACACGACGACGGCTTGTAAAAAACGCCGCAGAGCCGAGAAATATGCCGGCGAACGATGCCGGACTCACTCGCAGCATGAGGGCATTGCCGTTGCCGGCGTGCAGATGCGCCACGAAAGCGAACGTCCTTGGCGAGCTTGCATGATTTTCTGCAAGCAGACCTACGGACAGGACTCGTTTAGCAACGGCACCCTTATTAGCCTGCTGGATTTGCAAAAAGGTCGGGCCGGTTGTAGGCATCAACGACCGCGCGACAGCAACGACAACGAGGCCGCGACTGAGGAGGACGCGGCTTATTTTCCCGATGGCACTTGGTGCCACAGCGACCACAACGATCGGCTCGATTATTTCTGCAGAAAACGCCGATGTACGCCGAAAAAGTAAGGACTTGCGGCGAGTCTCGTTTCTAGTTCTCGCATCCTTGAGTCAGCTCCCAAACTCGTACAAGTCGTGTATGCATAATGTATGTGCATTGATCGGTACGCGATCGCGATTAATCTTTCGCTGACTCATCGTCATCTCCGCTCTGCTCCACGACGATTATCATCGCGTGATTACATTTTTTTTTCTTACTTTTTTTTCGACGTAATCGCGACAAAAAAATTGTCGCACGCGCCGAGCGACCAAAGATCCGCATCGCCCACCTGTAACGATACATTAAATCTTTGGTCGAGCGTACAAAGAGAACCAAGACTGCAAGGAGTTTATAGTTGGAGCTCAAGTAGTTTCATACATAAACACCCACCCAAACGGCTGACGCATCGAAAAAAGCGAGTCGAAGCGCGCGCAACCGACGAGCAACAGGTTAAAGGTACTTTGTCGACTTGCTTTCTCACAGACTCGATCGTTGTCTCCCTACCATCGTGACGAAAAGTCCTTTGTTGACTGTTCCGACTGTTCGACTTTAACGGACTCTCCAACGACTTCCAGAAAATCAACATGAGTAATAGAAATTTGAGCTCCGTTCGTGGCTCGTCACCTTTGACCGGTTTGAAATTTCTCTGGTAACGATCCCCTCTACTTTTCAGCGAGCAGCAGCGAGACATCCTGAACGAAGTGTAACGATCTCGAGCCGGCGAGTGCGATTCATTTGAGCGACTTCCAAACGCGGATCATCGACTGGTACTGCGCTCGTTGCACCAACTCGTTTCGGATTCAAGACATCGGCCAGCATCTTTTTATCCTCGCATTCTGCGTCTATACAAACAAAAAATCCCGCAATTTCCATTATGAAAACATTTTCAAAGTCTCGACTCGCGGATCAAAATTAAAGCAAGAGACACTGGTTTAATTAAATTGAACTTGCTCATTGATTGACGACTGATTTTCTTACGGTTTTTTATTCTCTTTTCTTTTTGTTCTTGTAACCTGTGAATCATGCATAACGCTTCATATCAATTATAATGTCATATTACTTGCCAAGTTTAATAAAGTTATGGTCATTTCCACTTCAAACCGATATAAGACTTCTTTTCTTTTTAAAGAATGTATGTATGTGCCGTGTAGCGAATTGGGCCGAGTGCAAAAAATGTCTGACTTCGGCGTATTGTACCATACGTGCCTGTTTGGAGAGTATATACGCAAACAAAAATAACACGATGAAAAAGAGATCGAAAATTTTTTTGCAGCCGACACCCGGAAGAAAAAAGCGCGTAGGCTCATCTTATGCGACTTGTATTTAAAGAGTCTGTGTTGTGCCAAGCTCAAGCAGCATATAGTAGTAGTTAGCACAGCACACATTCATACGGCGACTATATACATTCACACATGGACAGCCTGACGTCAGATCAGTGGCTGACTATTTTTGGACGTGTTGTTGCTCGACTATAACGTCGACTTTTCCGATCGCGGAATTCCGACTGTTATATGATACGCAAATGTTTCCAACTAATTGCACTTGCATTGTCTTAGTTAGAAGGAGAAGGTTTTTAATAAAAATATTTCACTTTAATTTATATCATATAGAATGTATGTTTTAATTCTCTTGTTTCATACTTGTTGTTTTACAAAGTTTTCTTATACAATTCCGTTCGATGAAATTTGCGCGACAATTATTTCACCGAATATACACTTGCAGGGCGTATCACATATACTTAGTTAAAAGCAACGATATAATTATCATTTCATTTGAACCTGCTGCTGCTGCGTTTCTGAAATATTCTGCAGATAGTTATATAGATGCATTACACGAGTGTAAAAGGTCACTGACTCTCAAATCTAGTTGAAATGATTTCATCGGTAAGATACGTCACATTGTGTACCCCTCGTGGCTACTTCAGCTTTTGTCTTTAATCTAACTATTTTATTGGGAGTGCGATCCAAACATATTCATTTTCAATTGATTAACGTAATGAATTTTAAAAAATAAAATCAATTTTTTGTGACTAGAAAATTTTGAGAGCAAGAGCTGTTATTATACGTAACCTTTCTCGTGCAAAACTAGTACAGATTTGTATGTCGCGTAAAGTATGATTTGTATTTTCAATCATACAGCAAGTAAAATCATAAGGATCTAAGTTTAGCGTTCATCATCGCTTTGCAGAAAATCGGAATTAGTCAGCAGAGAAATAAGACGACTACGCATTTCAATTTATATCATCAAACGTGATATATTTGATCAAAAAATGTTTTTTGTATATAAATTACAACTTCGGTATTTTTCGTAAACAAAGTTGTTTCACGCAGTAACTGAGGCGTTCGAATCTTACAAAGTGGCTGTGGATCAATATTTTATACATCTGCCTCAGCAATTCAATCATTTATACAACATAAAATTTTATTTTTACAAGATAAAACTTTCATTCGCTTCATCATGCATAAAACTGTGCTCTCAGAGCACATAAAAATTATTCAGTCTCACACTCACACAACATACATACTTTCACAACAAAATTTATCTAATATATTATTTATAATTATGTAGTGTAATGTAGCATTCAGCCACAACTTAGAAACCTAAAATCCTATATGATTCAGTCATACATATAAATCGCACTCGATTCAAATATATATATTATATGATGCGCATTTGTGTTTTATAATAGTCATTCTACTTACAATAGTTCAAAATTTTACACAATTCAGAGGTCACAGGATAGTCTGTACAAAGGGTTTTATTTTTACGAAAATATAATAATATTTTAATGAGAGTACGTTTCACCCGGGTTCACTTTCGCTGTTACACGTTGTGTTTATGATTCATGAAATACGAAAACAATGTCCAAAAAACTTGATATCAAGTTTCAAGGAATAGAATGATACAAACTAGCTATTGAACTAAGTTTAATAATTGATCGATTACACACTAAGATATCAACAAGAGTCTTTTCGCATAAGTAATAAAGAAAATAAAGTAATCAAGTCTTGTCACCGGCAGCATGATAACGATTTTTTCTTGTCTACAGCATTAAAATGTACAAAACAATAAGATAGATAGCTTCACTAGATGTTGATAATATTGGATTGCTGCTCGCTGAATATACTTGCTGTTTATGCGATCCTTGTTCTAATCGGTTGGACAATCATGTTTGCGCTCGGTTTCTTCTTCTCAGTTCGGTAACGTATCGAACAATATATCTTTAGCCGATTGCGTTAGTGAATCTGGGAATTTGATGTCGAAGGATACCAATAGATCTCCTTTTCTCGATGGTTCTTTAGGGAAGGGCAGACCGTGACCTTGAATTCTCTTGACCGTAGCCGGTTTTATGATCTCTTTCGAGAGATTCAACGTGATTTTTTCGCCGCCGAGCGTTGGCACTTGAATGACGGCACCGCGCACAGAGCTTGCTTCAGGCTCAACTTGCAGGTGTACCTAATGTCGCTTCCTTCTCGCCTGAACTGCGAATGAGGTTTGTCTCTGATGATGAAGACGATATCTGCAGGTACTTTGCCTCTGCCTTGGTCGCCCTCTTTCTGGAAGGTAATCTTTGTGCCGGCTTTCCATCCTGGTTTCACGTTGATGGTCAAGACTTTGTCTTCTTTGCGAGATGAGCCATCTGGCTGCATGACTCGGCGGGAGATCTTCATTTTCTTTGTGCAGCCTTTCAGGATATCTTCAAGACTGACATAGAGATCGTGCTCGATGGCCGGGTCTTGGGCGCGTTCCTTGCCACCGCTCCTGCCCTGCGGAGCGAAATTGAAGGACTGCGATCGAAAAGCACCTCCCGGTCCACCTACCCCTTGGCGCATGCCACCGCTGAGGCCGAAAGGATCGTCGGTATCCATGTCGTCGTCGCCGCCGAAGAACATACGATTGCCGCCGCCGTTGTTAAATTCGAAGAAAGTCTGAAAGGGTGAGGAAGTGCCGAAGAACTGGGCAAATGTGGCGCGGGGATCGCCGTGGAAGGTGTAGGTGGTTCCACCGACACCGCTGCTGCCGCCACCGCCACCGCCGCCGCCGACGCCACCCTTGAGACCCTCCTCGCCGAATTTGTCGTAGACGTCGCGCTTCTTTGTGTCCGACAGTACCTCGTAAGCCTCGGCTATCTCTTTAAACTTTTCCTCGGCTCCAGCCGCTCGATTCTTGTCTGGATGGTATTTGAGCGCGAGCTTGCGGTAGGCCTTTTTGATTTCATCGTCACTGGCACCCTTGGCAATGCCAAGAATCTTGTAGTAATCTTTACCCATTGTTTATTGGTTCGTTCGCTGCAACAGAAAATAAAACGCCGAGACAAGGCGACCGATTAGTTATCGTTGCTCAGGTGTGTGAGAAAATGAGCTATTGTTTAAATTACGCTCGTGTTGCGGTCGTTAGTACGATATAGTCATCGAACGCGGAAGTAAGTCACCGCTGCTGCATGAGCTTTGCATAAGAAAAAGTCGCGTTGAGTCAGTATCTAGTAAGACGCACAGTTACTGTTACAATATTTTTCGTACGTATGCCGCCGTAACAAAAAGGTACGCGTGCTAGCTAATTAGCAAATTGAGAGAGAGAGAGAGAGAGAGAGCGTAAATACGCACGTCAGACAGTAGCGATTGATCCGCAATTGTATCGTAGGAGCGCGTGGCAGTGACGTACGCAAATCGGGTATACATAGTTATTGTCGCGAGAATAAAATAGCAAGTTTTCGCTGTTCTACGCGATACAGGACAAAATAATATTTTGCAGCTCATAAACAACGCTTGTATAAAGTGAGACGTATGGGTAAGAATGTGATTTATACTGCGAATTGCGATCTATAAGAGGCGACCTCGACATCTTCCCCCTCCTCCCTCGCCAGCTCGCTTTTCCCTCATGTTCAAGCTCGCGAGAGAAGCAAAGAGAACGAGAGGAGACACGCACGACACGAAGTGTAGTCATCGTCATATTTTTGCTAAATTTACGGATATTTTAGATTTCACGTAGTACACAAAATAATAATACACCCGTCGAGAGCGAGCGCGCCCAGTTGCTACATACTGTTTTGATTTTGCATAAAAATATTATGACTTTCCGCGCGCGACGATGTTTCGAGGGCAATTTTCATGCTATGCGTGCGTATGCTGAATCGAAATTCTAAAATCGAAAGCTACATGCAAAAGAGAATGAGCGAGAGAAAGCATACATAATTCATCGATCCGATCAGCTTTTCACTTTCAAATATGGTTAGCACATAATCTTGAGCTACTGCTAAAAAGTCTATACAACTGCAGTATTACATCGATGACAGAAATTAATCAGACACGAATGTACCGTTTCGTGCAAAACACGAAAATTTAGGCTGAAAAGCTCGATATAATCGAGTATAGAGCAGCGATCGAGGTGTATCATTAGAGAATCACGCGCGACTTTCTCGTTTATTCTAGCACTTGCGCGAACATTCGATAGGCATCCGAGTAAGAGAGACAGAGTTTGAAAACTTGGACTCAGCAAGCAGCAGCGGCAGCAGCGTAGCGTTTAGCTCTGGTAACCAAAACGTTGATGTAGCGCATACCAGTCTCTCACAGGCGCTTATAATTTTTATATTCAATTCTATTCTATATAAACACACGGTAGCAGGCGGGATTTTACGAGGCCTAATAATAATATATAGGTGATGGAAAAAAGTATGTTGCAGAAAAAGAGAACAACGGTATGTGAGCTGGCGGGAGCGAGTCTCTTCTCTCTCGCACACCCACGCGATTTATATATTTTCCTCGCTATTTCGGGAAATGATGACAAATGGACGAGAGCGGGACAGAGAGCTGATTGAAACACGTACAGACACACACAGCGACGTTTTGCGATTTCGTGAAGAAGTCACTTGCGAAATGATCACACAATATTCGTTTATATTAAAGAGACCAAGTCGTGGGTCTGCTAGAGAAGAGACTCGTACCCATGTATGCCACGAGAAGTAATCAAGCACACTGCTTAAAAAACACTTACTTTTCTTTTGAAAAACTCTATGAAATGTGTTGTTGATCGTTATTCACAATGCAATTTTTACAACTAAACTTTGTTAAATCACTTGGTTTATGTTTGTCCTCTGAGTGAGAGGTATAGGATATGTTCGTAACACTGTTACTAAACGTCTTCACTGGTCAAAGTCTCGTATTGTACTGAGAGCTCGGTTGGCGCGGCAGGCCCTCTATATACAAACAGCGAGTCTCGTGTATTCAGGAAGCTTCGAGAAGTGACGCGAACCGCGCTGTCCTAGATTTTTGAACGAAAATCTCGAGTCCGATACCGTTACTTTCGATTCCAAGATGCATCCTGGAGCGAGGATGACTATTTCGATGCGCGCATAATTATTGTATAACTTGAACGCTTTGTGTTGTATTGTTTTTGAACGCGAAAATTTTGATCGGTGAATAATATGCCACAATGGAGAGAACGAGATGGGTGGGGGGTAGTACAGTGTACGCGATGAAAATTCGCACTCTGAAGTTTGCTGTTGTTGAACACGAAAAGCCTGTCTGCCTCTCACAACAGAACAGCGTATATACATCCGTATATGCTGCAGATAAGCACTACTGGGTGTATGCATACGCTTGTTCTAGAAGGATATAGCTTGATAATTACTTCATGTTAATTACGGACGATTTCCAATTTCTTTCTTTCCAAAATTATCCCGCTATGGTTGAATGAACGAGTCTTCGAGAACGGAGTACTAATTCGAGTACCTGCATCCATACCAATTTTTTCATAAAAAACGTCGTACAGCTTCGACGAGTCGATTCGACAGCTATTTTTAACAACTTTTATTTGCAACCGTGCAGCATTATGAAAGACCATGCTGTAAAAATAAGTAAGAACTGAATTTCAAACCTGAATGTGCGCTGCACGTAAAAAATGCTTCATTGACAAAAACGGTTGTTATTGACAACTGTAGTTCATTCTCCGCTTGCAATGAAACTAATTAAATATTATTAGTAAATTTATTATCTATCAAGTGATAAAATTTAGAAATTCATTATGTAAGATTTCTTGATAAAACGCGCCAATAGATGCAGTGTACATCATATGCATTTGGTTTTTTAAAAACAACATGTTACAGATTTTTGTTCATTTACATCAAGGGACAATGAAAATACTTAATTGAAAAATATATATATATTTTACACAAAAAGACTAATCAAACAAACGAATTTTCCTTGTATAAAAATTATAAAATGAATGACTTATACATTAATTTTTTTATAAATTGAACCTTATCTAGATAGTCTCAAAAAAAGTGCATGTTTACTTTCTTTAGAAGATGGTGGAATATACTTTTCATAAAAATCTTGTACAAATTCTTCTTGTTTGAATCCAAATTTTTGATACAGTGTGACGGCAGGGTTTGATGCAGAAACATGTAGAGTAATGTCTTTTCCCATGCATGTTTGAATTAAATGATAAATCATAAATGTTCCAATGCCAGCATTTCGCCATTCTGGACGTACTAATAAGAAAGAAATATAGGCTTCATCAAAGTCTACATCTGGTACCATGATAGCAAATCCTATAACTAATTTTTTGTACAAAACAACACATGTGAAATCTGGATAGTTTAGACACTCTGTCACTAAAAAAAAACCATTATTAGGTTATATTTGTAACTAATAAATGAAGTTTTTTGAAGTTTTGCTGTACTTACAATCAATCCCAGGCCAAAAAAATTGGCTGCAAAGACAATTGATGGCTGGTATGTGCTGTGGTCTAATGTAGGAATAATCTATAGGAGCAAAAGGCCTAGGTCTCCAACCTAATTTTTTTTTATTAACTTTAGCAATTAGTTCATCTGTGACTTTAAGCCATAATGGATGACTACTAGTGTCTCTTCTAATATATGGTTGTAATAACCTGCTTGTATAAGTGCTATATACAGGTGTAGATGACCCAGCACCTTGTAATCTTTGTTCAAAAAATATAGCATCATCCAATACAAATCGGTCTAAAACTGCATTGCCTTTTTTTCTAACTTGAAATTGTTTTGTATTAGGTATTTTTTCTCCAACATTATCAATATTCAGTATCGGTAATCCATATTGCCTTTTGACCCTACGAACCGTTAGTTTTCTGTAAAGTCTTTTTATATCAGTAGGAGCAGATTTGAGTAAATGCTTGTATTGCTCAATTTTTTGAAGCACAAATTCTTCTTCTCTTATGTTCATCATGGGCTTCAAGTCATCTGAAAATAAAAACCCATTTTAAAGATTTATTGAAATTTAGTAAAAAATTATGATTATTTACCTTTTTTAAATTTAAAAGATTCATCCCATGGCCATGGTCTTGATTTTTTAGGAGTGAATAATGAAGGTAGTGGTTTGGGTAATTTTTTCTCATTCTTACAAATTTTAATGGGTTCAGGAATTGTTTTCTCAATGCTCGAACATTCCATGGGCTCATTAAATTGTTCAATTTCTCTAGTTTGTACATTTGAAAAATTCAAAAACGTTTTTTCATCCATTATATCTGATGATTCATCAGTTATTTTCATATTTTCATAAGGAACATCTTTGGATTCTGATGTAGTGGACAAACACTGAGCTATAAAATCATCAGAAAAGAAATTTGATTCTGGAAAGTGTATTCCTCCTTTAATGGAACTCAATTCCATGTTTAATGCTGGAAAATCCTCTATACAAGGTAGTTGAAAATCCATATCATATTTTAAAAAATCTTTAATATAAAATACAGAAAATTAAAAAGAAGTTAAAATGTAATTATAGTAGCATTTGATATCATAATGATTATATACCATTTAAATCCTCAGAAATTTCCTCTTTCACAGTATTAATTAATTCATGATGGATTGAAAATTCTTTTTTTGAAATACTTCTACATTATTCATAGGTCTCATGTTTTCCACGCCATTAAGATTAGCATTACTGTTAAAACCAAAGTTATTAATAATATTTGGTTTAGCTGGAACATCTTTGAGAGCTTTACCCTTGGATATTTTTTGATTTTTTTTCTTTGATTCAACTTCCTTCTGATCTAGAAAAATTGATTATAAACTAAAAAAATGTTAATAAACTATAAATTAAGTATATTGAACTGAAAATAGACTATAAACTTACTTCTAGCTATATAAACTTCAGGTGGATCGTTTCCCATCAACTTCCAATAGCCTGATGTTTCTAGCTCTTTGAAACCAGATTCAAAGTATATACCACTGTGATGTGACAAAATACCAGATATAGTACCAACCCATTGCTTTCTTTTCTTTCTGTATAAAAAACATGAATAGTTTAGTTTTGCTTTTACATGCAAATTTTAAAAATTGTGAGAGACTTACACTGTACTAGGAAACAAAGAATCCCAATTATCCGATATAAACACTGCAATTTGAGTTTTCCAATGAAAATATCCTCTCCTACTAATACCAAGATGTTTCTCTTTCAAATGGTACATCGTTAAAATGATAACGTTAAGCCAAGACATTTTGTACCTGGTGAAAATTTGCTCCTTTTCAACGGAACAATTTTCACATTCGAAATTGAAAAATACATCGCCGGCAAAGAGTGTCGGTAAACCACCACGTTTTAAGCATGCAATGTGTATCGACTGTTCGCAATCCCCGATGCAACGCACACATGGACTATCGTAGGGATCACATCCTTCTTGACACTTTTTGCAAATTGTATCGCCCATGTTTTTATTGTTTACATATATCAGACAGAGGTTATACCTTTTGGCATTTGAATTATTGTCAAATAGGGCTTTTTCACAGTCGTCAGTGACGGTCATAATCGATCAGCTGATTTGCCTGGAGGCAAAACAAACCGACCGCCCGTATACTTTATATGTTAAAGTTGCTTGATAAAGTTCATGATTGAATCATGACACTTGATGACAGGGGGGGTCTGTCAACTATGACATTATAAATATTTACGTTAACACATGATTTTTAGTCCGGGCGCTGGTGACATTTGAGTGAACTTGCGAGATCCCCTCGGCGAGTTGACGGATTTCTATGTTTTTTGGGTTGCTGAAACCGAATTTGAATGTCTCCAGGCCGAATTCCTGGTCAATTTTTTGTTATTAACAAATTAATTGTTTAAACGGCCATATCTTGTAAAATATTGAAGATAGATCACACAATTTGTTTTTATTTCATTTGTCATTAAAAAACAAAGAGATTGACGTATATTAATTGAAAATCCGTCCACTGGAAAAAAAGTTATGCAATAATTAGTGCAAAATTCCTCAAAATACGTCCTTTTTCATCTTTCAACCTCTGTAACTTGGCTCGTACTAGTGCGATCGAGCTCATCGACATCTCATTTTAAAGGTAATAACCTACACAATGATTTAGCATAATTTTTATGTTAGTAAAATTGTTAATAATGCAGTTTGTAAACGTTTATAAACGTAATTTTATGGCTCTGACGTAATTTCCATTTATTTATACGCGTTTTTCGCTGAAATAAATTTATCAAAACAACGTGGCAACTCAGTTCAAATGAAAGTACATCAAAAAATGAAAATTTTAAGCTATTTTGAAAGGTAATCGGTCAAGTAGACGCCAAGTTACAGGCTTCTGAGCTTGGGCGTAGAAACGAGCGAGCGCTTAGGGTGCGCACACTGAGGCAATATGAACTCTCTCTTTCTTTCTTTCGGAGAATAATTTTATCTATACTTGTATGAAATTAGATTATTTATGTATTTCACTGCTAATTAATTTGATGCTTATCGGTATGTACGTGAGGGTAAATATGAATTTTTCTACCTTAAAAACTTTTAGACTTTCAAGCTCTGCAAAGCTTGTCTAGTTTTACATTCTATCGTACCGCGTGCGCATACGTCTATAGTGGCCGTCAATTGATAGTTTGCCCCTTGCACCGAGTTTTTTGTCTGCTCGCCATCAATATCACCGATTGACTTTCGCGAATGACATATGCAATGAAGAAACGCAAGTGCTCGCTTTGACAGGTTTTCACGATCATCGTATCGACTTATACTTTTAAAATGATTATACTTGAGAAAAATCGATCGTTTTTAAACGAATCAGTCTTTTTTGCAGTGGCATCGAGTCATTGAAAGCCAGTGTCAGCATAATAGAGCAAACTTTAAAAATATCAATTTAAACAGCTTCATGGTAACAAATGTTGGATTTCTTAAAAAGGATGTGCATTAAAGATCGGAATAAATTTTGAGATTTGGCGCATAACCTAGAGCAGAAAAACAAACAAATCCACGTGAAGATTGAGGTCGTCAAGGAAATGCTAGCCAACAATATCGTCAGTCGCAGCGGCAGACTCATCGCGTTGACGAGGTTTTGGCCGACTCAATAAGACTCGTCCTCGCTCGAATCGCTGAAAAATCGCGAGGCAATAAAAGGAAAATGTCGAAATTACAAATGCGTGTGCTGTACGGGCTGCGAAGCGACGTGTCGGGAAACGCGCATTTCATCACCGACGACGAGGTGCTCTACGTCGTCGGCAACGGCCTGGCCCTGCACAATTTCACACAGAATCGCCAGAGGCTCGTCCGGCTGCCCGACAGGAATCGCGTCAATCTGCTGGCCATCTCGCCAAACAAGTGAGCTTTTGAATCGAAGCTATATTATAGAGAGAGAGAGAGAGAGAGAGGGTGATTAGGTCGTCAATTGTTTCGTTGATAATTAAATTACAGAAAGCTCGCGGCACTGTGCGAGAGCGGCGAGCACCCGGTCATATCGATCTACGACCTGTCGACGCTCAAGCGAAAAAAGATCCTGGGCATACCGAACGACCCGAGCGGCTCGATCCGCGGCTTCGCCTGCGTGAGCTTCAGCTACGACAGCAAGTACCTGGCGGCCGTGACGAGCGAGAACCAGTCGATGCTGTTCTACAACTGGGAGAAGGGCAAGATCGAGTCGAGCATAGACCTGAGCAACAGCCAGCTGCCCTCGTCGCGGGTCAGCTCGATCAACTGCAATCCGGCGGACACGGCGATAATCGCCCTGGGCGGGCCCTTCTGCTTCAAGTTCCTCACGCTGTCGGAGACGCTGTGGCGGCCCTACGGCTTCTCCAAGGCCGACAACCTGCACGTGACCTCGCTCACCTGGCTCAACTCGGACCGACTGCTGGCCGGCACCTTCGACGGCCGCATCCTCTACCTGGAGAACGGCGAGCTGCGCAACGTATTCAAGGTCCACGAGACCGTCTACATGAACATGAAGGTGCGCGACGAGAACGCGGCCCAGGTCTCGAGCTCGGGCGGGCCGGCCGACTACAGCCAGGCGGTGCTCTGCCTGCTGACCTTCGTGCGCGGCTTCGCCTTCGCCCACGGCTACGGCAACGTCGTCGTCTTCGAGAAGGACGGGCCGCACAAGTACACCAAGCGCAACCTCTACTCGGTGCCCCAGCAGGTCTCCAAGCTGGCCAGCGACGAGCTCTACAAGGTCAACTCGCTGTCGACCAACCCGAGCTGCGACAAGATCCTCGTGACGACCGGCTGGACGCAGCTGTTCTACGCGAAGCTCTGGGGCCCGGACATCCTGAGCGAGCCCGAGCCCAAGCCCGTGGCGACGATGGGCCACCAGCTGCACCACGGCCCCATCGGCGGCCTGTCCACCTGCACCTGGAAGTCGCACATCGTCACCTTCGGCACGGAGGACCGGAGCGTGCGCATGTGGGACTACGAGACCGGCGGCCTCGTCATGGCCAAGCAGTACCAGGAGGACATATCCTGCGTCGTGCTCCACCCCTCGGGCCTCTTCTGCCTCATAGGCTTCAGCGACAAGCTCAGGTTCATGAGTGTGCTGCTCGACGACTTTCAAGCCATTCGCCACTTTCCCATCCGGGCTTGCCGCATAGCCGCCTTCAGTACGGCTGGCCACCTCTTCTCGGCCGTCAACGGCAACATCATTCACATCTACTCGACCATCGACTTTAACCTTCGATTTTTGCTCAAAGGTACGTAATAGCTCGTAATAGCATATAAGCTCGCGTAATCGTGCTTGGCTACAGCCCCATTCGTATCGCGCGCAGGCCACACCGAGTTGATCAAGAACGTCGCCTGGGCCCCGGAGGACACGAAAATGTACAGCATCGGCTCGGAGGGTGCCATCTACGAGTGGAACACGATAACGGGCCAACGAGCCTCCGAAGTCGTTCTGAAGAACGTCACGCTCAACGGCATCGTACTGTCGGCCGACGGCGTCACGGCTTTTTGCATATCCGGCGACGGCCGCATACACGAGATACGCGACAGTATGGTAAGGTCGACAAGCTCCCCCCGACTCGCGATCGTCACGATCGTTTCTCATCACATTTTCCAAATCGTACGGCAGGTCGTGCGCGTCTACCACTTCCGAAACATCGAACCAAGCCACATCGCTATGAGCAAAGACGACGCGCTCGTGTACGTGACGTACCCTGGCGGATTCGTGGCTTCGCTCGATTATCCACTGGTCGATCCGATCGAGCTGACCGAATACCGCTTGCACGACGCGGATGTCTCGCAAGTGAGTGATCGGTGAGCATCGGTGAGCCGAATAAAAGCATGTACACGTGTATGCGATAAGGCGAGAAAAAAAAAAAACAAAAAGTATGTACGAAATGCGAAATGTCCTGTTAGATGGCTTTGTCGTACGACGAGCACGCGCTCATCACGACCGGTCTCGACGGCACCATCAGCTTCTGGCGGGTGACTTACGCCTACGGGACCGCAACCACGTCGATCCGCGACATGCTCTACCTCGAGCAGATCCTCATCAGCCGCGAGGATCTGTCGGTCAAGGTGCAGACCATCAAGGACCTGTACTCGCGGGTCAAGGAGCAGGAGACCGAGCACGCCTACAAGTCGCGCCAGATGATGCTCCAGCACAACGACATGGTGCGCGAGATCCACAGCGGCTACTGCGAGGCCATCGAGGAGCTGCGCGACAAGATCGACAAGCTCGAGGAGGACCACGCCAACGAGATCAACAGCATCAACGTCGAGATCGCCAGCACGAGGAAGGCCCACGAGGAGGAGATCAGGAACATGGAGATCAGCTACGACGCCAAGCTCATCGTCGAGTACGACAAGTACGGAGCCTTCGAGAAGAAGAACAACGAGATGCGCAGGGACTTTGAGGGCAGGCTCAAGCAGCAGGCCGAAGAGTATCAAGCTAAATTGGGTGAGACCGCCAGCGACTCGGCCAGCTACTCTATTAACTCTATAATAATAACGATCTTTTGCAGAGGAGACGGTCGCCAACTTCGAGGCGCGACTCGACGAAAAGGACCGCCAGCTGCGAGAGTCGCACGAGGAAAACGCCCAGAGCACCCACGTGCACGAGATAATCAAGACCCAGATCGAGGACGACGCCGATCGCGAGATCATCGAGCTGCGCGCCGGCTACGAGGCTCAGCTGCAGCAGGAGCGCGAGCAGGAGCTCAAGCTCAAGGGCGAGGCCGGCGTGCTGCGCCGCAAGTACGAGGACGCCCAGAAGGACCTGGCCGACTGCAAGTGGCACTGGCAGAATCTGCGCAACGACTACGCCGAGCTCAAGGCCCGCAAGGAGGAGCTCGACAAGGAGGTGTCCGAGCTCGAGGCCGAGGCCGTTCAGCGCGAGGCCACCATCCTCGCCCGGGCCGAGCGCATCCGCGACCTCGAGATGGCCAACGACGAGCTCGACAAGATTCGCTTCGTTCTCAATCATCGCATAGGCGAGCTCAAGGCCCAGATAGAGCCCAGGGACGCTCTCATCGCCGAGCTCAAGGGCAAGGTCGCCGACATGGAGCTCGAGCTGCTCGGCATGAACCGAGCGAGCCAGCGCCAGGAGCTCAAAGTCTACGAGATGCGCGAGAAGCTGAGCTCGGCCAAGCGCGAGATCCAGCACGAGAAGCACAGGCGCAAGATGTGCCAAGAGAGGCTCAAGCGTATGAGGGTCGACCTGCTCGATGCTGCGGCCCTCATCAACGAGCCTACTGCGCTCAAGAATACCATTATCAAACTCTACCAGCGCTACAGCGATCAAGCTCAGTTCTTGAGAGAACACCAGGCCGACGTCGATGTCCAGAGCGAGTTTGCCAAGCAACGAGATCATCTTGAAAATACTATAGCTCTGCTCAAGAAGCAGCTGAATCTCTGCAGCAGTACGGTCGATCCTCAGGCTACTCGCGTCTTCGAGGACAATATGGAGCTGCTATCGGAAATGAGCGGCCTCAGGGACGAATTGAAATCCGCTCAGAGGCACATCGCCGACATGGAGTGCTTGCTTGGCCTCAAAGGTCGGGATACGAGTCCTCTCGAGGCCAGAGCTAAGCTCGCCAAAGCCGTGCACGGCAATGAGGATCTTGAACGTACCTACAATGAGCAAATGCAAGAATGCAAACGAGTCGTCGAGGGTCTCAGAGTCAATCTTGAGCGTTTAATGTTGGAAAAAGATACCGACGACGTGCACGAGTAGTTTTTTTTTACATTTCTTTTTCCAACTCGAAAAATGTATCTTTTTTTATTTTTTGACAAATAAAAAGGTTAACAAAAATATTTAATTAATTATCTGTAATATATATTATACATGTATGTATTAAATATGAATGTAACAAAATGCACTACACCAAGTTTTTTAACCAACTTAATTACAATTTATATAAAGTCTCTTAAGAATTGTCATAGTCACTCGTGGAATGTTATACAATCCTTGCGTTGTTCACAGCACAAATGGAATTATTGCTTTGCGATTTCTAGGGTAGTCAGAAAATTCCTTTTTGTAAAGTTTATGTTTGCCTAAAGCCCAAACAGCCATTTGATAAGCACCAGCAAATGCAAAATACCAGCTGAAAATTAAATTTCAGTTTTAGCATAGTTGAAATAACAAAAAATGTATATTGCACAAGATTCTACTTGAAGGTAAACATAAATTATAGAATGAAATACTTGGAATAAAATGTTGTTTTAAATTACCTGGAATACATTGAGTCATTACGGTGAAACCAATCCAACTTCCAATTTCATATGTATAGTTAGGGCAAGATACAAAGTTGAAAAGGTTTGTGAAAGGATTTCCAGTTGGTTTTGGTATTTTTCTGATAGTTGTGCCAGGTGGCCTCAGATTTCTCAAAGCCAGATGGATGCTCAAATTACCCAATTCGCATAAAAAGAATAGTGCAGCACCAGTAAAAAATGAGAGGTCCTTGGCCGGTGTGTAAAGAGGATGATTTACATGGTATGCTACGTATCCAGTAAAAAGCCAGTAGTATGAGCAATTTTTAAAAAGATTTCTTAATGGCATAGTGGCATGGCTGAATCTGTGTACAAATATTGTCTCCAGCAATCGCTTGATATAATGAAGAGACCAGCATGCAGCTGCCCAACTGAAAAATCATTAAGAACGTGTTTTTAGAAACTTCAAATTGTGACAAAATTTTAAATATGTTGGCAAAAATAAAATTTACTCACTGTACTGCAGGATGAATTTGAGCACCAATTGCATCTCCATATAATATCCATGGCCTTTGGTAGACCCACAAGTAGACAGCAAGTGGTCCAGCATATTCAGCTAGAAAAACTGTTTTCCATCCAATTTGTGGTCCTAGATCCTTAAAGTAGAGTTTGGAGCCATTTTTAAGTTGCAATCCTTTAATTGTTTCTGAATCGCCAAGAGCTTTTCCTTTGGCTTCTGTGCGAAGACATTGTCTTCCAGGATAGGGGGCTTTTTTCTTACTGTGTAACTGTTTTTTTACATCTCCAATAGTACTTTTTTCTTCAACCTATTTAATTGAAAACAACAAGAACATTAATAACATCACTCTCAACGCAGTCGGCAAAGCACTCGAGGTAATGACTTTTGTTGTGAAAACGCATCTACGCTAATGACCGTTTATTAACAATTAACTCGACATTTGTGACAGAAAAGAAACTCGCAATCGACCGCACTTGCAACACCAGTACAATTCTTTAGGAGCAGCATCAAAAAAACATTGATTCTACGGTAAAAATTCAAAATAGTTCTCTGGACGAATAATGTTCAAACAACTTGCAGAAAGATATGTAGGTACATGCATATTGAGGAATATAATTTTCCGCTTACTCACCGTCACTGAGGCGATATGTTTACCGCTCGCTGACACAACCTCGATCTACAAATGCAATAATTAATATTGTACTTGGCTGTTGAAATTTTATTAATAAAAAATTAGCAACGTGAGAACAGACATACCTCCATCTGGGCAAGAGTATAAGCAATGATACACGTAGTTGACTATTTCAAGTGAATGAAATTATCTCCGGTGTTTACAGCGATAGGACCGAGCGACGTGAACGGCAACTCGCGAATGTGTATATGTATATGTGTGCGAAGCGTGCAATGTGTCTCAAGATAATGGTCGCGGCCGTTGGTGGCGTTCGTGCTCCCAGGTAAAAGACACATACGAGAAGAGAAAATTCAAATTATTTCCAACTTGGCAAACAACTCGAGGCTGGCTTACGCGTAGATAAATGCAGGCGGACTAGATAGCGTCTAGCTTTTTTTTATGAGGAAAATTGGACAATTATGTGCATAGTTGCTCGGAAAAAAATCATGCGGTCATCGATCGATAAGCAATAATCATTGTATAAATGGACGATCAATCGAGGAAAAAATCACCAATAAATGGAATCGATTTGATACAGCTTGCCTAGCTCATTTCTCTTTTTCACGCAATCTCGGATACATTAAAAAACATAATGTAACGGTAAGAAGCACCAGCTCCGTTTTTCGAGTGGAGCGTGTATAATTTGGCTTCAATTATATTACCAGTCAACTCTGTCTTACTCGGCAAGTCGACTAAGCGACACATTTCCGAGTTAGTCTCGAATTGGCTGCTTCGAAAAGCATCGATCTTTGACCCCACTCGACATTCAACATGTTTCGTACAGGCACGTTGTACAAAAACTGCATAGCGATGGTTAGCGCGAAGGAATACGTATTTCCTTCATCGTTTGAAATTTATGCAGCTACGTATAAAATAGTTCCATAAAATTCAAGGATGTCCAGTTTCTTCTATATTTTATGAAACACTAGAAGAATATGTAATGACTAACATGTACTTTTTTTTTTAAATTCAGAATTAAAATTCAAGCTTTTATACGGTGTACGGGACATCCACTCATACCTTTGTATATTAACTAGCTATAATAATGTATCATTGAATTTTTTGCTGTAACGGGAAATTATAAATTTAGCGGATTTTAAGACTGATGAAAATTTGTTAAGCACACTTTAAAATTATGACAATTTTTTAGCATTTCGTGTGTGCACCATACGAGGCTCTGGTTAGTTGATGAAAAAATGCGAAATCACTCAACGTACGACTTGAACAAACTTATTAATATTAATGAGCTTAGCTTGTAACTTTGCATTGTCACTTCATGTACATCAATCGAGTCTAAATAAAGCGGGCTTACATTTGAAAGTTATGTCAATTTTGAAGAGTCGTTACATCAAGAATAAAACCTTTTTTATTGATAAAAAATATCCAAATTCCTTTTGCTTGGTGAATTTTCAAAAAATGTTCTCCGTCGGTAAATAGTTCGTGCTGAAAGTATTGCTGAAATGCTGTAGGTGGAGCTAGCTTACTATCTTGTATGAAACCAATAATTGGCTGATATGTATTAAACAAAGGCCAATAAAACGAATTCAAAAAAAAAGAAACCAATAATTGGGCCCGCGGTAGCCCAGTGGGCAGAGGCTCTGCTTTCTGCCTGGGAGGTCGAGGTCCGATTCCCGACCCTGCCTCCCGTAAAACACTAAATACCTGCGAGAAGGAGCCACGAAATTTTCAAGGCCTATTGAAGAAAGAAAAATAAGAAGACAATTGCGTTCTGGCTGACGAGCCAAAATAAAATAATATAAAAATGTAACGAATAATGATTGAATGTGTACTACGATTTAATAATGATGTTTAAACATTGTAACAGAAAATTGCGTTCTGGCAAAATTACTAACTATGTAAATGCCAAAATAATAAACTAAATGAAACCAATATTATAGTGTTCTGGCAATATAACATAGAGTTCAGTCAATCAAAATCTTATAAAATTGAAATTAACCAATAATCGCATCGTTGTGGTAATGTATCAACAAAGTTAGGCCAATACAAATGACATTACATTACAGTAACCAATAATCGGGATAATATAATTTTTACAGATACTAAATTTTATCTTTGTAAATCTATAATGTACTTGACTTTTTTACAAGTAACATGCATTGTATAAAGCTTGTACAGAATATTTTTACTTTTTTTGGTAGTTACAAGTATTCACATGAAAATATAAAATTCTAGTATTATATTTATTAAAATATTCACAGATATATTTCGTACATAACAATGATAGATTGACGTTTGATATCAAATTAAGTTTAGTATTTAAATGATTCCAGTAGATTTTCTGTACTGGCTAAAGTGATCCAAATACTGATGAATCGTATCCAGAGGTTGAAAAAGCTCGTTTATTCGATTCTGTAAGAAAAATGAAAATAAAAAAAAGTAATTTGGTGCAATAAAAGAAGCTTGAAATTAAAATATAGTTTATACTACCTGGAGATAGGTTGGAACTTGCACTGGCACAGAGGGTCCAAGAAATCCTTGTATGAATTCGCGCATCAGCTCCCAGCAATTGGCTGGCACCACGCAAGGCTTGTATTCCACCTGCAAGTCGATAACAGACGTCGTGATATGCACAAGTATGTTGACAGAGTCCAACTTTACAACACATTAGCTAGAGGGATCATTGGATGCCTCACGCACCCCATATTGTACATAGGGAAAGATAGTTTTTAGACTCGAAACTCGAATTTCTCTTTTTATATTGAGCTAAAATAGAAGTCGCATCGCAGATCGTACCGAGAAAGAAGACTTAGCAAAGAAGGAAATTTGATAAGTTTGCGTGTGTTTACGCGTCTCGTGCGGTTTTCGCTAATTTTTCCAGTTCACGCGCAGTTATGTAGCAGATTTGTCCCTTTTGTTTGACCGACGCGCTTTTCGAATCTCAATTGGCGATACTCAATGAACGAAGACGCGAGGAAAGGTCAAAGTGCAATTTGAGTTTCAGAATAAGTTTCGTACGAAGAGACAAGTCATTGGAGCATAAATGGCTGCTTTATTTACCTCGGAACATTGAAAATATTCTGTAATGCAGGAACTGGCACAAAGTCACAATCTCGAAGACAACGATACCCCCGTGGGTTTTGTGTTAGAGGTAACGGTTGAGTAAGAATTTTTACCGCGAACGTGTATCGCGCCATTTCTATCAAAAGCTTTGTTGCTGCTCGGCTCGATTTTGACGCTCTCATGCAGCCCAGAAGATCTTTGCTTTGCTTTATACGCAGACACAGATAGTCTGGAGAAAGTTGATCATGCCTGCATACGGGGGTGCACTCGTGCAGCAAACATCAGGACACGATGCGCTCGTGCGTTATTTCGTGTAATTTCCGTCGTCTCGCTCTCTCTCTCTTCTCTCTCTCTATGCACGTATATATATATATGGAAACATATTGCAAAGCATAGCATAAACACGGCCCGAGTGCCTGCCTGCGTGAATAGTCGACGGCCGAGCACAGTGAGCACACGTGTGTTTATGCTTGCAAGATTAAAGTAATACGACGCATCTAATAAGCTTTATATATTCATTTGTCGTTGCGTAGCTTGCGTATAGCTCGGTTTTTATTTTTGCAGTTATGCAGCGCACAATGGCCTGGAGGCGTTATATTAAAAATATTTTGCGGCTTTATGGAAAAGAGAAATATATTTCAGTATTCGCGAGAAAAAGGACACGAGGAAGCTTAATCGCTGCTGCCTGCGCACAGTCTCGGAATAAAAAAGCGCCGAGAAATTCTTGAAAAAGTTTTTAATACCCGCGTAGACGCGCGCGCATATCGTCGGAGCGTGCACACATATATTTATATAAAAATGCAATTCAACAGCTCGGCTTAACAACAAAACTACTGGCATCCCTTACATACATTATTCTAGCACGAGCACATGCGCCCCCGCGCAGAGAAGAACTCGGCCACGTGGGAAAATGTACAGCCGCGCGAGCTCTTATATTTTTTTACGCCCGTGCGTGTATAAGAGTGTGCGTTCAATGCGCGATGACACAATAGCTGCAGGCGTAATGCACGCGCGAGACCTTCAGTGCTCGGGGCACTTGGAAAGTTCGCGCCAGCTTCTCTGTACGCGCGCAATACATAAAATGCGTTGTACATATATATGTACGTGTACGAGCTTGCGCGTGCTTTGTTCGCTTTCAAGATGTAGCGGCCGATGCATTTGACAAATTGTTTACTCTACTTTTCCGATTGATTAATCTCGCGTGCTTCGAGCGGTTGTAGCAATTTTTTACATTTGGAAAAAAAGCCAGGTTTCGCTGCAATCTTCTACACGCGACGCTTTTTGCGCTTTTTACGAAGGGTGTTGACGTTGAATGAAAAAAAATCGTGCAACCGAGCACATACATCTTATTCTATAGCCGAGTACTTGGTGACTTTCTGACATTTCGCACTTTTCCGTAGGACTTAACAAAAAAAAGCTCTCGTGACAAAAAGCTCTGTTTATCTCTCGTCCACTGGTTTTGCGGTAAAAATTGTTCTCCTGCAGTTAAATGAATAAACGCAGAAGTAAACCCACCTCGAGCAGTACCCCCTTGAAATTTTGCGCCATAGTGACAGTGCCGAGCTTGATGAGAAAATCTGCCATCTCGAAGCGCGGCCCCTTGGACTCGATCTTGGTCTGCTTCTTGTTCGTGTAGAGGGTCGGCATTTTCAGCATGAGCAGGTCGAAGAGGCTGTCGGCGATGAGCGGAACGGTCTTGGTGCCAGATTCTAGTATGGAGAAGACCGAGGCCGGCTGTTCTGAATTGTGCAGCACGTGAACGTTGCGAGGTGGACCTGTGCAAAGAAGAAAAAAAAAAGTCACGTGATTAATCATCGAGGCTGCAATATTCATACGCGTCTATAATCAGGGAGCGTGCAAAATACTCTCTCTTTCTCTCTTGCTCTCATTCTGCTGTAATATTGTGCAAATTGCGAGGCGAGCTTCTATGAATTGCCAAGTGGTGATAAATAACGCGCAATAATACGCGTGTCTCGGCTCATTTGCCGCCGCTACAGCGTACTGTACTGCAGCCCGGGACAAATCTGTACATATTGCTCGATCGACCTCGACTTTATCGTTCGTTCATTGTTGTGTATGTGTGTGTGTGTGTGGCATTGTGGAGCTGGGCACCCGCACGCGAGCGAGCTACCAAACCCGTTTCTTATATTGTACGTCCCTTTCATTGTTAAGTACCGCACGCGTATACGTGCGAGCGGATCGGATTTACAAAAGTGATGATTTAAAGAGATAAGCAACGCTAAAATATAGAATCTTGTATTAATTGTTCCCTGCGCTCGCTCGGAAGGAGTGCGAAAGCTCCCCCTGGCGCTCAGAATTTCAGGACGAGTGAAAATTTATAGTACGTTTCGCGTGTGTAAAAATATACATCCATTAGAGCGAAACGTTTAATGCTACATTGCGCCATCCAAGTATATAATTATTTCGTTCTAGTTACAAAAAATTACTCTACCATCTCTTGTGCAGTATATAAAGTGCAATTATCGCGTCAATTATTTTCCAAGACTGTCTAACCCCTCGACTCGAAATTGTTGAAAAACGATTTTCTCCATTTCTCTTTTTCCTTATTTCAAAGGCTCTCGACAAGGATAGGATATTTCATTCTTTTGAACAACTTTATTGTTCTCCAATTGTAAATCGTCGAAAATGACTTGTGCGCGCGACTCTTTCTTTTTAATGGAACGCTCAACGTTTAATTCTCTTTCGCTCTCTCTTCCTCTTTCTCTGGATAGGCTTCTTAATTTTTCCAAACGAGCTCTTTGCTCTGGCTCGGTAATTGATTAAATAAGCACATGAATGTCCACAACATTCCCTACTCCGCTCGATCAACTGAGCAACCTCACCATCGTCAAAATCGTGCAATTCAATGAGCTGCTAATGCAATGTCAATAAAAAATGCGCCCGAGGTCGTAGGTGAGGGAGCTTTAATAACCAAAATTCAAATTATGTCCAGAGAAAATTACAGCGATTTTGTTTTCAAAATACGTATGAAAAAAACGAGCGAGAATAAATGGAAAAAAAGCTGGCGAATCGAAAATATTAGGAAAAAAGGTAGAATCGATGAAATCCTGAGCATGTACAATCTCGAGAGCAAAACATATTTCACGCTAGCGAACGTCGAAAATAGAATTTATCCCAGGCGTGGAACATCGTACATGTATATGGAACACTAAATTCACATATATATATATATGTGTGTATACGCACGCACACACACACGCTGAGCTTTTGCTTTTCGGCTGGTCGTGCGTCTGCACCTTCGACATGCGCTCAACTCTGTGCATGTGTCCATACGTGTATATGAGTATATGTACGTGTGACGCAGTGCGGAATCGCGCGCAGATTCTAAACACAACGACAAGGCAGAGCGCGCAAGCCTGTATGCGTATAGGAGGATTATTCCTGGGCAAGCACATTCATTGCGTCGAAACTCTCTTCTCTTTTCGTTCATCTAAAGTGAAATTATTTAGGTCCTTTTAAATTTTTTTGATTCTCAGAAATGTTCAATTTGTTTTTTCGTTATTAATATAACAAGGCTCATAGTTGCCAATAATGCATTTATAATACCGAACCATATAAAGCACGTTATAATTACGAAGCGCTATGATGCTCGAAAACAAAAGTTTCTTTAACGTATAACTCGTGAATGTGCAAGCTTATCGTTAATCACATAGAATGTATATAACACTACTCGAGTAAAATCTCCCAACGGGCTGAAGCGCAAATTTAATTAAAAAAAATTTTTCCAACAGAGGGATTGAAATTATATTTATCTCTTTTGTGAGTCTGTGTGCTGTGATAACGTGCATGTACGTGAGAAACTAAAATATTAATCAAGTCGAATTTATTGAAACTGAACGTATGCGAAGAATTCAAAGAAAAAGTATCAAGACATCGAGCATTGCAAGTAGTCAATTGATTCTCGAGGCAATTTTATCAAAATTAAAAAGTGACGTGTATAAGCTTTAATGAACAAAACAATAATTTAAATGTCAATAAAATATTGGATGGTGTGAAATAAACACCAAAGTAATTCTTTTTATTTTATTTAAATTAATAATAATTTGAAAGGGCCGCATTGATTAACGATGCTTTTTAATCAGTACAATATGCGGGGATTTTGTTACGCTTTCTTCGTTTCTCAATTCATCTAAATTACTACTGTCAAAAGTGCCACTTTCAATTTTTTGTAACCTTTGCCTGCGAGTGCGTTTGATATTTGTTACTGCTTTGATAAAAATTTGAGCAGTTGTTGACAAACAAAGTCCACGCAAGTTCACGTAAAAACGATGAATTTTCTTTTTCCATTCTAGTAATTTTCCTCGTGTGTAGCTCTATAGACATTTGTTATTCGATAGAAAGGGTGAGCGAGGAAGTTTGAGTAAACTCTCTCAAGCGCTGCAAGTACATTATATTTTCGTCGAGGAGTCGTCAAAGTCTGCGCGCACACACTCGATTGTACGTTTGGGGCGAACGAGCAAAACATATCCGATTGGTTCACTCCCCTCTTTGTAAATAAAACGCGCTGCACGCAATGCTAGACTTCTTGATTGAAATTGATTGGAATTAGCCCCTCGCTCAGTGTGTATGAGTATATGTCTGCTTATTAAGAAGTATAGATGCCCCTAGGGAGGACGCTATTGGCTACCCATCAGGAAAAAGCATTTGATAGATTTTAAAATCAACAATCCGAAACGAGTTCCGAAACAATTGGCAAAGCGAAAAATACCGTACAACACAGGCAATACAGAGTTCAATCAAAAATCACAATTTGTTTGTTTTCATTGTCGCCTCTTGAATACAAGCACAGTCTCAAAGCTCACTTTGGAAAAGCAAAACAACATTCTTGATTCTTCTCGAAATTGAACAAAGCTGTATACTTGAAAAAAGAAAAAAACAGTGAGAAAATCGAAATTTGAAAAAATTGCTGATCCCCAACCCTTTCCACTGCTTCCTTCCTAGGTCCAAGCTGGGAAAATAGGGATAATGGTATTGTGGTATTAGTAGTGGTAGTGGTAGTAGTAGTAGTAGTAGTAGTAGTAGTAGTAGTAGTAGTAGTAGTAGTAGTAGTAGTAGTAGTAGTAGTAGTAGTAGTAGTAGCTGCAAGCTGCAGCAGTAACAGCAGCAGTAGCGTCACGCTTTAACCCTCCAAAGGCAGGAGAGAAAGAGGGGAGAGAGAGAGCGAGTATGCGCGCGCGAAAAGCTGAGGGGGATGCTTAGTATCGGAGAGTCGGAGTGTTGCCAGTTGCCTGCGATTCGGCACTCGCGCAACTTTTCTTCCTGACCGTCGTCGTCAGCGGCGCGCCGGAACAATTTTTTATTTCGCTTTTTACACTCCATACAAAAGCCAAAGTACGGTGTGACTTGGTGCGGCACGATGGTTCGTTTTTTCACAATGTTTTTTTTTCGTTTGTATGTATGAAATGTGCGCGATCGATGGTTCATTGTGTAGCAAAGTGATGAAAATTTCCCCGCTTGTTTTTCCTTCACCCATGAAATGTGACGCCAGCTCGACAATGTGCAACGTAAAATTTTAGTGTAGGTCACTGCACTAAAATGCCAAGTACCAGGTCAATAATTTTCATGTCCACTTATTTGCTTTGATTAGTTCTCGGTGCAGATAAAGAGAGTTAGTGAGAGAGAGACCGCTGAACTTTTGACAATAATGCCAAATGTCACGTTTAAATTAGATCAAACTTTTTGCAATGCGATCGAATCTCGGATAATCGCGCACGTTATCGTTAGTAAACTTTGAAATCTAAAAACTCATCGTCGGCGTCGGCAGCGGCAGCGGCGACGACGACGACGACGA
Source organism: Trichogramma dendrolimi (assembly GCA_034770305.1). Lineage (NCBI taxonomy): Eukaryota > Metazoa > Arthropoda > Insecta > Hymenoptera > Trichogrammatidae > Trichogramma > Trichogramma dendrolimi. The sequence continues at coordinate 1,811,430 of JAPMIB010000019.1, read as the reverse complement.
GGGAGATGATAATATAATAACGAGTGAAACGTGACATTACATACCACGAAGACTTAATTTATCGTTATAACTTCATTAGCCTTAATTTTACGGTTGACCGAATTCCAAAGTAAAGCAAAGAAAACGAAGAGAAAAGAGAGAAGAGAGAGAGAGAGAGAGAGAGAGAAAGAGAGAGAGAGAGAGAGAGAAAGAGAAGTACGAGCAAGCTTGCAAGCTCAGCAATAGCAGAAGTAGCAGCAGCAAAATCGGCGCGCACTAGCAACACGCGCAGCTCTTTAAAAAAATTACGTAACAGCATAAATCACGGCACTATCTCGTTTATTTACGAAAACGTCTAGCTGTCATTGCATTGAATAATTGCCAGGCATTAATATATAAAGCTGTAAGCTCGAGCTTTATTAAAAATTAATCTTTCGATCGAGGTATAGTATGGCAAAAGCGGAGACGAGCCTCCGTGCACAGAATCTCCCTTACAGACACACTGACACAGAAAGAGAGAAAGGGAGAGAGAGAGAGAGAGAGGCGCGCGGTTGACCTGGTAAACGCTTGCGCACGCCTGCCTGCCTCTTTCGCATTACATGCGGCTTCGAAGCTTCTTCTGCTACTGCTGCTAAAGTTACATATACACCAAAGCGCGGCGGACACAATCGATGATCACTTAGCTTGTGAGAATATTTATTGCACGTAAACAGTCGTAAGAGTTATTTTTCCATCTAGCGAGCCGATAAATTTCTGCACTAGCATGTCTTGGGCCATGCATCAAATAGCTATTAGATGTATAAAATGATATTTTGTTGACGCGCCCTCTGACGGCCGGAATATTAAAAGAGACGATTAATGGCCAAGGGAAAAAGGCAACGCTTTGCGCTGCGACCGCTTGTATTTATCTAGCTGGGCACGCGAAAATGAAGCCACCTCTTATTCATTAGTGCTCATTTTTCTTCTCGAGCGCGCGAGCTACGTCTTAGGCAATGAAGATAAAGAGCCTAGACCGACTCGTTAAAGGTGAAAAATAACTTTTACAACCGACTACGTAGCTTTCACGCACATACACAAGTATATAGTGTTTATGCACGATGTTTTACAATTTTGAAAAATTTATTCTTTCAAGATTACGAGCGCGAAGAAGCCCGACCGATTGATCAAGCGCCACGGCGTATTGAGCACAGTTAAAGATCCCTCTGAAAATTTATAAATTTCTCTGTGTAAGCAGCAGCAGTGAGTGTATCGATCATCAAATATACGTTCACTCCCGCATCGAGGCACGCGTGTATATCTATATTTGTGACAAACTGACGGCAATGGATATTCGATAAGACTCGAGTCTCGTTACTCCGAAATGACATTCGGAAAAAAGCGATCGCGAAAGAGACATCGCTGCTCGATACATACATAGATATATCTCAATCCTATATGCGTATACAACTTCATTATATGAAAAAAAACGAGCGAGAGGAAGGAAAATTGAAAAAAAGCTGTAACACACGGCGTGACACTGACGAATGAAGCTTATCTTGTCTGCGCCGATCTATACACATACGTATAAGCGTGTGTTGGTATAATTGTTCACTTTGCGGACGATAAATCCAGCTCCATGCGCATTTCCCGAGTCGAGCAACCTGCAAAAATGTCCCTTATATAATTCCGTGCGTGCGTGTCTAGACAAACTTTGACCCGAGCTTTCGCTTTTTGAAGAATTCATCGTAGCTGTACGGCAATTGGCCTCGTCGTCCTGCAAACATGCAATTACAATGCATTTCTCCAGCTATCATTATTTCGTGTTTGGGTCACTTGTGTGCTATAGAAAATGATATAAACGTAATTCGCTAGCCGAGCTTGCAAAACAAACTCTATACAAACAAACCAGAGTTAACGTTAATTTCACGCTACAGACGGTGACAAAGACAATGGTTTGTTCTATGTATACGCACGTACACACCTAGATATGAAACATTGCATGCACGCGCGTATCCCTCGTAAATCGCGAAAACCAAGCAAAATTTAGATGCAAGCGTTCTGCTTATGAAACTTGCACGTGAGCGTTTACGTTTACGTTTGCGAAAGAGAGACAGAGAGAGGGAGGTAGAGAAACACACATACACATATACACGCGCACAAACATTTACAAACACGTGGAAGAGTGTAAATATATTAATGTTGTAAAGAGATATTTTCATTCTTGAGAATTACCGAGAAACAAATAGTATATTACTGCCCTAGGCCACGAAAAACAGAAAAGTCCTAGAGTACGTGTAATTAGTGACCGAGGCGCAGCCGAGGCCGATAAACACGTGCTCTGGGGCTTTTTTTGCGGCATAGGCCTGTATACTATTTTTAATACACAGTGGCCCGAAAATCGCTTTTTCTGCTTTGCGCAGCGGCAAGGAAGTAGTCACTTTCGGGCCGCTGGTATGAAAATCAAAATTTTTAATGACCGTTTTTAGGATAAAAAATTTCGATTTTACTATCGGATGAAATTGCATTCAATCAAGGAACAACTATTACAGTAAAAATACTGAGGGTTAGATAAATTCGTTTCCCGATAATCGTTTGGAAATATGCATACCAAATTATTTTATCATAGCGTACGGAAAGTCGATGTTACGATTTTTTTCTCATGCTGCACAAAGTGTTATTTTCATCACTGCGTGCGGAAAATGCTACTTTCGCGCACGGCTGGCGATCTTAAAATCGAATTTCCGCACGTTGTAATGAAAATTAGTGTCGATCTGCACGAGTGTCAAGTTTGCAACCTCCCGCCCATGTTGCGTAATCTACTATTTCCACACGCAATAATAAAATGTTTTTTCAGTCCTCAGGGTATGAAATAGTATATTAAGCTAGCCAACGAAAAAAATGAACGTTTTTCTTTTTCAGGACCTAGAATAGTTATTCAGCTTGGCTTCGATGTTTCCTCCATACCTTTCCGTACACATAATTTTTATGGCAAAGTTTTTACAATTTAATCATATTATCATGTATAAATTTAAAAATTGAGAACCTCCTTTTATTCTCATAGATACAATTGATAGATATTACTTTTTTTGAGTTTGCGATAAAAACGGGCAACTAATTATGGAAACATTTCAAATTCTTAAATTTACGAAACACGCTTACTACGCAGAGAACAAAAATCTTCTCATATCCAATCGAAGTAAAGGTAAAACTTTTTTCTCTGTTTTCCAAATGAAAGAAGCAGAGCGAAAAAAATTTATAACTGAAATGGAAATGATACAAAACATTATTTTCTCAATTTCTCAGTTAGTTTCTCCGAGGAAAACTTTACGAAATAGCAATAATAATAACTACTATAATGAAAAAAATGAATTTCCCGTGCAATTCTGTGCCATTACAAAGCGCATTCTGGTTGTCGTTTTTGAGAGAGCCAGATACAGAGCAAGAGAGAACAAGAGAGAGAGAGAGAGACAGACAGACAGAGACAGAGAACAAAATAACAAAGTATAATATAAAAAGTTTTTTCACACAGGAGACTCATGGCCATGAAAGAGATAGCTGATTCAATTATAAAAAGAGTCCCTGGACGAGCGCGAGAGTGAATAAAAACTTGACTTTTCGGGGCAAAAGCTCAGGTCAAAAGCTTGCGGGTTTTTCTATAACTATACATGTATGTATAAATGAGTAAGAGAGAGAGAGAGAGAGCGCTTTGCGGCATATGAGTGTCGAGCGAGCTCTAAAGGATGTCGAGGCAACTAGCTTTTGAAAAGCACATCTACACATATATGCATACTTTGCTGCAGCCACCTTACGCATATGGAATATATTTTATACCCGCACGTACATGTATAAGCAAGTTCGAAGAAATAAGTAAGAAGATGTGTAATATATTTTTCGGCATGTACATTACACATGACTGGTGTTTGGCAGCTCTTAAATACAGGTTCAGTTGGTATAATACGGGAGAAAATTAATTTTCTTGAAAAAGTAAAAAATTGGGAAAAAGTTGCTGAATCAAAATTCGAGTAAAAATACGCGCGTACTCGCGAGTTTTGTGTGGTTGGTGTAAATCATGGTTAATTAAGGGTCAGGTCGATAGACGGGCTATGTTTGCTCTCTCGTGCGCGCGCGCGACGTGTGCGTGAGTTATAGGCCTGTATGCCAAGTACAAGCGTGACCTGGACTCTCTCATCTCTCTCCTCTCGCTCTCTCCTCTCTGTACAACTACGTACGTACACATGCACGTGTATGCACGCCTACCTATATGCATATCGAGTATCGACTGGTGCACGCGTACAATCGTCATCGTAGATACGTGCCAACTTCCGGAGCTGTGCGACGCTGCTGTTCGCAGCCAGGAAACAATGCCTCGGAGACATCGTTATCGTCGCGCATACGTGTAACAGCCTGTAATTGCGCGACACGTTGCGAGCTTGCCGATGAGAAATTACGTAAATTCAGCAGCGCTGCCTGACACGGCCGTACGCGCCACATAAAAAAAGTGCGCCAGCTCGATTTTCGCTTCCCAGCTGCTGTACGCTCGGGGGGCTAAATCCGTTTTCCATCTCCGTCGCTTACAGGAAGGTTAAAAGTCAGGAGCTGCTGCTGCTGTTGCTGCTGCGCTTGGCCTCGGCACGTATATCGCCGAAGCTGGCAAAAAACAGCCAAGACTTTTTGTCTCTCTTTTTCGAGCTCGCGTACACTTACACCTACCGCATCCATATGCGCGCAAGCTTGCAAAAGATGGCTCTTGAACTTTTATAGTGAGCCAGTCAATTCGTATTTCTTATACAGACACGACGTTTTTTTCTTGTTTTTCATCCGATAATATCAAGTGTCAGTTCGGTTTAATGTATGTTTCTTATTTCTAAAATTTCCAAATTACTATTAACGTAAATGTATTCATAAGTGAAAAATAAATAAGACGAAAACAGAGAAAAACAGAAAAATTACCAAGAGAAGAAGACAATCTTTATTTCAAGACTCGATTCGGGACTAAGTGATTTTCGACTCAAGCAACTACTTGGCTGCAGGCTCGTTATTGCGTGCACTTTTAGTGCACCGAGGCGTTTGACCTGGTAAAAGCACGTCTCACTAAGAGACACGAAGTACTATATAAATATACATAAGCATACTTTTTTCTCAGCCCCGGGCGTTATAATATTTTCCTTGTGCCACGCGACACTTTGATGATAGTCCAGTGCTAGCAACACTGTATATAGTCGAGAAGGGTCGGCAAGGATGGGCGAAAAAATGATTCTCAGCCCAGACGCTTATTTTCTGTTGCAGTAACTTGCCAAGTAACAACATCCTCGCTTGCGTCACAGTATTATCTTTACCGGTGCAGGCGATTGCTTTTGTTTCCTTAAATTGTTTTTAGGCAAGTAATTTCGTACCAAAGTTCGATAAAGCTCTAGGTAGTGCGCATCGATCCTGAGCTTTACTTCCAAAATCTATAGCAAGTTTCTCTCTCTCTCTCTCTCTCTCTCTCTTTCTCTCTCTCTGTCTATTAGTTTGAGCTTTTTTCGACCAAAATATTCGTTGTACTTTATTCTGCAGTCTCTGCAATATGTATACATACACGACTTTAATGCTTATAATGTAAATTTTGTTCAATTATACAGGCTTTTGGAGAAACGAGTAAAAGAAACAACGGGGCCGGGAGGAAAATAAGTGATATAACGACAATAAGCTCATTCACTAGAATATTATACAGGCCAAGATCGTGCGAGGCAAGAGAACTTTTGAGTGAACAATGACGTCTTCTCGCATCTGGCGAGGTGATATTCAACGCCGTGCGCATTACTACTACGACTACTACTACGACTACGACTACAACTACTACTTCTACTACTACCAGCACCATTACTAGCACTACTATATCTGCATAGAAAAGCGGCAGGCTAAGCAAAATCGGCCGCCTCTCTGCGAGCGAAACTTGTGCGAACTTTAGCTCGCTCGGCATCAGGAAATTCTCCCGGCCGCCACCGCCGCCACTGCCGCCGATGCCACCACCACTGCCTCGCTCTATCCTTCCAATGATCCATATTTCCTTGGCGTGCGTGTAAACTTTAGTTTGCCACAACATATATATACATATGCGCGCTACAGCAGAATAAAAAATAAACCTAACGAGACATAATGACAATAAAGGCAATGAAAAGGATAAAAGCAATAAAGGCGATATTGCGAGTACAAGAAAAACGACGAAACAATTAAAAATGACGAGGATCCAGCTGCGATCAGGAGCACGCTCGACCATCCTGGCGAATAGTCCTCCGTGGCAGTAAAAGAAAAAAAAACCGCCCGACAATACTAGTATAGACAGCAGAAGAGAGAAGGAAAAATGTCAGTGGAAGTAGCGTTTTAAAAGACCCAAGAAGAGACCAAGACAGAGGAAATACAGCAGCGGAGCGCCTTTTGCTCGGCTGCCGTTAGCGCTACCGGCGAGGCTGTGTGAAGGAGACATGTCACTGCAGCACAGATATTACGTGAGTTTTCGCTTCCTATCTCTACTTCTATTGCCGCTGAAAACCCACACCGCTATTGATTTTAAGCCTCCGAGCGTGTACACGACTTTTTGCTCCCGCGAACGCTTATCTTAATCTTGTTACTTTTTTTCCGCGGTCAGCCAGCATCTCACTCGAGATTGTTTCTGCGCTTAATTTTCCGCGCAACGTTCTTAGCAAGGAGTATGGGAGTATAGTTACTCAGCTCGTTGAAAATTGTTACTGCTGATGATATAAAAGCGCCTCGCTACGCGTTATACGACGAGCGAATCCAGCATGAGTTATTTATTGAAATTTTTGCCGATTTGATCTCAACGATAATAGCCACCGCTGTCGCTATTTTCATTTCGAGCTTTCGACCTACGTTCATGCGACTATTCGAGTTTATTACGCGTGAATGGGCAATAAGATATTGAACTTTTTTTCTACAATTAAAGTCTGTTTTTTTTTTTTTATAAATTAAACGAGGGAATGGTAAAAATATGATGATAATAAAGGCGGCCAAAAAGAACATAAAAAATACATAAATATAAAAATTGATGAGTTACAAGTGCGGTGCGGAAATGACGTATATATAATAAAGAAAACGTAGCAACTTGCAAGAGTATCGATTTTCTATATCAACCAATAAGAATCGAAGTTTGTTTATAATTGACGGCTGCTCTCTCGCTTTGTCATCGGAGAGCAAGATGGCTCAAAAATGTGTACATAGTATATTTTCTCATTTACACGACACTCGAAGCAGTATGATTTAAAAAAATTATTATGGACCTTTAAGTTAATCGAATTATTTTTATTATTGCTTTGTTTGCATGCCTTATTAGAACCTCTCTTAAATTGCTCAATCTTGATGAAGATGAGTAGGAGAAAATCCTATGAGGGTGAAAATTAAAATATTCGAAAATACTTTTTGATATTTGTTTCAATCATAAAAAAACTACGCGAACGTTTATGAAAGTAAAAAAAGAAAGAAGCTCACATAGTTTTCTTGGGTAAAAATTGTGCAAAAATGTTGGAAAAGGTTTTTGTTGAAATTTTTGCCAGTCTTGGATATTTGCTTAATGATATTTTGCCAGAAGCAACGAAGCGTAACGTTGGAAAAAAATCGAACACACGAAGAATCGCTGGTCGTGCGATGTAGCCCGTTTAAGATTCATGATCGTGGCGCGTGCGGTCTATGTAGTCAGAGCAACAGAAGCTGCGAGCTGCGACGAGCTCGTGCTGCTTACAGCTATATAACAGATAAGGTCGAAGCTCGGCGCGCGGCGCTGCAGAGTCAAGCACGCAGTAAAAGCCCGGTTATGTGCGCGCAATATCGACCGAGGTAGGCTGCAGTTGTGCAGCTGGAGGAGCCTCGAGGTAGTGGCGCTCCTGCGGGGACTAAGGGAGCCGCTACCAACGAAACTAGGCTCTTTGCTCAACGCGGCCGACAAAGCCGCGCACGCCAAATATGCTTATTTAAAGATTGCCTAATGACGAGCAGTGGATTAAAGCTGTCGATAGGTCTACTCGATTGTGCAGTTGGCTACTAATACGAGGTGTCCGGCCGCTGGTCGCGCGCAAGCCGTTAGACGAGAACAATCGGCGCCGAGCGAGCCAATGCGACTACACGATTATCCGTTATAGGCGAGCGCGCTAATGCCGATTCAAAGCCATATAAAGAGGTGTGCGCAGGCCTCATAGTAGCTCAAGCTAGCTCTAGCAGAGACGTAGAGCTAGCTTTTGTGCGTGCTCTCGGCCAACTGGAGCTAGCTCGCCAGTCTGAAGGGGATCGAAGCTATCAAAACTATTCAGACGAGTGCAATTTGTCAGCGTATAATCACACTAAGCACTTTGTCGAGGCAAGTAAGCTCGCTGGCTGCTGCTAGCCTCGCACCTTCGCGTCTTGCCAGCGAGCATCGTCCTACATCTATCGATTAGCTGTGGGTGGGCTCGCGGCGCCGCACTTGTACACACGCGTTGCGATCATTGCTCACCAGATTAATGCCTCACTCCCCCCCGCAGAATTGTGCAGTCTGCCTTTTATTTTTTGTGCAGGCTCTTTCGCTCTCGTGCGTGAGTTGCCGCCGGTTGATGGCCCCTACCCACCTACAGTCTATATAATCTAGGTCAACTGGAAGACAACTGCTACGGACTGCTGCCACTCTGTGTCGCTCGCTGTTTTTTTGCTTTTTTGCTTTTTCGCTTTTTTGCTTTCTCCTCGCCGTCGTCGTCGACATCGTCGTTGTTGCTGTTGTTGTTATTGTAAGCATCACGCGCGAGTTACTGCTTCAGCTGAAAGCTCGAGCAATGCGTAACAGCCCCTGCAACGTTTCGAAAGAGAGCGGCACATTACGCATAATTCGACGATTTTGTACGAGCTTTTTTCTTGTCGCACGCCGAGTCAGTGTATTCATCTTGGGGGTGTGTGAGTGTGTGCTATATAGCCGCGCAGTGTACGCGAGCGAGTTCGTCGCTCTTTCATCCCGAGGCTCGTCAAAAGCTTCGCCCTCCGCAGCAGTGGTTTGTGAACAAGCCAAGTACTGTTTTTGAAGCACGTCACTGTAGCATAGAGCCGCAAGCTCAGAGAGCAGCGTCCCAAAATCTTCGATCGATGCTGCAATACTTTAGAGGCTCAGACTTTGATAAAAAAAAAAGGGAGTTTTCGGTCGAAACAACGTTTGGTATGCGTATCTTCTCGTTGTAAGTTGGAGGCACGTGCGTGGCCGATATGCACCAACAAGTTCATTAATAAAGCCATCAATCGCTGCGTGCAGCTGCATCAATCAAAGCTTGTTCAAATACATGCGCGCTACGTATGTGCAGCTAGCTCGGACATGCATCGCCCTTCTATACGTGCGCACGTCAGCTGCCTGTGTGCGAGTTTGCCTATATGCATGACGAGATTATGCAATATGTATACGACGCTGGCTGTAGTTGCAGAGTTGCACGAGTTACCCTTATCAATCCCCCGTCTATATATGCGCCGCGCTTGAGCTATGCTGTCATCCCAAGTAGATTTCCATCCTGCCCCTAAGTATACGCATATTATATATATACATGCACGTGTACTATCTTTGGGCCGGTCATCGAACCCTCCAACCAATCCTATCTAATATATAGTCAGTTTGCAGGAACATGTACAATATAGGGGTTTGCATGCGGGTTGCTTTTGCAATTCCTACTTGCTGATTATTACTCGGCTGCTTTTGAATTTCCTTTGACTTGCGATTGAATTTTCTTTAAGGTATTTTCATTTAACTTTGGACATTGTTGAACGTTCGTCTTTCACCCTCGATTAATTTGCCTAGGTGAATTATGTATTTTATCCAAAGCCTAGCTTTTCCATCGCGTTTCCGCGCTAGATGCTCGTTAATTATTATTCTTTCTCTTTCTCTCTTTCTCATTTCCTCTTACTCTCTGCTTTCCCAAAATTTCACTAAAATATTATACTGGCCGGTGTAAAATTAGTCTCTCCAATTGTTCCATTCTTTTGTCTCAATACACGCTACGCACATACGCTCAGTCGCTGGAGAAGGCGATAAACTATTTTCATTGAGCAGCGGCTGTGCGCGCGCTTGCTGCACAAAAATGTATTATATATATGGGCTGCTCTCTCTCTTCGTACTAACACTTGCTCTATCTATCTCTTTCTCTTTCTACTGCCAAAACCCGCGACCCAGATACCGATCGACCCGGTGACACCCTGTGCATGTGCCTATGTGTGCGCCGAGAGGGTTGGTACTATGTGCTCTGCTCTACTGCTTGCCCCGCCAAAAGAGAGAGAGAGAGAGAGAGACTCGACTGCGGTGTATACGTATGTACTCGAATTGTCCTCATCCCTACCTCGCGTTTTGCTACACTGACCTTTCTCCTCTGTGCTCGGAGAATTTGCTTTGATTTAAGGGTTCAAAGGGGGTTTAAATCGAAAAAATTTTCATTTAATTTTTTAAAATGATTCTCCTTCTCTTTTGCATTGCATTTTTTAAAACTCCAAAATATGGAATCCACTCTGAAATATGGCCATTTCCGTAAGCCTTTTTTGTAACATCCCCAATCATTTAAAGCTTACCAATAAATTAAAGTTTATGTTTAAATTAATATTAAATGATATATATTTAAGTAGTTGTATTTAGTACATTAATAGTTTTAATGATTAAAGCAAAGTATTTAAATGAATAAAATAAATGTTGAAATATGATAACCAACTAACCAAAGAATCATGGTGATTCTATATATCATCGTAAAAAAATAAGCTGATTTGGAAGATTTATTATTGAAAAACTATCTACTCAAATCAATAAAATCATTTGCCTTATAAACTACTATTTTTATAAAAATTTTATAAATAATTGCAGCAATATATTAGATATTTATACGTAAATATTAATATCCAAACTAACCCAAGTATTCGGTAAATGATAACTTTCAATGATAGATGAAATACGATCCAGTATTTTAAAGCATAATTTTATTTTTTGAGTTTCCTCAAAAATTCAATACTTTTTTTTAAGGCACAGCGAGTCTTTAAATTGTCCTCTGATTGTAATTATAATTTTGTTATTATTACTATTTTCCTTTGCTGTTGTTTTATTCTTATAACATGTTTCATTTAAAGCCTTTTGTGTACAGAAAAAAATGTTTGATTCATTGGTACAGTACAAATTTTTTATCTTCCTTTATTTTAATCAATTAAATAATAATTTAAAAATTTATTATAAATTAAAAGTCGATAGAAAATTGAAAATTCTTCCTTTTAATTATGTTGAAGTGCACATGTGTGTTATACTTATAAGAAAATCATTTAAACCTTTCAAAATCTGGTGAGTTGACTCTACTTTTCGCGTTACAAATTTCCTTTCGCGTTTTCTGATACTTCATATTTTTCAAAAATGTATTTCACCTGTTGTAATATTCAGATCGAACCATTTCAACTGAAGTGGACCACCTAAGGTACTTTTTCGGAACATTAATGGCTACGGTCATGACGTCGGGCGAAGTAATCAAAACCATAGGTCACCTTGTACACACACACACACACACACACACACACACACACACACACACACAATATCATCCAAGTTAATCAGACTCAAATAAAAGTATTGAACTTTTTGAAAAATGCAATATAAAAAGGGATTAATTGTTCTTCAAAAAATTAAATAACTTTTTTTTTAGATGCTACACTTGAAGCCTTCAACACAATTTTTATCTAGTTTTAACGAAATCATAGGTGCAGGATTATTATTTTGACTTATTGATTGAAATTACCGAGCCAGATCACGGACGCGATTCAAGAAATTGTAGAAACGAATTCGTTATTGATGATTCAATGAGTCTTTGTACATCCAAGCACGTGATGATGTGCATGTAGCATGTATTAAAATGTCGTCAAGGATTAAATTTCATTTTTCACACGCACGACATTTCGTGACATGATCCGTAGGAGCGATCCGAAGCTAGAGAGAAAAGTACACAGGCAGCATATTAGTCTTTCTGCGTAAGCTGAGATGGCGCAAGCTCGCTTATCACAGCCAGCTACAGTACCCAGGAAACAATCTACGTGTATGTTCGAGCGTTTGGCTCGCGAGAAAAATGCTTGTTTACAGGCGCGCAAGCGAGCTCTAATCGTTTATAATAAATCAAAGATGCCTATCAAAGGATGCCGTTGTGTGTCGCGAACCGCAGACTAAATATTCAAATGAATAATGGTATCGGCGCCTCGTACTCATTTACACACACTCATATAATATATATGTATGATATAAAACAATACATCGATTCATCTTGAATTATTCAACGTGGTGCGATATCGCAGTGAGTGTGCGTAAGCGTATGCACGTTCCTCTCTTTTTCAGTGGAAAAAAGAGAAAATATCGACGTCCGTGTCGAACGTGTTCTTATATAACAATTCATACTCTCGATATTATGCAAATCGTTCGATTGTTATTGAATTCCGGAAGCACGATACGGATTTTTCAAAGGAGAAAAACTTTTTCTCCGGCACGATCATTCAATTTTTCATTGTAAATATTTTTCTTTTTTTATTCAATTCTCTTGACGCAGCAGGCCAAGTCTCGCGGTATAATTAATTACGCGGCGATGCACAATGAGACCATTTATCATTCGAATCGATCAATGACGTTTTTTCGTTGTTTTATCCTTCTCGCTTTTCTGTTTCTCTACGTCTCGAGTCTGAGCGCGAAATCGCCTTTGTGCATATAATTCGCCACAAGCTCCGAAGTGTACTTGAACGTTCAGCGGTTTGAGCAAAGTAGCTTTTCCATCTTTTGGTTTTGCCTGTGCGCTGCACCGAGAGCCGCACAGATATATGTATAGCCATCACCACTAATTTTTCTTCGACTTTCTGCCGCTCTTCCTTATCCTTCGGGAGCTTGGACGGATGAAAAGATAAAATTGAGCTAATAAATCGCACTGCTCACCAAGGGAAGAAAGAGAGAGAGAGAGAGAGAGAGAGATAGAAAGAGCGACTCCCAGGGGAGCGCCAACTGCACTTTTTGATCGACTTCATTTATCCTCACTCTCTGCGTTTATGTATTCACCGACTGCGGTCTGCTGCAGCCCGCGCACAACGCCGAAAAGGCATATAGTTTTTTTGAATAAGAAATCTTTGTTAATAGAACATTTTCTTACTGATTTTTTTTATCTTGGAACGAAGCGTGCAAGTTACTTCTTTTCCAGTATCGCCTTTTTACTTTCCATTATGCAGGACGAACGTTTTTTATCGATGCAACCGCTGCTGTTACTGCGCCGGCTTGTGTTTAACGTGCTCTTAGCTTTAATTAAACTTCTCCCGGCTGCAGATGAGAATAAACATGGAATAAAAAGCCTTTTCGACATAAGTACACGAGTGGTGTGCCCGAGGAGATGAGGAAATATCCTTTTATAATATATGCCACGGAAAATGAGAAATGAGAGAAGGAATTTCTCCAAAGTGTAAAATCAATTTTCCACGTTGAAATTCGAGATCGAAAGAGGCAAAAGCGCTGACGAAGCGTGTCGCAGTGGTCGCCCACACCTGCGCCAGCCTCTGCTTATAAAAGTATTAAAATGCACGCGACAAAAGTTCAAGTACGCGATCGGCTCCAACTCGTGTAGGCCAAGTTTCACGTTAAGTAAGCGTTTTTCTTTTTTGTGCATTTTACGAGGAGCGCCCGATCGTCCAACATTGAAATTTACAAAAGCTGCCGCTGTTGCGGCGCGGCACACCGAGCTCCACTAACGTAGCTACAGTTTAAGGCTGAACTTATCTCTTACAAGTTTGTAGGACAATCCGTTTATGTATATGACAGCGTTTACATATGCACGAGTTGGCGCTGGGTGCTAGCTGTTGGCCATCTTAGCGCCGTAGCAATACTTTGAGCCATGTGTAGGACTTCGCGGCTATTAAACAAATTGTAAGAAAATATAAGAGGGCTGCAGCTGGGCTAGCTCATGTAGGTAAAGTTCAAGCCCGGCACATGGTCAATCGATCGCGCGGGCCTCGAGAAAATAGCGCGTCTTATCGCGGGGGGCCGATTGCGCTACTCGCGGAGCAGTCGAGTCCTCGGGTGGCGGGCGACGAAAAAATTCATTTAACTTGGGACTATCAGAAAGCGCAGGCGGTGGCGGTGGCGCTGTTCCTGCGCGCGCGCTCAAATAACTAAGCGCCAAGATAAAGAGCCTTTTCATTAAGCGCTTGCACATTTCTTAAAATTACTATATTCTCTCGTCGCTACTGCTGCTGCGCTGCGACTGCTAGCTTCAAGGGAAAGCATTCACGATTTGGCTAACGTGCCAAGATGATTTCCAACTTCTATCCTACATCCTCCCCGGCTCGCTCCATCTCGCTCTCAAGTAGGTCAGTATGCTTTCCTTTTATCCAAATAATACACCCAGGAGCGACGCGTGCGCATATATATATACACGTCGCTTATCTGCGCTTCCTTCGCCGGAAAATGCCTCGAGGCTTCAAAACAATCGAAATCGCGTACGTGCAGTATTATTATATCCGGTCCCGCCGTTATTGCTGCCTAGCTATTGCTGGGCTTGGTGAAAAATGACTGTACTGTCGCCAGCATCGCCACCGAGAGACGCCGCAAATTGAGGCTCGGGTAATTTTGCGCGACATTTTCCGCTACATGCTGCGCTATCCTCGAGATGACAGAAGAAAATTTTATTTGCAGCCGAGAAAAGCTCAGAGAGAGCTGCGCAAGAAAAACGAATCGTTAACTTTTCCTAAATGGAAATCATCCGTTAAACTCGTCGGCTAGTACAGTGCGCGGCAATGGCAGCAATGCTGCGCCGCACGGACGATCGATCTCGCAGCTGGCATGGCCTTTTTTCACGGCGCGTCTTCTTGGTCAATTTGTATTTTTCGTGCGTCTCTGAATTAGCCGTGCTTTTTGCCGAGACCAGCAGCTAAAATGGCAAGTGCGATCAATCGTAATTAAACGAGTAAAAGTTGAAACTCGCAAGCAGCAACTGCAGCTGCGGTTTAGCAAGGACCAAAGTTTTCCGCCAAGTTGATTTATACACGTGTACGTGCGCTCGCACCCACGTGCAAGCAACGCACATCGACTTTCGGACTGTCGGAGAAGAATAATCCGAGGTTGCAGTTGGCTCATCTTAAACAATGTGCTGAATTAGACAATGTGGTCCGCCGGGGATGCAGAAAAGAGTCAGAAATTGGTCGATACACGCACGCGGAGTTTATCGAGTTATAAGCAATTGGCAGAGGTGTAAGTTTAGCATCTCACTCGGTTCAAGACAAAAGTTTTAATCGAACCACGGTCGCGGCGTTGATGGAAAATTGCATCGTTTAGCCGCTAACGAGTCAAAAGCAGGCGTTACAACGCTCGGCAGAGTTGGCTGCGATATCGTTAGCCCAACAGCTGCTTAACGCTCGTATTTATACGTTTCGTATAAATTGCATATGATCAATAGACGAAGCTGATTATGCCAACGAGTTTGCATAAGCTGGCAAATTAATTTGCACAATTATTCGCGCCGAATTTTCGTCGTATCGAGCGTATAAAGCGCGTCGATAAACGTTGCCTCTGACTGATTTTTTCACGTACGAATATGCGTTACAAGCCCAGCGTAATGTTTATTCATTATATCGGCTGCAAGTTAGCGTTGGCTTAAACGTGTCGTTAATGGGGTGTAGCATTTACGTAAGTAGGCAATATCCTATGCCTATATATTTGCGATCTAGAAATTGGGTCAGGAATATAAATTTTACAACCGGTGCGGTAAAATTTTGCTCGAGTAACTCCTAAATCAGAATTAAGAAGCTCCTCTCAGGCTGGGCTCATTCACATGCGCGCTGGCGAACACTTATTCGCGCGCGCGAGCCTAAATTACATCTCGATTCAGTTCAAGCTAAATCCTTTCGAGCATCAAAACAGAGAAATGTTTCTCTCCCGCTTTCTCTCTCTCTCTCTCTCTCTCTCTCTTTTCAGTCGCTTCTTGGTTTTGGAAATTTCCTGGCAAAAGAGCATCCGAGTACGGCAGTAGCACGACGCCGACAACGACGACGAAGAGACGCAGAAACGAGTATATGCTGGCTTGTGCTTGTGTACGTGTGCAGTATTATATAGCTCGAGGGGGGTCTGTATGGACGCGTGCGCACCTCTATATACTTGCCTTTCAACAAGCTGCTGCAGTGCACACTTAATGAAGATGCTTAAATTCGCAATATAACGCACCTACGTGTGTGCGCCTGACTGCTGTATGGGTGAATAGCCTATATGCATTGAATTGCGCGCGCATATATACACACACACACACACACATACGTATATTATGTACCTTTCAGAGGCATAAAGTCGTAATACCAAAGAGTCAAATCGGCCGAAATTGGCCGCAGAATCGATCGTTGATATCACCGACCTTTCCGTGCTGCATTTGTTTATTTATTTTTTCTTTCCTTTCGTCGCTGTTCCTTTGTTGTTTTTATAAACAAACACAGCCAAGCTTTCAAGACTATGCATAAAAAAAACTTATCCTCTTTTATGGATTCCTAATGTTTTTTTGTTGCTCTATGCGTAAGGAAAATGGAAGAAAATGTACGTGTTTCATCGCTCGGTTTCATTGCACATTTCATTCGCATGGGAAGAGACTTTATTTTATTTGAAATATATCATACCTTCTTTTTTTCTTTGATCGGCGATTATTAAACTTGGAGATCACTTTATATTTTGACTGTCGAGACGAATGAACGACGCATTAAATGATGATCCATACACACACATCATATAAAAACTTGTCCTTATTTTTCTCTCTCTTTCTCTCTTCCAGCTCTTTCGATTTATTTTTAAGAAGAAAAGTCCGCGCCTGCACGTGTATACATCATTCTATGTAGCAGCAGCATAAAGCTGTAAACTTACATTTCGATATTTTTTCAATGAAGCGTTTTATCGTTTTGCTATAAAGATAAAACTCGCATTGATTTTCAGTCTCTCTCAAGATATATATAAACATGCGCGTATTAAGATGTCGTATTTCCTTTTAATGAAAAAATTTATCATTGCTGAGAAAAGTTGCGTAAGACTTCTAATATTACGAGCAAACATTTTATGCAACAAATGTAATGCAGTAGTTATCAAGTTTGTGAATTCAATGCACATCAAGTTGTCCATTGAATTTGTAAACTCTTGACTTCAAGTCCATACATTAGGACTAATCTTACGACCTTATCGACTGTCAGCATTTCGATAATAAGCAGTACTTGTTATACTTGCTGTATTAAAAAAGGATAACGTAATCAGATAATCTAAATGTTTATATGTTATAAATAGTTATTGCTTATTTTTCAGCGACAACAAGTTTGACACCAAATTAAATTATAGAAATTACGAATATAAATTGTGCGAGTTTTGTCTAGTCATTTAAAGTCGCAAAGCAACATTGGTCTAATGACTGAAGCATTACTCGAACACAGGCGCACACACACTCAAACAGTTGAGCACGAGTCGATCTTTTTTCTCGTTCCTTTTGTGCCCCAAAGCTATGCGAGAGCTGCTCGCACGGATGTTTGCGAACAACTTTCATAATTTAATTTCAAGAGTGCACTGTTGGCATTCAAAAGCTCGGGGAAAAAATCCCCGTTCGGGCTACGTATACTACTCACATGTATAAAAGTTTGGGGCGACTTGTAAGCTGCCTGGTAGCATGAGATGGAAACGAGAAAAAGACGGTCAGGAAAAAAAGTAAGTCGAAAAGTTTCTTGTAGCATCTCTCGGCCCTCTCAGTGAAAAAGATTTGAAAAAGACTCGATGCAGAAGTCTATTGCATCCTTGCATGTAGGTGTACATTATATATGTGTAGCTTGTCTGCAAGTTGTCTTCGATCGCGTTCCGGATTGAGAGGATCTCGCTATATAAGTGCGAATAAAGAGCTGTTTCGTGCATCACTAAGAAATGTCTTGCAAACATTCCTCAGACTCGATTTTCATATCAAAACGGGACAGGTTTCGCTTGTTTCCCAAAAAAAAATCATTGAATTCGCGAATAGTATATTACTGTCCTAGGCTGGGATGCTATTTTACATACCCGTGTCCCGAAAATAGCAATATTCCGTTTAGCGCAGCGGCAGGAAAATGCTACTTTCAGGCCGCTGGTATGTAAAAATAAATTTCATCGATTATATTGTCTGCATAGGTGCCAGAAGCGGCGGAGAGATAGAAGGAAAGATTGAGCTGAAGACGTATGTTTAGGATATTTCACTGCTTGAAAGCCGCTTATAATATTCACGTGTCAAAAGTTGCCCTCTCTTATTGTCATTCTGCCCGAGACCTCAACTCTAAGTACTCTAATTACACAGTTGGAAAATTTTCCCGGGCTAGCCTAGCGGCGGTGCAGCCACCAGTGTAACGACGTGTACACACGCATACACATAGGTTTATGCCTTTTGGCGTATTATGTACATTACTTTTGTGCTCGTGATGAACGAGTCGCTCTCTAAGGTGGCAACAAGCCCAACTTAGAAACAATAAAGAAATACGTACGATTAAAAAGTAGCATCGTCGCGAGATTGAATCACGCGAGAGAGAAAAAGTGAAGAATAGAATTGGCAATTTCTAATATTGAACGGAAGTCAGCGCTCGACCTTTATAACTTGAATATACTCGAGTTGCCGTCCTCCCAGATAATAACGAAAGATTCGGCAAAACTCCGCCAACGTCGTGTACTCATAAATACATCGGATTAATTCGATAATCACTGAGGCACGCACACGCCTAGCACTGAACGCGCGCGAGTAGAAAAAAGGTAAATTTGCCGGAGCATCGAGAGCTAAATCATAGGACGTATACTCGGGGGAGGACGAACACTTTGGACCACCAACGTAGAGAGGAGAGTGTTTAGCCTCCGACAAAATAATAACAGTTATTAGTTTTGTC
Organism: Trichogramma dendrolimi; assembly: GCA_034770305.1. Taxonomy (NCBI): domain Eukaryota; kingdom Metazoa; phylum Arthropoda; class Insecta; order Hymenoptera; family Trichogrammatidae; genus Trichogramma; species Trichogramma dendrolimi. The sequence continues at coordinate 1,792,584 of JAPMIB010000019.1, read as the reverse complement.
AGGAGACCCGAGGCCGAGGTGTGCAAAAGCCCCTTCGTATCAGTACAGGAAATTTCTCTGCATTGAGATGTTTTATTTTTTCTAAAAGTACAAGACTCACGCAGCACGTAAAAATTTATGAGATGCGTGCATCTTTTAGAGTTTATGCAGACTAATATTCGCGTGCAATCGATGCGGTCGAGCTGTAACAAATATTCAAGAGAGTAAAAAACGACTAGCGGCTCTTAATCATTTGAATCGCCCCAAGCGGGTCCTGTATGCTTTAATTGATAATAGCGCGCATGTAGCGATAGATAAGTCGGGCAATCTTATCAATCGGGTCATCTGCTTCGCTATTCGATACGAATGAAAAATTCAAATTTCTCCCAACTCGAGCGCATAGACAGTAGGATATGTGTCTACAAACAGGCTAGAGGCATTAATCGCAAACTTGTAAATTGTAGGCAGATGCCGCGCGTTTCGTGTCGTAACATCATACGCAGTGCGTACGAGGACGCATACACGAAACCAGTTATGCACGTATACGCACGTGTGACGCGAAAATGGCCATATACGCGCACGGGTATTAAGCTCCGTTATTCGTCAGGCGTGCACGGCCGTACGCACGCACAAATTAATAATAAAACATCATCGTTGTACTTTCAAAAAATTTTTGCATAAATGCATAAATAATGACGAGAGCCGTTTCTTCCCGGCAGCGCTACTGCAGCGGCAACATGCAGCTGATTGTTTCCATTTAAAAATTACAATTAAAAGCCTGTCGACTTTCCAGCCTCACTTTTTGTATACGCCGTAATAAAATCATTTGGGTGTCAAAGCAACCTCTCTTCGGCCCAGCTCTTGTTTATTATCGAGTTTACTTAAAACGCATTCAACGAGATGCGCGCTGTAAACAAGAAATTATAGTCGAACACGCAGCAGGATGTGTATACACACACATACGATACTGGGTATTTTTAATGAAATTACCGAAGCCAGGCCTACATATACAGGAAAAAGCTTTTAAAAGAAAAGTCAAAAGTGTATCGCTTATCATTAAGCCTCACGCGATACAAATCAAGAAGCGGTGCAGGGGCTCACCCTCACCCGCTATCAATCTCGACACTCGCGCCTGTAACATATGTTTTTTCTCCTTCTGAAATTCGAGTGCAACGTGTTACAGATCTTCTATTACATTAGTTTAAACTTTTCACAATTGTAACAGAGAATTCTTTTCTCGAGTTTTTTCCTCCCTTTTCTCTTCTCCTCTCTGAGCTGCTTCGAAACAGAAGGAAATGTATTTTCGAGTAGTCATGCATTAAAATTTTGCTGATTTTTAAAATGCGTATAAGTAATAGAAACAAGCGTGTATGTGTGCAAAGCACGTAGGTGAGTGCAAGTGTATGTGCATGCAGGAGTGTATATGTAGGCCAGTGAAAAAAGTGTGAAGCCAAAAACGGATATAAAGCACCCGGTACGTAACGATAATTCAAGCCGAGTGTCTAAAAAGTCTATATAGATCGGCGCACTAGTTCTGCAGCAGGAACAGTGGCAGCTTTAGAGCAAGAGGCCGCATGAGAGATATATAGACGAACACAGACACATAAGTAGGGGTATGGCCCTCGAAATTCTTCCACTTGACTTTGGCCGCATTCTAAGTGATTAATAAGATTATTAGTACACGAAAGATGCGTGTGAGGTTGAAATGAATTTTCTCTCGCTTTTAAAAAAATGTCAAGTGTCAAAGAATCGAGCAGCGCCGAGTGAGTAGGTACTAATAATTTCTATGATTGAGAAAAAATGCTCGAGTCGTTGGTGCACTATAGATGCATAATGCATACTAGCGAGCGATAAAAAGGTCATAAGCTGCGAGTCGTCGAGTATCCATCATATTGCGTTCGCGGCCAGACAGACAATAGGAAATAAAGCCGCAGACAAATGACATTTATGGAGAGGCACAATCAACGTCGACGACAAGTCCAAAGCTCTTACAATATTAGCAGATTGATGTGTCCAAGAGTCTCGAAGATATCGACACTTCTTTGCATTATGGAGTCGCGAAATTCCAGGCGCACACGTGCCCTTCCTCTCGTTCTACAATTCTGCAGTCCGTATACGAGAGAATGAGAACAAATCTTTATACACAGAGAGTCATTGGTTAAAAATTTGTCACGCTGCTGCACATTCTCTGCGAAGTAAAGGGCGAATTCACTCATTGATATTCGCAACGGGTTGAGGCTCGTGCGTGCATGTGACTGTGTACTTGTCACTGCGTCTGCGCGCGAGGCTCTTTTCTCGTCGGCTTTTGTCGGACGTTGCATTGTCCTATAAGTCATCGCCTTACATACTAATATATAAAAGCTACGCGAACGCATATGTATGTATGTACTGCGGGCTCAAGTTTACGTAGTAGCATCGCTACGTCGTTGGGTTTCAAAGTCGAGGTCGCGTGCATGTACAGCTGTATATATGTGTACAATAGCGAGCGCGTCTTCAATTCGATGGCTATTATGACGCACATCGAGTCGCGTCTACCGGCGCTAGTACCATCTCTGCGCAAACATACTTGAAATTAAAGCGACCATTTTTCTGCTCTCTGCCACCAATCGTTTATTGCGTGTGTGCTCCGGGCGACTTCTCGAGTGCGGACGCGCGAACTCGTTATTGTACACCCAAGTATAAATTAAGATCAAGTGAGTTGCTCGGCGAGGACGACGACCGCGAGCCGAGGGAATCTTTGAGAGCTGCGTCGAAACGATGATTCATACGTTCGCGCTCCGATGGCCGTATACATGAGTTCGCGCGAATTATTGAACGTGATCGTCGTCGATGAAAAAGATGAGCGACTATGAAAATTTACTGGAAATGCAGCCGTTTATTAATCGACGCTCTAGCGCGCATGTGTGCTTTCGTGCAATTTATGTATACAAGGCCGCTTTATCATTTAATTCTAACGATGAGATATTGCTAAAAGGCCGAACACATTATAGAGCCACACTTTTAGGATATTATTGAAAAATTAAAGCATCTACTAATGTTGAAATATTCACTCATCACCGATCCCCTAATATTAACTTTCTCAAACAAATTTACACAATCTAAAAATTATAAGCGAGAATTGATACTCTTTAGTTCTATTGATTGCAGATAATAATATTGTGTTAAACTAAACTTTTAAGACAACGATATAATTATTCATTGGCAAGATGTCCACAGCATATATATTGCAAGGTGCTGTATTATCACATATTTAATTGCAATGGCAACAATAGCAGGAGTAGTCAGGCTCCTTTTCGCAAACGTCCTCGTGCGCACATATACCGCAGCTCAAAACTATGCGAGAAAAGCCTTAATATTATAGAGAAGATTCTCGAGAGAAAGATAGAGCGAGACAAAGGTCCACACGGGAGAATTTGTGTCCCGTGAGCAAAGTATTATGAATATAACGTGCCTTGAGAGATGAATCGAGGCACTGCCACACACAACAGACACAACACACACACACACCACACACACAACACACACAACACACACACACACCACACAACACACCACACACACACACACACACACACACACACACACACACACCACACACACACACACAACACACCACACACACACACACACACACACACACACACACACACACACACACACACACACACACACACACACAACACACACACACAACACACACACCCACACACAACACACAACAACACCACACACCACACACACACACACACACACACACACACACACACCCACACACACACACACACACACCACCACACACACACACACACACACACAGACTCAAACACGAATAACAGGAAAATCGATAGTAGAGGCGAAAATTCATCGAAAGTTTTGCATCATGTGCGTGTATGTATATATATGACCCAGAAGTGCACTCGTTGCACGTCGACAAAGCTCTGGAGCCTGGTTGCCTGGGGATGTGCTCAAGCGAGATTGATTCGGGAATTTCTAAGCGCTCGATCTAGATGATAATAATACTTAACGTCAACGCGGCCTAAACGTGCCCCAATATATCCTATATTGAAATACCTCGTGCTCGTCGACACGTCTATTCTGCTAAACTAAACAAATCTCGCCAAAAACCGACGCCTATCGATATTTTTACGCGTGAATGAAGAAGTTCCACCCCCCGCCTTCTCTTATTATCCGCGGCCCGATTAAATGTGCGCGCGCCATTTGCATCGCAGCTTGAACGAGATAACAAAAGTCTATGCACAACGCGTGAACTCGTGCATATGCCGCCGTTCGCGAGAAAAACTATTGCTTTAATGGACATTTGTACACGATTTCAGAGCGTGCAAATGCAGACTCATTTTAATTGAAAAACTTTTTGTCTATGTCGCGCGACTGAGCATAAAAGCTACTAATTTACAACGGAAATTATAAACTGTTTTTATTGCAACTTTCAATTAATAAACAAAGCAGAATAATTTTACTTGCGAAACCCGTACGCATGTTCACTTATAGCCTTCGGATTACATTATTGGCGAGGAAAAAATGTCTAAACATGTCTCGCAAAGAAAAAATACGTATGCTCTGTGAGACGAGTTGCTCCGATTTTTACGTATACTTTACATAAATGCAGGTGCACACAAGTCGATTTCATAAATGCTTATGTGCAGAAGGAAGTTATTACATTACGCCGCTGCTCTCGTCCTACTGCCACTTTGCTATCCTCGTAGTGGCTTTTCTTATTTTAAAGCTTCAAGGCACACCCACGTGCAGTACATACGTATGGAACGGTATATGACGAACTGATGGGTTTCAGAAAAATGCAACGTTTTCGTGTCACTTGTGTTGCCCGCTGCATGTGGCACATTTAAAGTCGATTTTTTCTTTTTCAATTCACGCAGTTTAATTTTTATTTACTTTTATGCGTGAGCTCGAAGGATATGCGTCGAATTTATTTGTCCAGAGTCATCTCAACGCAATAACGTTAAAGCACTTTACATACGAAATAGAATCAGCTCTTCTCTCCTCTTAATGGCACTATAAAATCAATCCACTGCACACGCGCAAATGTGTATGTATGCACTCGTGTGTGTGTAAACATACGCACGCGCACGTCCATTTGCAATTATACCAATTGAATCGAAGACTGCATCGGAGTGAAAAACAGGAGGAAAATAAAATTCAATCAAACGTCGAGGAACGAGTGCGCGACTATTTCGCACGCACGCATTCAATTTGCCGCACAGCTAGCGTATGTATACGTGCGTATATACGTTTTCGAGAAAAATTAACCAGTGAAATTACAAACTTGGCGATAAATTTCTATAGAGGCGATGTGGTGTACATCAAAGTCCATCGCTAAGCCGTCGAAAAACCATAAATTACGCTATAGAACGAGGCGTCAAGCGCAAAAAGATAAATTCGTCAAAAGTAAAAGAGGCTCATTGCATTAAAATGATGCCGTCTATACTTCGTCTTGCAAGCAGACCTTTATCACGCGAGCTTGGCGCCGTCGTAAGTACGCGTGTTTTCGTTTGCGGACATCAACACTTTTTTTTGTTTGCGAATAAACACACGAGCGAGCGTGCACATAAGTTTCATAAGTAAAACAAACAGCAATTCTTCGTTGTACAATTTGTATTTATTAGCGAAAAATACGAGCAAACATCAAACAAAAAATTTTATTTGAAAAACATTTTTCATATTATTACTGGATCGCGTTGCGTATACTTACTTATCCAAGTACACTTAATTATAAGGGCCTTAAATGCGCCTCATTTGCTTTTTATTCATGCGCATACAATTATCTTTTTTTATGAATTCGAATAAATTAAAGTTGAAAAGTATCAATGAAATTTTACTCATCAAATGAATATGGAATAGTTAAACTTTACTGATTTTTATGTGAAAAAAGCATCACCGCCTATAGTGCTGAAAGATGAAATCATAGATGGAAAGGTTTTTTCCGCCACGTCATATTTCCTTTGGGTTACATTTTTGAATTGTATTATCCAAATTTTACTCATGTTTCTTTTAAAATACGTAGTTTTTAACGTTTCTATAAAAATTTTTCCAATCTCATATGAAATATAATGCGGTGCTTTAAATTTACTCTCATCATAGATTTTTTTAAATATTTTTACTCATTTTTCTCTACGACAATTTTAGCTTTACTATGTTTTTCGTCCTAAATATATTTATACAATTTTCTGATGCACTTCTACAATTAAAAAGACATGATCTTTCGTCGAAAATTACTTCGTGGAATAATAAACAATCACGCACACGAAAAAGCTCATTCGTACACATCGAGATAAAACTTCATCGTCGAAATGAAGTTTCTCTCTCACTCTATGACGCACGCGAATCGAGTCTACGCTATCTGCGAGAAAAAGAGACAAAACAGTCCACAATCGTAATAAAAAATCTACCACTATTAATTGCGTAAAAAAATACCCGAATATCGATTTTTGTTGCTGTTTGTATGCGTTCTGGTTAGCGTTGACATTTGTGCGGAATGAAGATATGAAAGCGTACTCGAGTTTTAGTTGCTCTAGAGTTTCGTCGATGACATTGACGATTATGCTATGCGTATATTTTTGCATTTTCGAAATGCCTTGAACATCTCGAACTATATTAGAAACACATTTTTCGCGAAAAAATCCAGCACATATTAATAGATTGAAAGAAATTTCAAATAGAAAAATGACATAATTTTGATGAATTATGTATTGAGTAATTTGTATTTCAGATTCGCTGAGCGCAGCCAACAAGACAACCAGTTTTCGCAAAAAAATTTAAGGTGTAAATTGCAACAAACAATAACATTATATTTGCTATAAAAATAAAAATTGAAAGAGACGCGAGAAACGTGCGTCGTATACAATCGGATTTTCTACATAAACTACTGTCTATACACATAATTGTGTTAGTTCATAATCTGCAATATAGGTGTGCAGGCTTGCGAGCGGGCGAGTGAAGCAACAGAAACGAATGCTCCTTTTTATTTCTGCGAATTCACAATATATGTTATAAGCCTATCTTACATCACCTCCCGTACAATAAAAGCTATTTTCTTCGAGCATTCAATGGGCAAAGAGCTGACATACCCGTGGGCTAGGAATATATATTAATTATTTTCATTGCGATTGTGATGGTTGCAAGTAAACGAAAATTTTATATTCACGCTGTTTTCAAAAATTTGTGCGTTTCGTCTCGGACGAGAGAAAGCTTCAGAAAGGCCACAAAACTTCAAAGACTGCGGATGGTACTGCACACTCGGTTCTGTGAAAAATAATCGTTGCTTGGAAATAATTTACTTCTTTGCCTGAGGTGCTTGTTGCTTTTAATTATGCTAAAATATCTAAATGGACTCGTAAAAGCCCCGTAACAGCTGAAATATTACGAGTATTAACGGCCAAAACGCAACAAGAGTGCTGCTTGATATTGGTAAAATACATGGCGTACTACTTCAAAACGATGAAATCTTATTGCAACGTCAGAGAAGCCTGCAATTCGAGTGCGCACTACTTGAAAAGGCTTTATTTTTATCAGTTGAGAATTTCTCAATATATTCACGTGTAGCTTCGTACACGCGTCAATCGTGCAACTTCCTAATCGCAATTTTTTGCGTCGCGATGAAGAGAAAAGTTGGAAGCATTTTTTCTAAGGCGAACCAACTCTCGAATGCAATCCGATTATAGATTTTTTAATCTCCTCTTCGCGAGCGAATAAACTCACACGCAGCCTTTGAAACTGTACTATAATAAGCATACGTGGAGGCTGTATAAGTCTTCTAGGTGTCGTTTCCATGGCGCCATCGATGTCTTTGTGAAATTTCACGTTTCTGACCTGGATGCATGTCAAAATTGTATAGAGGTGCAATAGAAAAGGAAATGTATTACTTCAAGTTTTTAAAAACTCGATTTATACTGTAAGCTAAATAAGAATTATTACAAGGATATGAAGGGAAAAATTAAAACCAAAACCATTCGAGCGTAATGACGTTTTTTTCAAACTATTCTTTGAATTCCCGTGTGTGGTTGAGAGGCGTAGTTATCGAAAAATTTGGGAAAGAACATATAATATTTAAAATATCTAGGTGAAAGCACGCGCGTGGTGCTCTTTTTTAAACTCGTAACATTTTCGTGTGATTGCTCGCATTTTATGCGATCGATAATGCAATTTTTCAGGGCTGCAGCTGCTATATATGCCTGTGTGAGGGAATATACATGTATAAAGCGGCTCGCACAAAAACTAAAAGAAGTGTACATGGAAAATGCGATGGGTTATTCCTTACGATCTGCTGCTCGAACTAAAACAATAAATATAAAAGTTTACGGTGCGTGTGCTGGTAAAAAATAATATTCACTTATTTATTAATTTTTTTTTTTTCAAGAATCATAAAAATACGTCAAACCAATTAAATTTCATTTGGGTACTTGATCCGTTGCGTTACGCGGATTTCAATTGATTCATACATTTTCATGCACGAACACGAATGAATTATTAAAAATTATATTCACCGAACGCACATCGACAATTAGAGCGTCAGTATAGCTTTCGCACGTCACACGGGCTGTATACGTCAGAATTCGCACCGAATACATGAATTTTTCCGGTCACGGGATTAATCATTTTGACGAAATGATTTTTATTCAATCAGAGGCACGTTTCCCCGTGACAGAGAGCGCATCGATTCGACGCTTTTTTTCTGATTGGTCGAATTTATGCTGATAAGCGAAAAGAGGCCAGTATCGTAAACATTTGCGTACTAAAAAGGCGTGTGGATTTTCGTCTCTTTTTAACAAGCGCAGCCTCGCGCCAATGAAATTCAAAAAAGCTTTACGTAATTTCCACTAGCAATATCGGCTTGGCGAATTTCGCCTCATTTTTTATTCTCGCATGCTACAGATTGTTTTTTATTTGAGCCGCGCGACGTAATTTTACAGGCGCGCGTAACGTTTCGCAACGGTCGCGGCGCGCGGTAGCTTCTAGCCTCGCGCATATGCGTACATTAACACTCTGAGCCAGGCTGCAACAGGATTATACGTGTTTTCTCGAGATAAAATCGCATAATTCGATCGCGACGTTACAGCCCGACGTGTGTGCTATAATGTGGAAAGTGATTGAGATAATACGCAAGCAAGTTTAAATCAAACTACTTCATCGCAGTCGCAGTTTTTAATTGCGGCTCGCGAATCGGCCAAACGTGTCAAATAGTCATAATAATCGATGCTTGGGAAGTTGCGCGAGGCGTGTTTACATTGAACGTTTGTAAGACACGACGTTAGCTACGAGAGGAGATTGAGCGGAATTTTTAGTGGTCGCACGGAAAGAATAGAGAGTGTAGCCCCTTCAGGCCTGCGGATCCGTTATGTAGGCACTCGAGAGAACAGCTTGGACACTAATTTGCCTCCATTCCAACGAGAATCAACGCAAAGCGTCGTGTACGGGTCGCGCGTGAGCCTCCCGTGGCGAAGCTACTATACTACTACCAAATTTCGCCTAGTGAAAAATGACCTTTGATTCGTTTGCTTATAGCCGCTGCACGTGCTTATTTATGCGAGGAGCCCGAGTTATGCGGCTTACGAAATAATCGATTCGATTGGTTTTAAAAGTCCGGCAGCACAAACGCGCTCTAAAGCCAGTCTTTTGACGTGCGTTTCTCCGACGACTCGCGACGCATCCTTTTTTCCGCATGATAAGTAGTCCGAGATTCGTGCATTAAATTTACAACCAAAGCTATTATGATATCGAATTCAAAGGAGACTAATACTACAATTAATAATTGCCAACTTTGCGCCTACGTCTCTCTTTACGACTCCTTTTCTCTGATTAACATTAATACATAAAATATATTATGAGCTATAACATTTGAAAGAGGGATTATAATAAAAGGGTTTGAGTGGATTCCCCAAACTGCACCGAGCCATGCGTATATAAACTATCATATTGCTTTTCTCCGGCGTCGCAGCTGCAGTCCTCTCTCTCTCTCTCTCTCTTTCGTTTAAGAATGATGCCAGAGCTCGCAGTAAACAGCGAAGCATTTTGAAATTAAATTTCGTACAGTGACCCCCTCGACGCAGTAGCTTAGCATTTCAACGACTCGAGGGGTTGAAATTTCGATTCGCGCGTGCCTACGCTTGCTATGCAGCTCACGCCAGTAAAGACCAATTTTACAGATCTTTGCAAGAAAGTCTTATTGTAGACATCCTTCTTTAAGATGTAAGCAAGTGAATATATTTTTCTAATAACAGCGGCCATTCACGAAACATTTGAACGAGTTGGCCATCTATATGTACTTAGCTCGAAACTTTCTGCGAAATGTTTGCACACACACCCATACTTCTTTTGACGCAATTATGGCATATACACATGCTTCTATAGACATCATCGTCTTTCGAGTTTTTTCTCTCACACACTTGAAAAATTTGGAAGTAGATATATACTGCGTTAGCTTTGAACTTTTGTACGTCGATTATTTTATAGCTTTTTTCAGGGTAAAAGTTCTCTTGGGCAAAGTCGGATGAAAATAAAGCTAAAGTCGTTGAACAAAAAGTTCATAATATCTAGCTCGGGAAGGCGATAATTTGCTTGGAAAATTAACACGTGGCGAGCTTTCGAGAGTTAAAAATAAATGGAAATAAAACAATAGCGCACGCATCGAACGGATCGATCGTGATGTGTATGGCGGTGAAATTGGGAAATGTTGGTATTGCCAGAAGTGGCGCGAGAGGGAGAGAGAGGAGCACTGGTCGCATCGTCAATGACTCACCAATCATACTCGAATAATTCTATATAGTCGCAGGAACAAGAGTAGCTCGGGCTCGTATCTGTCTCGTCTTAATGATTCTCTCAGACGTATCTACATGAAATGCGACTGGAACACACATAAAAAGGTAGAGAGGAAAGCATAACAGCTGCAACTGGTGTTGCACGTGTCAGCTCGGTGACGAGAGGAGATGACGATGAGCTAGCGAGAAAGCGTCAGGAGCAGCGATAGCCATGCATTGTCCCTTTTAACGCATATTAATATCATTAGCGAGGCGAGTCGCGACGCACAATCGCCATTTTACGAGCGACTCGCGGTGCAGTTGTTGTCGCTGTGTTATTATGTTGCATCGATGCACTACTGCTGTTTCAAACGGCTGTATCACTTAGCACAGGCGATAACTACACGCCTTATGGAGTGTAACGTTACGTTATCTCGCAGCTCGTAACTCATATCGTATTGTTTCCCTCAAGCCGCTAATGCAGCGGCCTGCAACTCGACAGCGACGCGTATTACAATATGCCTGTATAAATTTTAGCAAAATAGCTCGCAGCATAAACAATGAGATTTTTAAGCACGCGAGAGAAATTATACTACGCAGAGCGAGAGATTGTTTATTCGCAATTAAATATACATAGTATATCTACGCAGATTCGATCGAGAAGTGTAATTTTGATTTGTAATGCGAGTATGATTAATGGGCTCGTTTTAATTATACGCGCGATGCACTGCACACAGGCACACATGATATCCATGAGGCAGAGAGCGTCGAGTGTGCGCGTTTGCGCGTAGATGCGTGCGTTTCTGCAATAATAACGATCGACCGGCTATTGGATAATCGCGGCGCATGTATAGCGTAGCGAGAGCTCGATCAGCATCGGACACGTGTGTACGTGACTCCGACGGATTAGATTATGACGACCATGAGATAGCAATCTGCCAATATCTCCAATCGATTGCATTTCTTTTTCTTTCGACTCTCTCTCTCTCTCTCTCTCTCTCTCTCTCTGCTGTGATAATTTGTTTTGTGAAGGATAATATCTTCACTGCATCCATTTAATGAAAACACGTGAAATTCAGCCAAAGTTCAATATTGCTGAAAAATTGCAGCGAGGATCGACCCGCAGAAAATATCTAAAGCGATGAAAATTCAAATTTCCTCGGCCGTTTTTACTTCTTTCTGCGTGTGTACTTGTGCAAGAGGGTATGGATATGCGTGCGGTGCAACACTACTTCAAAATCTCCGTGGAAAAAAATTCAATACATAGGCTCATGTAGACGTAGAGGAGAACGAGTTCGAGCAAAAAAGAGATAGAGGGAAGAGTTTACAAGAGGGTCAAGAATCGTACACGCGATCGATATCGAGAGAAAAAGAGGGAGAGAAAGAAAGAAGAGCTCGACCGTAACAAAAAAGCCGAGACAAAAGGATCATATTTAACGCTTGCACCAAGGAAAATTTCTCCCAAAGCTGCGTGAGTTGGAAAAGCAAACATGCCCGGACGTGTATTCGCGAGGTGAGCTTTGACTCGCATGTTATATCCCCCCATACAAATAGTGCACTCGCGATGTATTATCAAGTCAAATATTGTTTTAAGAATCGCAGACCAGCCTGTGTACAAACCTGGCGAGCGATGCTTTACGACCCTTTCCTCGCCTCGCCTTGAGCGTCGCTGACGTCTAATTTTGGACCTCGACGGCCCTTGGCTTTTCGGACTTTTTATCCGTGTTTGTATGCGCATGCCTTACGCCTGCCTAGAACGTCGCGACGTCAACGACTTATTACGGAGCGCGCAAAGGAAAAGTATCAGCAGAAAATCTGTAAAACGACGCTTGCGATGGCTGCACGCGTGAAAAAGGAGATTTATAGTGCGCCGCGTTAAAGTGTCCGCTGGACGTTTATGCTCGAGCATTGGCTTACTGGTGATGTGGCCAGCATCAACAATTCGATTGAGTAACAAATGGCACGAGGCTCAAAGGACAGAACTATCCGACACCGGCCCCGAGCGAGCACATGGAAAATTGATTTTCATAAATACGTCGAGCCGGATGTGTCGAGCAGAGCTGCTGCTGCTGCTGCTCCTCGTTGCGCGATGCTTCGCCTTGAGCGACGACTTTATTTACTTTCTATTTTGAGACTATCTACCCGATACGCGGCCAAGATCTGGTTAATATAATTCATACCAACACTCATCGATTCTAACCCGGAGCGAGCTTATTTAGACGCGATTGCGATTGCTGTACCATGGCTGCACGGGCATAACCCATGACGCAAGCCCATCTTTCGCTGAATTCGCAACGATCATGAGCGAATAATGCGCGAACCAGCTCAGCACCTAAACAAAACGTCTATTTCCGATTTTTCATCGATTCCCACCGTTCCGAGTGGAGTTTTTATATTTACAGGAAAAAAGCACTTGCTCCCGAGTGTCTGAAGTGCGCATAGCATTGAAAAATACACTCGCGTCTGCGACACGATAAATAAACTCACGGGTCAGCTCGAGCAGGCTTTTTCCGTCCTTCGCTGCACCTCCTTCTACACATACGCGTGCGCGTACACCGATACGCACACACACAAACTCATTTCTCATAAATCACAGTCCCTCTCCTTCCTCTCTCTCTCTCTCTTTTTCTCGCTCTCTCCGTCTGCGTCTGTCTCTCTACACACACTTTCATCCGCTTCGTAAAGTTGTCTGGAAGGTGATGCGATTCTCTATTTATTCCCTTAGGCAAATTCGGTTTCGCGCCTTTCGTGTGCGAGTAGTAAAAAGAAAAAAAAACACACCGAGAAATGTGCAACGAGCACACAGTCCGGACGTGGGTGGAATGCGTATATGAAACGTGTTGCAGAATTGAGAGTAACTACTCATTTCTCGACGAGTGTATGCCGTTTTTGTTAAAGATTATATTTTGTTGCTGCAATTCTTGCATTTATAGAATTCAACTATAAGTGTGGATTTGAGTTAAATACGAAAATATCTTCAATGAATGAGATAAACTTTTACGTAACTCGGCTGTTTGAGAATAAAATGACCTGAGATATAAGCGCGGACGAAAAGTCTTTTGATAACATCGAAACTTGTTTCTTGCTCTGCTCAAAAAACAAAAAAAAATAAACTTGTGTGTCTGTTTGTAAGCCTTTCTCGTGCCTGTAGTCTTTTTATTTTCTCATGTTTGTATGGCTTTTAGTTTTATCGGGATACACTGTTTAAACATATCTCATTATCTCTACTTGACTTAATTTGTATTTTATAGTTTATCTAATTTAGTACATCTATAAGTGAAAAAAATGTCAATTAGTCAATAGGAATTACGTTTGCTCTCTATATCATTATAATAAAAACGATGCACCGAACCAATGACCGTTTTTGACTTTATGCGTTCCGTAACGGACGTTTAAGGATTAATTTTTTTCCCCCTTGACATTCTCGCCTTTGGAATTACATCGATGCGGTGTTGTGCGGATTTCGAAAAGTCGCCTGTGTGCATGGCTCTTTGATAAGTGCTCGTGGTCTAAATTTTTTTATTTTCCACGAATATGATTGATGTTGTTGCACATGTGTGTGAGCTTGTGTGCCCGAGAGTGTGTAACCCGAGGGCTTTACCATATTATAATCGAGATACAGTCTCGAGAGAAGAAAAAAAAACACACGTCTCTTCCTTAGTGTGTATAATAGTAACACGATCATCTTAAACGCGTGACTTACTCTTTCTTTTCCTCTGTGCCGAGTGTTTAGGTCCAACAACAAAAGCGGCAAAAACTCAAATTGCTTAATTTTCGGGTGTTGATTTACATCAAATACGATGCCACACAGAGAGTCTTGAATACATTATTATGCATTATATATTGTAATACGTTATTATATATTATTTTGTAGCGTATAAAAAAGATGAGAAGTTTCGTAAATTTAGCCGATGACTTTTATATTGTTATTATCAAAGAGACAACAAAAGTAAATAAAAATTGATATAACGAAAAGTGTAATGCAAAAAGTTGGTGAAAAAATATGACTAATGACTATGCGGCGGCACGTGCCAGCTTTTTCCTCTTGAATTTTTAGCAAGAAATAGTCGAGCAAAAGCTATTTTCCCGCATCCTGGACGTCGATTTTTTTCTACTTTATCCAGACAAAACTCAAACGAAGCAGCAGTGCAGCGCGTCACATTAATCCCTCATCTCTCTGGCTCGCTTGAAAAAAAAGATTCGTTTTGGCTTTTTCCAATTAGTCCCTGCACGTCCCGACTGTTGAAACCAACTAATTATTTTATTCATTCCATGGCAAAAAAATAATATCATTAAAAGTAAGCCTAAAAATTTGGTTTTATAATCTTTTAACGTCGACTGATAATTTTCGAAAAAAATACGAGTCCCCTGAGAAGAAAAGACTTTAGGAGCGCAAGTGTGCAGAGCTTAAAGGAAGAAAACGAGTTATCGGATGAGCGCTTCGATGATTAATTTTAGTAAAAAAATCTGAAAGATTAAAATTTCTCGTTATAGTTAGTAAAAACTGCCATTTCTTTGCGTCGCTTCGATTCTGGAATTGTCGCTAACGCATGAATATCCGAAATCAATATGCAAGTTATTTGTACGCCGAAGCCGCATGATTGGTCATAATTCGCGATTGCCACTGGGGATTCGCCTGAATCGCAGGTTTGATTGGCGAATAGATAATGATAAAATTGTTCGAACGCACTCAAATCATTCAACCATTTGTATGGCTTTCTTGGCATTTGTAAGTAGAATAAAGGACAATCCTTAGATATGGAAGTAAACATTCCGAATGAACGTGTTTACATTCGTGTATAAATCGGAGTAACGATAAAATACTAGTGTATATCACTCGCATGCTCTTTCCCACTATTGTTTTTTTTGACACATAATATTATAACACGTGCTTAGCCGGTCCACGTGCTTCGCACGTATGATGTGTTGGTGCGAGCGAGCAAGCCAAGTCGACGCATGGCGCTTATAATACACGCGAAGAGGGCATGTGTACACAGACTCGACGACGAATGTAATACAAGAGGGGAGAGCGAGAAAAAGAGAGAGAGAGACAAGTCGGAGTTTGAAACTGAAAAAGAGCGCGCTGCGTCGAGAAGGCAGCTCAGTAGTGACTGCGATGACCATCGCAGCGGTTCGACATCTCGCGCACTCCTCATCATGAGTCTTTTAGACTGAAAAAACAAACTCGGTCTTTCAGTGTTTTGTGTTAGAAGCCTTGAGTTTTTCAATTATTTCTCAGTGATTTGAACCTTTGGTGATGTGAAAGTATACAACAATCGACGAAAAGAATTTTTTTCCTCCAAGCATGTCCTACGAAAAGACCGATAAAGCTGCTGTCATCAGCTTGCAAAGTGTAAGAATATACATTCAATGCTCAAAAAAAAAAAAAAAAAATCGGAAATCAATGACAATAAAAGAGAGTACGTGTACAGGAGATCGCTTTACTTTAAAGTGCAGCATTTTCCAAGCGATTCTTTCAAAATTAAAATCTATCGTAGTATACTTGTAGAAAATACATGCAGCTCGTGAGCGCTACGTTAAGCAATGAATATAGAGTGATTTTTTTTATGGTGCAATGAACTTTGCGAAAAAGGGTAGGCAACGATATCTACGCGCATCAAAGAAATTTCAAAATTAAATTCCTGTTTTTTTTTCGTCTGTCGTCAGTTTCATACCGCAGCGGTAACTTTGTCGATCTTTCGATACATCATTCGCATTGAACCGCATTTTTGTTGTTTTTATACATTTTTGAGGTCAGAGAGCCAAAGCAACTCATCACGTTACTTTTTTTTCACTCGATTAATCCTTTTTTACGTATATATGTGTCTTTATTTACATGACTGCTACACCGTCCAGATCGCCTGTAGGCCATAATAGTACTCCAAAAAAGAGGATTAAAAGATAAGATGCTAATGCGAATACGCTAAAATAATAATCGTATTATGAGAATTGAACTTGTCTATAAAAATAACGCATGCGCAGAATTCTGTAGAATGTAAAATCGTGCGTAGTGGACGATACTGACAATAAAATTAGATATTTACAAGTTGAGGTACTAACATCGGCAGCAGTTCATGCATTATTACCTCATTAGCAAAAAATAACTCGCAATGAAATCAATGTTATATCCGCAACGCGATGCCCCACACATATAGAATCTCGAATTTCATTTCCGCAGATCATTTTTAATATTTAAATGAACGAAAAACGCTGAAAGGCAACAGAAAGAGGAAAGAAACTTTGTTTGATAAACGTAGCGATATTTCTGCACACGAAAAGTCAAATCACTCGACAAAAGTGCACATGCACTAATGTTAATTAGCAAATGTGCGCGTTTGTTTGTTTCTAGTAAGGTGCACAGAGAACATATCAATTAGCTAATGAGAAAGGTGACTTTGATGTTGTTAATCGTAATCAGTTTGCTAAAACTATCGAACTAGATACATGCTTTTCAGCTCAAACTTTTTTTCATCTCTCTTTCACGTGGTTGCATTCGTTATCGATATTTTTTTTAAATTATCTGCTGTTTGCCTAGCTAGTGTATAGAATTTTGATAAAATTATATACCTTGTTCGAATGCATATTTAATTTACGGTTTCAAAATTGTTTCACATACAAAACGATAATGTGTACTCAGCTTGTTCGAACTTTTTAATAAACTATGATTACACATGGAAAAACAGCTTACCTGTAACAGAAAAAAACGACTCATTAGATCAGTTCGTGTATTTTAAAGTAAAAAACATGATTAGATTACGGTCAGAAGGGAATTAATAGAAATTTTCATGCCTCAGCATCGAACTTGACGAATAAAAATTTTTATCGTCTGTGACAAAAATCAATGATTGGGGCTACGTCGAATGAATGAAATGAAATTAAGCTTCATCAATCTTCGCTATGAGTGAGTCAGTTAAAGAATCTCACACACTCGGAAAGTCTAAGACAAATGCAACGCGCGGCACTAGCTCATATTCCAAAACAAACACGAGGAATTAGCTTCATTCAGCAAAATTGCGCACATACGTTGGTCCGACTCTTATTTAATTATTTCCAACCAACAGCTGTTTTACAGTTTCATTCATTCATTAGGATCTGGTGTACGTACGCGACATGGAGAAAATTGGAGGCAATTTTTTTCATGTTCTCACACGAGCTGTGCACTCGTTTTCTTCCTCTTTGTGCTCGACTTTGATCGAAGTAAAAGAAAAAGACAGCAAAAATAATAATAAAAAAATCATCGCCTATCAGGCATCGTTTATGCATACGCGACGAGCCGAAGCAGCTCATCGTTCCAATTCCAAGTTTATACATTCACGCATCGCGATTAACGCAAGATTTATGGGGGCTCAGGCGCTCGTGAGCGGCGTATTAAAAAAACAAAACAGAAAACGCATAAATAAATAAATGAGAATACGAGCACTTTATACAAAGCATACGAAGTCGACGTACGCGCACTCGAATTCGTACAAATTATATATTCGTACATCCGGTGCGTTTGGAGCAGCGTTGCACACGCTCTACATCTTATCTGTCACGGTGGCATTTGGTCGTTCGAAAGATCATCGCTCTTACGCGACTGCTCGTGTGCATCGAATCGCTGGGCGGCGATAAGGCGACGCAACGAAAAATTAAAAGCTTCGCGTACTGTTAAAAAACAATAATGCCAAGTGACGGCGACGATTGGGCTGCGTAAACGAGGCGCGTAATAAAAATATCGTTAATTTTGCCCGCTTATATAAGAAGGTCTTTAGCGTCGCGTCGAGAACTGCGAAACCATAAACTACGTTATTAGTACTGTTATAATAGCTATGTGTCTGCGCGCAGTACAATTACAAGCAATACGTATATTTAGTAGTAAAGCATATCGAGCCGTTTTGTTACGTCGACGTTATTTTCAACGAGCGGCACACTGTGTACAATGTACATGTGCATAATACAAAGATCCCATTCAAATGTCTCTATATCCATCTACTCGCTTGTGTATATACTCTCATTACTGTCACCGATGCGCATCGCACGACACACAGAGAGACTAAAATACACATCCGACATGTGTAGCCATACGAGATGCATGCAGGGACATTTGTCTTTTTGTCGAATGGAAATAACGCGCGCCCTTGTGCGTTGCGCCTGCCCAGGCCGTAGGTGCAAATGACACATCTTTGCGCGCCGAATAATCCATGAAAAATCTTGAGCCGCGTCCTTGCCGCGACTCGAGCAGCGCCACGAACGATCGGAAACTCGCGGAAGCTTTGTAATAATCAGCCGTAAGCGCCGTTAATAAATTCCGATAGGGTGTATAAACACACAACTCTTTTAGCTCTCTGTACTGTCTCTTATCGTCCAAGAAAATCTCAATCTCCTCGCGTGTCTGCACCCAAGCTTTAATGGTCATTTATACGGCCTGTCGAACGAGTTTTACATATGTAATGTATTAAACAGGTGCCACGAGCGCGCGAATCCACCCACGTACACGGTTCGTTCGCATACCAACAATTTTTTCCAGCCAACGGCAGTGGTAGCCATTTGAGAATTCCTCCAGGCGATTGTCGAATTCGAGAAATTAAGATCTCGAAGAGTAAGGTCATTGTTTTGCGCCGATTTCGTGGATAATCGAGGTACGCGCGAGAATACGGTTACTGCCTCGTGGCCCTGACCATAGAGAAAACTCGTTCATTGCATATTTTATATAGAGGCGCGCGCGGCCACGTTTCGATTTTTATTTTTTCTCGTTCTATAAGTTTTAGTGCTTGCTGAATTGTAGCTACTCGAGTAGCGAGTCGAGCAAAAGGAGTCGGCAAAACGAGTCGGGAATAATAATTTTGCTCGACGCACGCACAGATGTAACATCAATATCTGATATGTTTACCGCCGGTGTTGCAGTAAACATTCAACATTACGAGTGCAAATAATCGTTAAAGCAACAAAAAGGCGAGAAAGAGAGAGAGAGAGAGAGAGAGTGCGCGCGTGCAATCAAAGTTAGTTTAATTTAACGAGCTCAAACGCTACTTTGTTAAATGCATGTAACGTTTCCGTTTTGGAGCCAAGAGAGAAAGAGAGAGAAAAAGAGAGTAAGAGAGATGGTTGCCTATCCGTTCTACATATCATACCTATCAATTGAGGTTTCAGGTACATAAAGCGAAGAATCGAAAAAAGAACGGAAATTCTCGCATGCTGTACGCGCCTGTTCCATTATTATGTATAATTTTTCTCATCTTCTAATGTGAACTCCAGTTGTTTTTTTTTTTTTTCACTTTTACCGAGATTTTTCTTATTTAAAGTATTTACTTGGGAAAGATATAAATCGCGATAAAAACTGAAATGCGTGAGTTGATCTAAATACTCCTAAGAACTTATAATCGGACGATAAACCTATAAGATTTTCGATTTTACAGACAAATTAAACTCGTCCCGTTTGATTTATAGAAATACCTGCTTCGCAGCAGCTATATTTTTCGTACAAGAGTCGACATCTATGCTTAGAGCACTCGTTACGCATATTCATAATTAATAGAACAAATAATGATTTTAATGAATATATATTGTGCATACACGTATTACGGATAGTTTTCCAAGAAATTGATGGACTCTCGAGAAGTAGGTATATTTTCAGGCAATTTTCCTCGGATAGGTGAAGGCTATAACTGTTTTTATTGAAAAAATAGAAAAAAGTTTTCTCGCCGAGGCTTGAACGTGCACGCGACTCGCTTGCAGGATATTTAATTTATTTCACTATCGGATATGGCAGTGCGCGCCACTATGTGCCGAAGCCGTCTAAATACATTTATTTTTCTCTCTCACTTTGTGCCGATTAGCGCGCACATTTATGCATCTAAGACCTTGAAATGGCGTTAGATTATTATAACTACGGCAAAGCGCCACAAAGTCGCGACGCTATGGAAATTTTTTTGTCGTTCAACGCGTCGACAATATCACATATCGGCTTGCAGTAGCGCACTCGGTATTTTATATAATGAAAGTATTTTAAGCGTATACAGTTAGACAGAAAGTCGCGACGAGTTGCATATTACAACGTCGACAAATCGATCATCGATTGCGCACACACACGGGACAGTTCACACGTCTCGGCGGCACGCGCATACTTGATCGAAAAATTTATATTTATATTTATATTTACGCAGAGGCAGAGTGCGGCTCGCAGTGCAGAGATCGTCGATTTGGCGCATGGCAACGTCTGGCTGCAGCACATAAAATGACGTCTTGTCATTTCACTCGCGCTCGGACGCTCTTTTGCCACGATCGCGCGCGGCCTCTTATCTTAATGACTTGACGCTGCCGTTGAATAACGAGTTTTCACGCTGAAAATCAATTTATTACGCTTTTTTCTGCATCCTCGCGGTAAAACAAGAAAAATACAAAGTAATGCGCTGCCCGTGGCACTATAAATTATCAGGTATTTAAAGATGATTCGCGCGGTACACGCAGAGAGGATAGCAGATCTCATATACGAGTCGCGAGCACATATAACATAAAGTTAGTCGAGTTGCACTAGGCCCGTCTATTGTTAGAAACGTTGGTGCGCGGCGTCGTCGTCTCTTACAGCAGAGAGCTAATAAAGGGACAATGCGAGATGCTGTTTTGTTGAGTGCCGATGCGGCGCGGCGCGCATCACGTGCCCCGGGCTATTAAACGTAGAAAGGCGCGCGAACCTTAATCCTTGCGCACGAACGAGCATCTTGCGCGACTCGATTGGAAATTCCAGCGACGACTTTTTTTTTTTTATTTTAGTCATCCTGCTGGGGTTTTCGCCATCGTATTAGACAACTTTTTTCCAACGAAATGGCTCCGGATGGAGAAAAAAAACTCAAATTAAATGTATTGAATGGAACGAATGGCAAGTCTCACATTTACGATTATATCGGTTCTTCCAACTTTTGTGTTATTTGCTTTACTTTCGGCTTTCACGCGACACGAGTATGATTCGCTGGAAGATACTGAAAAGCAGCAATGCTGCAAACGCTATTAAAATAACCCCCGAAATATTCATTTTTACCGCACTTGGAAATGAAATAAAAAAGCTTTTCACACATATGCGTTTGATTTATATTTTTTCTCTGAACCCGCTTGCGGTTGTACGTAATTGTACAGCTGGACGAGGAGCGCGAGGGCGAGTGCACGGATATATAAAATCTTCAAACGTAGTTCAATAAACATGGATCATTACTAGAAGTACTTCTGAAACGATTTTGTAAACATCTATTTTTCGATCTGAAAAAATATACAGACTTGCAGAAGTTGTCGGCACGAGTACGTTCAAGAACGTGATCGATTCGTTTTTGCTTCGGATGATTTGCAGTTCGCGTGACGCTGCAGCAAGAGGAATTTCCATACAGAAAAATACATTGCAATTTTTAACTATCGGCCGCAAAACATCCCATTGGAAATTGTACGTTTGGAATAATGTAAGATTTTCGCTCGCATGTCCTATCGAGAATTTCACGAGTGTATCGTTCCTCTTCCGAATAGAAATAATTGAAGACGAAGATAAATACATGTACAGCGAGAGGAGCGTCGCTCGCGTATGTAGAGTAGACTTTTAAAAATAGGAGTCATGCATATAAAGCCGCATTTACATACAGAGTGAAGTGCGTGCGGCGGAGTGAGAGCCACCGCGAACGAACGGCGTTTATAAAGCCACGGCGAGGCGGCTCGGCTTAAGTAAATTTCACTCAGACTTGAGCAAATGTCACTTAAAAAAAATGAAAAGGTCGAGAAGCTGCACACGCAAAGGATTGCTCAACGAAATGTGTGTTGAAAAAGTTGGCGCGCATTTTCGATAAACTCGAACGAACGCCGCAGCGGTTCTTGTAGGTGATAGGAAAAGCTATGATTTTTTGAGCGGGACAAACAGAATGTCTGCCTGCGCGATACACGGCATAGGTCGAGTATGAAAGTATGCCGATAGACCACTTCCTTGGCTGCTCGTCGTTTTTTCAACACGAGCTCGGGCGAGCGCGCGACCGGCCAGTGTGTTTGTACTCGCTTTACTGCAACCACGGGCAATATTGACCTCGAAGAATCTCCGTAATTTCTTTGGCGTCGTTGCGTAAAGCAAAATATGAAGAGAGAAAAATTTCGCGAGAGAAAGTCACGGGCGATACGGAGCGCGAGGATAAGCCGTTCTGTTAATAATTATCTAATCGCTTCTTCGCGTCGATTGAATTGAAAGCATCGTATCGTCTTACGTACGTGCCTCGCTTTAATGCAAATCGAGCAGGGAAATGTTTGATTTTTCGACTCGTGCACTGTGTCAGCTGCAGTTGATCGTCGCCATTCGGGACAACGGCGGAGCATTATTACAAAATTATCAAAATGATCCGCGTACATTTAGCAGCGGCGGTGCACATTGAAATCCGAGAGACTGCATAATACAAGTAAACGTATTACATGTAGCCTGCAGAAGTGATTGTTCCAGCTGCTACGCGACAATAGGATCAGACGCTTATTATTGTTGTCATTGTTGTTGTCGTTGTTGTTGGCTTGCAAATCGACGACTAGTAACGGCGACGAATCATGTGCGCGTGCTCTAGTGCAGAAACTGTATACATACTCACACACGGGCACGGGCACGGGCACGACGTTGCTAATGACGAAAGGCTCACACCTCACGGCTGCAGTGCAGTGTAGTCCGCACGCAGAGGCGCGGCCTAACTGCACACTGCATGGTACAGAGTCTGCGTGCCTCCACTGCCTCGCGCTCGCTCCTCGTCTACTTCCGTGGGAATACGAGGCTCCCTCCGAGCGAATCATTGACAAAGCTGTTACCTATCGTGCGCTCTAGTCGTTGTGTACGTTCTACTCGTACCCGATGATAATGCTTAGGCGCCTGCGTTTCTGCACTTCGCGGCTTATTATTAATTGCACCGATTGTAATTTTCGCGGCTTTTGCCTGTGTTATTAGAGGCGTCGTCCAGCCATGAGAGAGCTGAAAAGAGAAAAAACCGGTAGTCGGTCTCGTAGTCGCGCGAAAAACCAGTAGTATGTCAGAACGCTCTACGTGACACATTATCAAAGAGAGCTCTAAACTGCATTCTGCGTTGGGCTGCAACTTTCCAAAGTCTATGCGCCGCCGCGTACCTTTAATCTATAGCTATACCTGCACTGCAGCTGCAGCATCTGTGTGCGTTAGTTCGTTCGTTCGTTCGTTCGTGAGTTTGTTTCCCCAAAAAGCTCCTCTCGATATGAGTCTCTCGAGCTCTTCAGGATATATCTAATCATATTATATTGCAATACGCTCGAATGCAAGAGAGTGAGAGAGAGAGAGAGAGAGAGAGAAAGGAAAATCGATGACCTAGATATATTTACGTGTGTATATATGTGAAGCTTCGGAGTTCATACGCCACCGCCACCGACACAGTTGTACCCGAAAACTCCTCCCGACTCTATTTACGCGCCTGTACGTTTTAATATATATATTTGCATTTTCCTTTTTTCATAAATATTTCATACCCACGCGCACGTCGACTTTACTTTTATTTTTTGCTCTCCCTCTTTTTTATCGGACTTCGACGAAGCTGGCGTCGCCGTGAACGTCAGGAAAAATCTTGTCGGCCAATGCACCTCTGGTCGAGCTTGAAATTTTTGCGGATCCGTAAGAACGAGAGAAAATAAAAGCTCGCAAGGTGGACGATTTTTCGAGTAAAAAGCCTCTCGATCTCACGTGTTATTTGCCACCAATCTTGCCCTCCTATGTCTAATGGACGTCCAAGATATTAATCACGACTATGTAAATTTTTTTTTATTAATTGATGAAAATAATTAACTTTCGTTTGTAAATTTCCCCGAGAGTATGGAAAATATTCCTAGATAAGAGGATAAAGAATCGACAACAGCTTGAGTCGAATATGGTCAAAAATGAAAAAAAGAGAAAAAAAAGAAATCGTCAACTTAATATTATTATAATCAATGCAAACAGATCTCTCCACGGTAGAGAATTCGTTGTTTACTCCTGGGCGTATAAATCATATAAATAGTCGAGGCGCGCGCTGGCGTGTGGAAGCTAATGCACCACTGCTCGCCCCTGATCCGATTGACTTTTGCTTGTAATGGTATTAAATGCCGATCGACCTTGTTGAGAGTCATCTGCTCGGCGAAATAGGGATGTGCAGGCAGCCACCGAAGCAGCCCAAGCTCGAATTTTCTGCCTATGCAGTTCGTCTGTGAGCGCACTGCAGTTCGAGCAAACTTGCTAAATCGATAATTTTCGCCGCGCTCTGCAAGGGGCGTGGACCAATTCGAGTTTATATAATGTTTAATACGAATTCACGAGTCTACGACATTCGTATTGCCTATATCGCCGCTATGTGTACTCCGTGCGCAGCTGATAATTAAATCCCATCAGGGGAAGCGCGTTTTGAGATTGTACCAATTCACTCGACTCAGCGATAATTCTCGAGAACGAAAAGTAATCGAGTCCCTAGAACTTATTACACAAATAATTGCCGATACTCTCCTCTTTCGCTATAAAAAAGAAAAAGAGAGAAAAACTAGTCGTTGCGATAAAAGATTAATCATATGAAAAATAGAAGTCAGTATAGACTTTTTAGCAAGTTTCAAACTTTCTCTCTCTCGACTCTTTTCAAAGCTTCCGTTCAAGAACGATAGTTTCGTAACTCCAAAGTTTTGTCCATTATGGCAAGATGGCCCCAGCGATACAAAGTACTGCGCGCGTTCGCTTCGAAAAATACAAAGCCAACTTCATCGTCTCGGCTAAATTTTCGATCCGTGACAAAAAAAATTGAGAAAAAAAAAGTATCCTGCGAAGCTTGGCCTGTTCTAGGATATATCTATCGGAAAGCGAGATCGTCATCGATCACAATCGTACTGGCTCATTGATAAATTGTAGAAAGTCCGAGGCTAAAGTGTTGTCATTGACATTACTTTGGTGAATTAATTGAACAAGCGCGGCTACTTACAACTTGTTAATGAGCTTGAAAAAATAAGCTATTCATTTTTCATCAGCCCAACGTCGATTGGATAGTTGCGTGTGTATCTAGCGAATTAAAATATCATAACAGACTTGCCGGCTTATGAGCTCGATTAGAGCTTCATCCAAGTTATGTGAAGTTAAACGATGATTCATAAATGAGACCTATAGGCCCATTACATACAATTATTTGCTTCAGATTTTACGAGATTGTAGTAAACTTTGTAAACGATGCTCCACAGTAGGAACGACTGAATTGCACTTTAGTTGAAATAATTCACAAGGCACACGTGTAGATTATTTTTTCCATCGTTCTGACGTAAAACTTTTACTCTCTTCTGTCGCCCAACCGAAAGAGTAAGAGCAAAAAAGCCGAAGGTTATGATAATATGTATATGAGAGCCATAAAAGTGCAGACCACCGCTGCACACGTCGAGTAACGTAGATGGTGCGTTATACACGTGATGTTTCTCCGAGACTGCTGCGGAGAAATCACAGCTCGTGTGCGCGCGTACGTGAGTCCGAGTGCTGCAACGCGCAGGGCTTCCGCTCGAGCAAGCGCCAACACACCATAGACATTTATGCTCGTGCGTGCGCGAGGAGTCTCGGTAAATTTTCTTTCTCAAACATCCTTCGCACATACATTATTATACTCTTTAGACTTTTTTCCCTTGGCTTTTTCTTTTGTGTATCACTGGCTCGCAGCGATCGTTTATTCGCTTCGAGATGTTGCGTAAAACAAAGTTGCGCCTGCGTCGAGACATCATAATTACCGCGACTACATTTACACTTTCATTTTTTTCGACTTGGCATATATATTACAAATGACAATGCCGACACGACGGTACACTATCGGAACGGTATTTTGCCCGAATCAAGGAAATGTAAATGTGTGTATATATTATACACCATTGACCAAGCTTCGAGAAAGGCGGAGCGTTCAGGGAGAGAAAAAAATATCATTAATTGGATTTGGAAACTCTGAGGTAACAACTACGTCGCGTTCAATTAACGATAACCAATAAATAATCCGATAAATCCCTGACACTTCACCGATCACAAATTACTGATAGCTGAAAAAGCCCTCTCTATCTTTCTTTCTCTCCCTCTCTCGCTCTCATAAGTATGCAAGGATTATCTTAGCTCGCTCCAAAAATAAGCTATATAAAAATCATTTTTATTGAACCAACTGCACATAAGTATAAAATCGGATTGTCATTGCGAGAATCCATCAATTAAGACGAAGAGAAGTCGAGTGCGCTAATATATAAACTCGGGGCATGAAATTTCTTTGAATGCAGGCGACGAGTAATTATTTTTACCCAGCAGTACGTACAAAACCCAGAGATACGCATGGAGAGGCAACAAACCACAAAAACCTCGCGTACGTACGAAGATGAACCCCCAGCAATTCGCTCGGGAAATGCTTGATTAATTGAGAATCTCTGGAAATAAGAAAAAAGTAAAACGCCGTATACAAACACATAACCGGTCGTTTCGCGTTACTTTCGCATGACTACCAAGGGATCTCGTTCTGAGATAAGCCAATCCTCTCGGCCAACTCGTGTACAGCGCATATATTTTCCATCGATTAATCCGCGCAAATAGAGTGTAATTTTCGTACAGGGCAAGCGGAGCAAAAGCTAAATTAATCAGCTTGGATATCGATATTTTTGTTTCGAACTTGGAAAATGTTTAATACTGGCGCAGACTCGCGCGTATACAGACTTACACAGAAACAGGTAGCGACAGCGGCTCGTTTTAATGAAGATTAATGAGAGCTTATTGTATACGCTCGCGTGGCCTCACTTAAAACATCGGAGCAAGGAACTTTCTTCGTTACGCTCAAGCGCGGTAGCATCGAATTGGTGGGTCGATAATGCCAGAATTATCGGACAAGACACGCTAATTGACGCGCACACCACAACAACTTGCCTGCGCAATGGCTTCATT
Source organism: Trichogramma dendrolimi (assembly GCA_034770305.1). Classification (NCBI taxonomy): domain Eukaryota; kingdom Metazoa; phylum Arthropoda; class Insecta; order Hymenoptera; family Trichogrammatidae; genus Trichogramma; species Trichogramma dendrolimi. The sequence continues at coordinate 1,764,936 of JAPMIB010000019.1, read as the reverse complement.
ACACGACTGCAGCGGTGGGCGTCGCGCATATGACATGTTCATTTTCTCATGCGCGCGACATTTGCCAAAACAGCATTGTGGGAAAATTCTTGCGTATTTGAAGTCGCGTGCGCACAGAAATGTACGTTTTCGCGATTTGTTTGCATACGCGCGCAGTTGACTTTTTTTCAAGCTCGTAGCTGAAATACCAAAAGAAACGAGTCGTTGATGGACGAGTAGTTCCTCTCTGCGCAGTCGCTTATTTATACATTTCTATAGAAAAAGATAACGAGCTCGAGCGCAGCCAAGTCTGTTTATGCACGCGCGAATATCGAGCTTGCGAAAAGCTCCTACAGTCTGAATACATGCCACGCTGCATTTGATTTAGCATCTCCGCCGGCTCGTGCATATATCACAGAAGAAGCTGCTCGCACGAGAAATTCGAAGAATATCGTTTTCCATTAGAGCTTGCGCAAAATTTCTCGCAAAAGCTCGGACGATCTCTGATCCCCTCTCCCACGTAGAAAAAGTTGCGTGAATAAAAAATTGATAACGTCTGCATTTCCCACTATGATTTATGGCGCAATTTAGTAAAAATTCAGCTTGTGTTTAGGGTTTAATATGTTGCGCTGAAAAACAAAGCTCATGCGATCGCGCTCGGGTCGATATCGTATGTAAAAAGTATTCAACCGAGCTAGTCATTCGCTCCAACGAACACCCGTGACCGGACAATCGCATTCCGCAAGATCAAGCAAAGTATATCTGAGTATGAGTGATTTTTAGTTGCTGCTGGATCGATCATAAATTTATATGTGTACGATTACTTCGGGCAAAGGGTTAAAAGTCAAAATACGTAAAAATATCGCCCTCGAACTATACGCGTGGAAAGAAAGTGCGGGCGTATTTATGCAAGCATAGAAGAAAATTGACCAGATTACTAATGTCTCATTTGCTTATCGATTAGCTAATCATGCGCGCACAGCGGCAAACTCACTGACCAGAAATTTAATAGTTGAAATGACCGTCATGCGTATCTACAGCGCACACACACATACACACACACGAGCCATGGCAAAAGTTTGTGAATTAAACGCCTATGTACACATGTGCAGAGAGAGAGAGAGAGAGAGAGAGAGAGAGAGAGAGAGAGAGAGAGAGATAAATAACCTCACTGGTAAATTAGCATATTATTGTACGCGTGCTTACAACAGCTATGGTTAAATAAGCGTCTAAGAGAGAGAAAAATGGCAACAACAGCAAAGTTTAATCGATCGCGATTAACAAGTGGCACCAAGTTGTAGCATGCGCGCCTTGTGTTCTTTTCTGCTAATTACTTGCTCTCTCGTGTATACACGCGCGTACACGGACAAGTTTTCTTACGTCCGAGGGAAAAACATCGACAAGCCCAAAACACTATCGGGTATAAATACGATTGCTGAGAACAGCATGCAAAACAGAACATAGATTGTTTATTCGCAGCGCAGACACACAATAATCAGACTTGGCGTTGTATGAAAAATACGGGCTAGATTTATAACCGGACTGTCGTTTTATTTTTTTTTCACTCGAGTTATAATTAAAGATGCGTTAAATTAATGGCAAATCAAAGGTGAGAAAGAAAGAGAGAGATCAAGCTATTATAATGATTTTTTGCTTTTTCAAATCTCCCCTTTTGTACTACTATGTAACCATTAGCAAAGTAAATTTTGAAAGTAAGACCCGCGGAAATACAAAGTGGGACTTGGCTCAAACTCCGTGCTCTTTCAAAGAAACTCTCTGCCAACCTGATCGGCTCTACATAATTTACTAACTATCTCTTATATGCTCGTATATATACTCGCAGACAATTCGCTCGAGTGAAAGCACAACTCGAACCAACTGAAAATTTTCAGTGACTTGTACATAAAAAAGGAGAAAAAAAGTTTAACCGAAAAGAACAAAAAGGCACAATCGAATCGATTGTTTTGCAATGTTAGCAGTATACAGACGTGAGGTCGCGTTTCCTCATATTAAATAATCAGTGCAGAGTCGAGCAAAACGTTTTGTTTTTGTTCATCTCACTATAACGTTTCTGTCGCTTGGAAAGATAAAATTTTTTACTTATACCCGGGTTTAATGCAAAGTAAATGATGATAATTGAGCTTTCCTCTGTATTTTAGCCTGCTCAGAAAAATGCGATTTTAATTGTACACTGCTCGAGTATACGCTTGATTAATGGTACATTTTGCTCACACACAAAATTTTACTTTATTCAAAAATCATGCTTGGAATCGATCGCTTATAAATTTGATATCACATGAAAACTTGCTCGACTTTCCTTCCCAAATTCACACTATACGTAATACAGGAGAAAAGGCAAAAATTGCGAGCGATCAGCATACCAGGAGGAGCAAGTAGATGCTCCCTTATTGCATTATAACACACAAATGCTGATAAATGCAGCATAATATATATCGATCGTCAGTGCCGGGGCTCGCTATCTCTGGGAAATCTGCAATTAAGCTCTGCATCCTATGATCCCAATAGAGCGCGCGGCAACTCAGCACACGAGCAGTGCGCAAATTCGAAGGCGGTAATTCTCGTCTTTTTCCTCCTCTATAGAAAGTTGCAGTTTTGTTATTTTCGCGAGATTTCGAGCTGTTACTCCCGCTGCCTTATACACATCGTTATAATGAACCGGATAATTTATTCGAGCTATATCGCCGAGATTCTTAGGTGCGCGTATTTCACGCCGTTTCACGTCACCAAGTAGAGAGACGCCACTATTATAAGCAGCCGTGACATTGCTTAAACATTATATTACAAGCCAAGCCAGGGTCTGTGTACATGTGCAAGTACATAATAGAGATAAGAAAATAAATGGGCGCGTCTGCTTATATTATAGCCTGTGACGCGATACGCACGTCTGAGCGGATTCTTTGCTACGAGATTCAACTTTATCGCGGGCTTGTAAATCGATCCAAAGAACCATGAGTGCAGCAGCCGCAGAGACTCGGAATCAACTTGTCGAAATTTACTTGATTGGTTTTCGCGGTGCGCACCCAAACACGCACACACAGCCACACATTCATACGTGCGGCAGCGACTTTAGCAGCTCATCGCGAGTGTCGTACGTGTACATTTCTGAAACGCAGAGATAACACTGCAAGCAAACGCGAAAGGGATCAAGAATCGCTATAATATATTTCACGAGGCAGAGCCGCTCGCGCGCCACCGAGTTCTGCTATTACATATTCATTAAATGCAGTGACGCAACTGCAATTCAATTTAGCCAGTGGCACGGCTACCTTTTCCCTTCGCCCTCCCTTCCTCCGCGTCGTTTCATCCCCTTCGACCTCTTTTGCTTTCTTCCATTGCCGTATCTGTCTTCGCTTTTGAAGGCGATTAATTTAAATGCTATTGCTTACTTTCTCTCGAGCCCTGTCAACGCTGCATACACGCATGAATTTTGATTATTGTTATTTTTCACCTGAAAAAAGTTCACGCGCAAAAAAAATTAGAAACGCCTCAATCCATTTCAGCTATAATAACTAAATGTCCATATCTTATCGAAGAAAAAAAAACAGTTCCGTTTTTTGTTGTTGTTTTGGTTTTCCGTGCAGCAAAAAAACGCACTTATCGCACGAGACACACGTCAAAAGAATACAAGAAAGAAACACACAGGCTCGAGTAGATACAGTGTATTTCTCTAATGAGTCGACAATATATAATCTCAATGCTTGTCAATAGCATGTAAAGCGCGACGTTGTTGCGAGTCTTGAAATAATAATCGATCTTTAGCACGCGACTGATCGCAAGCGCCTTCATAAATACATAAATAAATACGTCTCTTTTAACGAGCTCATAGAGCGAATTAATGACAGTCTGAGTTTTCTGTTGCGCAGCATAAGCCCAGGCGCCACTATAAAATTGACTCGGGTCGTGCGCACGACGTTTTATACATTTTATATTTTTTTTGAATAGGCGTACGTATCGAAGAAAAAAATCAACAAACTAAGAGACAAACCAGAATCAAGCTAGGCAGCGAACGATAACGGAGAGGCATGAATTCATTATATGCAAATAGTTGAACAACGATAGTAGTAGCTTCTTTTTTTATCGATATTACAGTCAGCAAATAAATAATATCAAAAAAAGTTTCCTCGCGTTTGAATAGAAGTCAAAAGTATATTGCTCGATAACCGAAGCGAGTTTTTTTTTGTAACAATTTTCATTTTGTTTAGGCCAAGTGTTGCAAGAAAGTATCCTGCGCACCTTGCCTTCGATCAATAACAATTTAGTAACCTTTTTCTCGATTAATCATACATTTTTAAGGAAAATTAACATCATCCTTCGCATGCTTGATATAATAATGACCTTTTTTCATCGTATTGAAGAGTATTTAAATTGTATTTTTTTTTCTCTCTCTCTCTCTCTCATCTTCTGGTATTTCGATAAAATCGGCAGCGTTGGCAAACAATCTGTTGACCATTCAAACCAATGACACATTCAAAATCCTCATCTGTATATTTTTGGAATCCACGGCATAACTCAATTCTCGCTTTGAAACGCTCCGTAAAGCTGGCGAAAAAAATGCACACATGAACATTTTCCTATCGTTGACATACGCGTGCACACAGAAAGATACACAGCTATTATTTTAAAACAAAGTTGGAAATGTATTTACGGATTTTTCTCTGGCTGTTTGCAGGTGACTACTGTACCAGACGAGTCGGCAGTCGAGGAAGGCTTTCGAGTGCCCCGAGCCACTGTAGTCCACATGGCATCGACGACCAATCGACCGCAGCACATGTCCCAGGTGAGTGCCATTGCATGTTAGTGTTTAAATGCGCAGAGCCGTGTGATGTACGCTCCGATGATGGAAAACGACAGAGTCGAGATTTGACACACGCTCACGATTAGTTACTCTATGCTCTGTTGTGTATCGACTGAATTGAAATGTATTCAATATGCCTTCGCATACAATCCTTTCGAGATTTTTACTAAAGCTATGTGGACGAATAAAAATGTATAACAATTCAATCGGATAAACGGTGAAATTTTTGTTTCATCAAATTTGTTACTTACATTCTTTATTTACTGATTGTGTTTCGAGCATTTAAATAGATGTAAGAAAAGATTTAACTGAAATCAATGAAAATCTTGTTATTCAATATGCATGTAGATAATACTCTACATAATTAATACAAACGCAGATAAGCCGATAAATTAGTTTTGCACGAGCGATAAGATTTGAAAAACGCGAGTGCGCACCGAGGAATAATTTATTCCAAAGTCAAGACCACCTGAGGCAAAAAAGATGTTCAAAATAAGTAATGATCGGTTTACCGAGTTCGGCAAATGATGTATAATTATAGCAAACGCACACACATCCACAAAGTTGGGAGTTTAGTATTTTTTTGTAAAAAAACGTGTCTTCTCGGTTGTTAACTTCTCTTTTGGGGTCGAATTTGAGGTTCGTCGTTATTAGATGAGCGGACATTTTGCGATCTATTTTCATGATCAATCACAACCTTTAAAACCCCCTTTTACCCGCTCAATGAGAATGAATTAATTCCACGTTCTCATTTAGCGTTGATCCGCGAAAAAATTGCAGCAATTTCTAATAGTTTGCACACATCGTTAAGCAATGCCAAACAGTTTTACAACTGCAGAATTGTAGAAAGCACAGTAACTAACCGTTTTACGATTTCGCGAGTCTAGGCACGAAGGTGATATTTTTTAATAACTGAGAATAAATTTGAAATAAATTTTATCGTCATAACGCACATAATGTGCTAAACACACGTTTCGATGATATAAAATTTATTTTACGACCGATCACGCTATATTCAGAAACATGTATATAAATGCAGAGTCGTAAACTGCTTGAGTTTGTATAATTTATTGCAAACAGTTAGTGATTTCTGCCTCTTTCTCGAGCATTTCTGTCTCGGCGTTTGCGGCGTGCATCAGAAGAAAGAAAAGGAGTCGCATGCGCGCGCACGAGTTAATCGCACCTTCTCATTAGCAGGGCTGCGCGGTCGCAACGAGCCGAGCCATTGTCGTTGCACTGCGTGCAACTAAACAGCAGAGGAGCAAAATCTGTGGACAATGGGATGCTGGTGTTGTCGCGACCGCTGCAGTTGGCTGTCCCAAGTACGGTAGTCGGTGGTATCACACCGCATAGCCGAAAATTAGTATTCGTTTACCGATGCATGGGCGAGAGTCGCAGCTCCGACCACGGCTCGACTTTCAATTTGCGGCTTGTACGCGATACCCATTTTGGTTTGCGCTCAAGCGACGTCGAAAAAGTCCGGGCTACGCGACAAAAATCAGGCGCGCCGCGCAAATTTAACATTCCACTTGCGAGTTGCGATGCAATTTCAAATTTCGATTACACCCGCCGATAAGATACCTTTTGTGTCTGTATTCAGCAGACGCAGTTGAGAAAAATATGCGCGTTATCCTCGGAAGCTCGGTAAATTGGGCCATAAATATTTGCATGCCTCTGAGAAAAAAGGTAGGAGCCGCGAAGGGAGAATAAAGTAGAGTAAAAAGTCGGTCGTTAAGAGTAGTCAAATTAAAGCGACTTTTAATCGCAGGTCCTGGCGACTCTGGCGCTGTCCATGGGAACGCTATCTTCGGGTTTGGCCAAAGGTTACACCTCACCGGCGCTGGATTCCATCCTGGACAATCATTCGCACTCGTACCAGAACAACAACGGCACGTGGACGACGTTCTCGGTGACGCTGCAAGAGGCCTCGTGGGTGGCGTCGCTGTCGCTGCTGGGCGCCTGGCTGGGCGCCATGGTGGGCGACGGCATAATGCGTCGGGGCCGCAGACTCGCCCTCAGACTGACCTCGCTGCCTCTGGCCGCCGCCTGGGTGCTGACCAGCTGCGCGCCCTGCCTCGAGCTCATCTACGTGACGAGCTTCATCGGTGGCCTCTGCTGCTCCGTCATCACGATGGTCGCGCAGGTCTACATATCGGAGATCTCGGTGCCGAGCATCAGGGGCTGTCTGTCGGCCATGCTCAAAGTCCTGACGCACGTGGGCGTGCTGCTGTCGTACATAGCCGGCTCGTATCTGAATTGGCGTCAGAGCGCCTTGCTGGTGGCCATAGCGCCGAGTATGCTGTTCCTCGGTACGCTATTCATACCCGAGACGCCGTCCTATCTCGTGCTCAATGGCAAGGATGAAGAGGCTGCCTCGAGTCTCCAGTGGCTTCGAGGCTCTCAAGTCGACATCAGGCACGAGCTCCAAGTAAGTACATCGTCGCGCTTATCTACTCCGATACGCTCTTTTCGCTCGGCTCTACTCTGCTCGACGTACTCGCCGCAGCTGAGTACTATGGACAACGTAATAATGCTTTGTCCTCTCTGCTCGTCCGTCTCTTTTGCAAAAGATTATCCGGTGATTTGGCTCTTCCCTCGCAACAATCCCCTTGTTGCGCAGCTATGTTTCTCCGTTCATTTACCTCCTTCTTATTCTCTCTGCAACGCGATTCGAGCGACGCGTCCTCAATCTTCGAATAACGCATGCTCTCCATGCGCTCTATTAGATCCGAGCCGCATTTAATCAGAGTACCGTTTTTGTTACACATTTTTCTTCTCTTGCAGATTATAAAAACGAACATTCTGGCCTCGAGAGCAAAGCAATACGATTTATCGTTCAAGAGCAGCGTGATGGCACCGAGACTGTACAAGCCCATCGGCATAACCTGCGGCCTCATGTTCTTCCAGCGATTTTCCGGTGCGAACGCCTTCAACTATTACGCCGTCAACATTCTGCGCCAGTCGTTGCGCGGTATGAATCCGCACGGGGCTTCCATTGCCGCGGGTTTTGTTCAATTATTGGCTGCTCTACTCTCCGGTAAGTAAACTCGTTCAACGCAGCGCGCCTACCCATATATATATAATAAAAATATATGTATAAAGCTGTGCAAGGTCGCAGGCGCCTAACAATGAATCGACGAGTGCTTTGCGACATTTAAAAAACACGAGCTTCAAACGAAAAACAATACGCGACACAATAGGGGCTCGTTAAACGTAGGTAATCACGAGCGAAGGACGCGCGCCAATAAATATAAAAACGCAACCGAAGCATCGACAGCAGCCAACGCTGCGAAAACAGTAAACATCTTGTGCTGTTGGATAAAAGACGACGACTGCTCGCCAAAGCGTCGATAGCACGTGCGCCGAGCTATACATGTCTAGGCGATAGATTAATCGAGCGCACGGATCACTAACTGTCCGTTTGTTCTTGTCGCAGGTTTTCTCATCGACATAGTCGGACGTTTGCCACTGCTGGTCGCAAGCACGGTCTTCATGTCTCTTGCCTTGGCTGGTTTCGGCAGCTACGCCTACTACAACTCGATGACGCAGCCTCACACGATACCGGTCGTCCCGCTCGGCACGTACGCGACCGCCGCCGAGGCCGCGGCTGCGACCAACTTCAGCGGCCAGCACGACTGGATACCGCTGCTCTGCGTCCTGGTGTTCACGACGGCTCTGGCACTCGGTATATCGCCGATATCCTGGCTGCTCATAGGCGAACTCTTCCCTCTGGAATATCGCAGCTTGGGGTCCAGCATAAGCGTGAGCTTCAGCTACTTCTGTGCTTTCGTCGCCATCAAGTCTTACATGGACTTTCAACAGGTAACTGCTCGCATTTCTTCAAACATATAAATCGTCTCGAGCGTCATAAGAAAGTTTGGGCGTTTCTTTGCAGGCGCTCGGCTTACACGGGGCATTTTGGTTCTACGCCGTCGTATCGATGTGCGGCCTGGGCTTCGTCGTCTGCTGCGTGCCCGAGACCAAGGGTAAACAGCTGGACGAAATGAATCCCGACTACGCCAACGCCCGGTAGTATAAGGCTTCCCTCACAGGAGGGCTCTCGAATCTCGAAAAGACTAACAAACCCCTGCCAGCTGGTGCTTATCCGGTGCAGCACGACCCGCGCGACCTCTACTTGCCGACGAGCGCGATGCCCCGTCCGCCGACCTATCCGGGCGGCGCCGAGGTCGTAGTTCTGCCCAGCGCCACGGTCAGGCCGACGACCCTCGACTGCGCGGCCATCTCGAGCTGCTGCCTCCACCCGCGAACGGGCACTGCTCGACTCAGCGACCTCTGTCGCGCCTTCGTCGAGAAGACCAGCTGCATATCGCGAAGAATTCGCACTAGATTAGCTACTTGGCGCACTGCCGTGCCGCAGACCTGCCCCTACGACTGCCCGGTACGTCAGAGAGCCATGCAACAGCAGCAGCAGCAGCAGGCTGCTTATTACAGGCAGCAGCTGCATTACGTTCAGCCGCTCACGAGCCGACAACAGAGGGATATGCTTCGATCTTACGGTATGAATTACGAGCAAAGCGAGCGCTACGAGGAACTGGCGAGTCGTAGAGCCGCGACCAACTCCTACAGCCGGGACATAATTCGCAGCCTCGAGGAGCTCGAGCTGAGTCGGATCCCACCTCTGCATCATCAGTCCTATCAGCACATAAGGCCCGAAGCGGCCTGCTATCCTCCTTACGATACGCGAGTCTCGAGCTCGTGGTGCAGCGAGCGACCCTACGCCACGCTGCCGAACAAGCGCAATGCTCGCCGTGCCAGTGCCTCCGTCAACATCGAGGATCGCTTCCTGCCCAAGGACTTGCAGAGGCTCAGCCGCTACCCCAAGAGCCTGCAGGACCTCAAGTACCTGGAAATCGAGGCTATTCTAGAGAGAGATCCTCTGCCCACTTGGACGACTCACAGGTCTAGGAGTCGTCGTCAGGCTCACCACAGCGCGCTCGACGTCAGGCAACCTAGGAGTTTGAGCACGGGCTCGAGACCGGTCTCCTCTCTGCTCGACCGGCAAAATAGTTGGCTCGTGCAGGCCAACGACAGTCGGGGCGATTTCGTCGCCGCGGGACCGAGTCAGATCGATCGATTGGAGCCCGGCAAGGTGCACTATGAAAGGGAGTACAGGATTTATGGCAAGGATACGGTCGCGCTTATATTTTACAAGACCTGCTACCTGTGATTATACTTCCTTACGATTGATCAACTCTCTTTCCGCCGGTCTGCACCATCATACGTGCGATTCTTGTTTAGTTCTTTTCTTTTTTCAAACGCGCCTTTTTCCTACTATTTTTTCCACTTTTATTAGGTGTTGTTCGAGTATTTTTTCTCAATCATCACGAAGATTGAGGTATTTTCTGTGATGAAGAATTTAATTCGTGTATAATGTATACATAGTGCGTACATGTATGTGTGTATCCGTGAGTGTGTGTATAAATGCGTTCGAGTCTGCGTGTGTGCAATTTGTGCAAAGTTGACTATTTTTCATTGTAGTAGCTATAAGTGTGAATATTTAGATTTTGTGTGCATATGCGGCAGAGGTCTGAAGAAGGGTCAAACGTCGGTGAATAAAGCCGTCCACATATTATATCTATCACTAAAGATCCCTTACATGAGTAACGACCGATAAAATCGGTAAACAATTGAAATATCGAAGCAAACAATAAAACTAATCTTCCAGCAGATTGTAAAAGCCTAGTTATAAACGACGTGAAGAAACAATAAAAATCGAGGCAGAACTTTCAAGCATCGTGCCTTTTTCGTAACACACGACAATATTAAGGATGTTTAAATAACAATCGCAATAGCGAATATACACAAAATATGAAAACCGTGTACTGCTCATGTACGCGAATCTAATTTTTAACAAATTATTACAAAACAAGCTTCACATTCAGTTATGTGGTATTCTATCGCCTTTGTATGTTTTTAATATATAGTTTGAAAAACATCTTTTCGAACAGTATTAAACCTTTCATTATAAATATAAAATAATTTATGTATACAATAGCATTGTTACAAGAGAGATATAATACTGCGATGCTTGGTCGCGTGAAAATATGTACACCGGCAATGTTTTTGCAATTAACAGTTATATAAAGACTTTCATGGGACCTCGAAACCGCATTGATGATGCCTGTTCAATCGAAAATTCCGATCGTTCTTTTGATTATTTATATACTAAATGATAATAAATACGAAAAATATACATGCAATTTAGACAATATAATTTTTTTTTTAGAAAGTTCATGTTGAAGATTCAATTCAATATTAAAAAAAGCACTGTACTTATATATGATATTATAATGTGAAGTTTAATTTTTTTCGCTTAAAAAATTTAAAGTAATAAAATTACTTGTATTTATCATTCTTAAGCATTGTACTTGCAGGTCTCATTAAATTGTTATAACGTTAAAAACAAAGAAAAAAACGGACTTAAGTGACAACAATATCAATTATAGGCATACGAAAAAGTTTATAGATAACTATAAATCTACAAATCGAGTGTAAATTATTAAGTAGCACACACGATCTGTGGTATGAAATGAAAACTTTATATTGCATTCAAATTATTATGTACCAATGTAATTGACAATATCAACGGTTCGCCAAAATATGACATGAAGTTGGAAATATTTACATATTCTATAATTACATAAACAATACCCTTTACTCTGTGAGTAATCATTGCCAACAAAAGCCTTTTTGTTGATATTTTCAAATTAGAAAATAATTGAAATAATGACTTGTATAGTAAATTAAGTAAGTACTCGTGTAGTATTGTTATATTATTTTCAAAAATTACAACGATGTTGATAAATTCATTTAAATATTTGCGTAATACATAAACTTGCCATCAACAGTGATTCAAAATATCTTGAAAATATAATAATCATGTAATAAAAAAAATCAAAAACGGCAAATCCTTACTATTTTGTTCTTGAAAGCTAGCCTAATGTTTTTAGTAGTAAAATGGAAATGAAACTTAAAAATGTATTTGTATTTTGTATTTTTATATAGTTTACTAGAATGAAAGTGAGTTAAAAATAAAGTCGATGAAAAATCTCTGTTGAAATACATCTTCAAGAAATTATTTGAAATGACAAAAATATGTAATTAGTGTATAATCAAATTAATCATATCTTAAAAGTGCATATCTACTGGAAAAATGGTTTAAACTTGTTAAATTATTATTGAACAAATCACAGTTATTGATGGTCAAACAATTCTTTTTTGTTATTTCTGTAAAAGAATATAATCCTTTGAAGTTTAAAAAAAATTTAACTAATGTATTTTACATATCCTATTCTAAATTTTACTAAAAAATCCTATTCTATTTTCTCATACGTATTTCTTGATACTTAAAAAATAGCCTAATAAATCGTCAAACTACCGAAAAAATATTGTAATTGACTGATTCGTCTTTGTTATATTACCCATAGAAAAATCAACTAATGACAATAAATGTATAAGATCGAATCAAAATACGAGATTAACAGATATGATAGTGACAAGTCAAATAAATTATGATCCAAGCGTTCTAATGGAAGGAATATGAGGCACAATTGGAAAAAGATAAGAGTTTTCAAAGGTTTATTTGGCCTCATGTAAGACATAATATATCATATAAATATATAAACGTACAGTTAATGGTCGTCTCCTCGACTTTGTATAGAATTTTTTTTCTCGTAACTCGATTTATTAAACGATTATTTAGGTAATACTCTGCACTATGCACTTTTGCGAATTGAAGTTGCTATGTACGTTAAATAATAGTAATTGCAATGGAAAAATAAATGAGGTTGACGAAATTGCTGTTGTGTGTATCAACTGCAAGCGCTGAACAAGTTACTTCGCGAATCGATTGTGCATATACTTGTAATAAAAAATAACATTTACATGTACAGGCAAAGTAAATATTTGTTCATAGATTAAGTTGATTTAAAAATTGAACTCTTTTGTGCTGAAATTCACTCAAATCACTACTGAAAAGAGAGCTTGTAAATATATTATGTGTGCGATTATTTTTTTTCTCTTTCTCACACAGCTTACATACAGAGTAAGTAAATGTCAAAATCTACAGCGAATTTAATGATTGCTCATATACTGAAACGAAGAAAAACGCATATATTTAATTATGGATGTTTTAAACAATCGTATGTGCTTTATATCTTATAATGGCTACTTGAGCCATTATCTAACATTTTTTTGCCTTTCATTTACAACAACAGTACAGTTACAAAGAAAATGTATTAAGTGATGTTGGTCTTATACTAAATGAAAGACTTGAAACAATAAAAAAATAAATGACAACAATCGTTTTTGAGCGACTCAGTACTGTATACATTATAAATAAATGCATTATTATACGGTCGTTTCACTGTTACATTGAATGAGCCAAAAAAATTATTTTAGGTGACACGATGAACAAACATGTATTTATCAGGTATTGTGTTACTAGTGCTTCATGTTTTAATTAGAAAAGATAGCTCTTATATTACTCTTCCTCTAAGTCAAAGTTCCTCAAAGTTTTTAGAAAATTTCGGTAAATTCCCATCGAAAAATTTACATAATACTTTTCTTATTAAGTGCATCAAATTTTAGTAACAATTTTATAAATGTCGACGATTCCCGCAAGATACTCAAATCCAGAGCATTAAAAAACGACAATAGGAACACATACAACTTTTTATAAAATATCGAAATAATGTTGACACAATAGAAATACCACGTTTATTTTGTCACAAGAAAAAATTTTTGACTCAACCAATTGGGCAGAGAATCGGTCATATACATATTTATTAATAAATTAAAATATAAATATCGAACGTTAAAGGAATTTAAATGCAACAGTCAGCAAATGGTGGTTCCAACCACACCATATAATAATAAATCGAAAAGAAATTACGTATATACACGAATAAATATATAAATATGTATACATAATAAATAGATTTAAAATAATAAAAAAAAACGATAATAAAATGTAACGACAATAACAAGAAAAACTATTGTGTAAATGTGATGAGTGAGTGAAAATATTGATGTGCATCGTATACAACAATGTGTAAAAAAATGCCAGAAAAGGATTGACCATCTTCAGAAAAATAGAATTGGTGTCCTTTTCAGCTTTTTGCTTGCTAGATTTAATATTTTTGTAATTTTGCCTTAGATGGCACATGTGCATACATTTACATCCAAATATCTGTGAGTTTAAATGAATCAGAAATTTTTTTTAACAAAATATTGAATAAGATTTCCATATCAGATAAATCTGAATTTTACTAGAATTTTCAGGAGTTTCTAAAACAAGAAAAAAAGTTTGTAATATCACCCAAAAAGAATTCTTTGGTTCATTTGATTTCACAGAGAATTGGATTTATAAAATAGCTTGTTTGTATACATTAAGCAACATTATGAATAACTTTGTGCATAGAGGTTGGGAAAGTTTTTAATGGCAGTTGTTTTTGCACACAATCACCAACACTTGAATATATTTCACATTCATATGTGAACATAAATTTCTTGCAATGATCAAAAGTTGTGTGATATCTATAAAGGAGATAGTTCTGGTAACTTTTACAACTATTATCCAATTATGAAACGTTAGCCTAAATTTAATAAAATTCATTGACAATAATACATTTTTTTATTGATGTCAGCAAAGAAACTCTTAGATAGAAAAATATTAATTATACCATAATTATTTCAAGTAAAATGATCTTACTGATTCATCAACTTATTATATTTCTAACAAATGTTTCAAATAAATGCTATTTTTAATTGAAAAACCCCCTTGTTATCCAGATTGGGCATCATATTTGATACACACAATCAAAAATATTTTTCAGTTTAAAGTTGCTATTTATGAAATGCTGATACAAATTTTTTTAGGTTTGAATGCCATATGAGACTGTGCATAACTGTGTATCAAAAGAGTAAATCATCTTTGAATGAGATGGGAGCTGAGACGTATTTTATGTTATTGTGATTGTACTTATGAAGTCCTACTTATTAAGAAATAATTGAAAACCTGCCTTTGTACCTTTGTAGAAAAAATCTAATATATCAATACAAGCCATTTATGATCGCTAAAATACAGTCTGCAGAACCAAAAATGTTGCGTGTTTGTATAGAATTATTTACAATAGCATACAAAATACTGCTAAATAGAGAAAATACTTAAATCAAATTTGCATTACTTAATTACCTATGACCTAAATTATATAAATGTCAAATATTAAAGTTCTTTGCTAACTCATAAGTATAAAAATTGAACTCACCTAACTGTGGAACAGACATGTAAGTATCGCAGTCTACCAGAAAACTTCCAACTTGAGTTCCACCCATCGCTTGTATTCTTTTTGTTAACATTTCAATAACTTGAGGACCTGATTTGTTATCTGTCATAGGATACTGATATAACCTGATGATAAAAAAAATTTTCTTTTAAATTGTTGTGTAGATAGAAATTTGGGAAGCTAATAAAATTTAAGTATTAGTGAGATACCCAAGATATTATTTAAACATACTTTCTAGGATTGACACTGAATATTTTCTAAAAAAACTATGTGAAAGTCTAGAAAACAACAATATGAAAACATTTGCATAGTTTATTCAAAAAATATTGATCAGAAATCCCAAAAAAAGTGTTACAAAATTTTTATTTCAACCTTGGGTTCTGTATGTCATTAAATAGTTTATTAATGATAAGGAAAGTGTATTAGTGGGGTAGCTGAAACAAAAGTTAAACTTAGTACTTACAATACAACACCCATGATGACTCGTTTAGAGAATATATTCTCACAAGTAAAATGCTGAAACTATTAAACTTCAAAACACAAACATACACAAATATTAAGCCCAATGTTTACACCGGCTAGAAACGCCGGTCAAATGCAACTGTCTGCTCTCGACCACCAGTACTCTACGAGTTAAAGCGACTGTCGTGAGCCATCTACATTCAAACGAAAAAATTCTCTATACAATGCTACTTGTTGCTTGACGGTTGGTGGTCATGTAACGACCGATGTTAAAACACCTCAATACCAATTTTTTATCAGTGAATGGAGAAAATGAATTAATTTACAAACGTAATTTACGTATGCATAAAAGATGCACACATTATAAGTTATACCGTAATCGATTAGCAATCAATCGAACGCAACATGAAAGACATGAGATTAGAGCTCTCTCGACAGATGTCTCTAGCTTCAATAAAAGTTGGGTCCAGGGTCCAGGTAACGAGCTAAGCGACGGTAATTTACAATGTATCTGTATAATACATACACACTCAGTCGGTAACACCGAGATATCAAGCAATTTATGTTAAAATCTTAAAAATTGAGAGTGTCATTTGCTAATTCTCGAGTGGACGCACATTCCTAATACACTTTTTAACATTGTAGTCGAGTTTCATCCAATTTCATGCCCTATTGAAGGAGTAAAACGAAAACTACGAATAATCATGTTCTATAAATATTCGTAGGTTAACGAGATACGTAGTTTTCGTTTTTCTTCTTCAATAATGCAATATTAGCATAGCTAAGGCAATATCTTCAACTATAATACATATAGATGCGGGGGAGCGCAGTAAGCAGCGGCTCTTGGGCGACTATTGCAGAAAACGGATTGACCATGCCTCAGTCAACGAACTGCTGCAGGGTCGAAGGAGGCGAAGAGCCGTAGCAGCGACTCGCGGGTATTAATTTGTCGTCATCGCTGTTTAACTACTACTCGCACAGAATGTGCAAACTTATATAGGAACGTAAAATTTTACTTCGAGCCGCGCCACTCGCAATCCCACTTGCTTCCTTATATACCTATATGTGTCGTATATTTGACGATAATTAATAGTTTTTAACCCCCGTGCGAGCGCCCGTGTTTATGTACAGTAATTAGTGTAAACCAGTGCTCGAAAGCTTTACTCAAGCCGGTGTGTACGAAGGAATTTCAAGTGCATTTTACCAAGTGAGGACTCGGACAGCCGACGTTGACGTTCATTCAGATACCTGTGTACAACTCCGAATGACTCCACAAGGTGAGTCACCTCAGTAGCCGTGCCACAAAATCTTCTCTATCTAAACACACAACGATGTCTCACTTTGAATAGTCATGCTTGGATATTCTGTGTCATTTCACGGCTAATCATACGAGCCGAAGCTAATATTTCTGAACTAATATTTTTCCTAGTCGAATCATTGAGAATTATAACCTCAACGCTACATATTGTTTTATACCGAGTAACAATGCTTTTCAGTACCGAAGTACATTTTTAAAGGCGGCTTTTGCAAATGTATTTGCGATTATTTCGAATTCAATTGTTATGCTTGAAATAGTTTGTTATTATATACTGTTAATTTAATAATTAGATAATGTTATTAGATACAGAAAATTAGACGTTCGATTGAACTCGTAAATGTTTCAAGTTTGAACGTATTTGCATGTATGTATTCGATCGATTACTATTTTAGACCAAATTCACTTAAACTTGTGCTCGATGAGTGCTCATAAAAATTATACAAATAGCCGCATGCAAATTCATCTCAATATTTTCATAATTTATAACTTTTCGGAGGTAGACTTTTTATTTCCTGCACTCTTGGCAGCGCCAGAGGTATTTTCTCTCTTGCAATCCCCTTCCATGAATGTACCATGTATGTCATAAAAACATGAATACATGGGATCATTTTAAATCGATTATTATTTTTCTAAGTTTGAGAATTTATTCTTACGCCTACACCATTTTACGCGTAAAAATCGACAGTATTGCACATATTTAGTCGCGGTTGTATTTTTTGGTTGAATCGAGCGGTAGATATCCGGGTTAAGTTCAACGCACTTACCTGCTCTCGTTATTTATAAATGAATATCATTTGTCGTGTGTGTATATGCGGGAGAGCTTTTGGGCGGCCTCGTTACTCTCTTCGAATAATTATAATTCTCAACGAGGCCAGATTTACAAGTGCTTCAACAAGTACCCGTTAAATTTTTTTCATTTATGTATTCTTTTTACTATAATTTTGGAAAATTAATGAGTAGGTGAAACGAGTTTTATGATCATCGAATCGGTTTATTACTTTTTGGAAACCACAGTACATATTTGGGATAAGAAAAAAAGGGCAGCGGCAAGTATTTGCGTAGGCGTTGTCCTCGTTCAAAGACATCGTATCAATGAAAAATACATAAGCACTGGCAATCAAGAGCGTTGCTCAAGAGCCAAACGAAAAAAAGAGAAAAAAGAACGTGTTAATAGATATTACATGTTGGTGCGGTCATTCTACAGTGTACGCGGGCCTTGCCGCGACCGGTTAATGTTCATCTGTCGCTGCGGTTGCAGTTCTCTTCTTTTGACTTACGACTCAGTGTCGTGCCTGCAGTAATAAATGCATAAATGCAGCTTAACGCAATTTAGAGTATCAGTAGCCTTGTCTGACATCTAGCTCTCGTTATATGCCTCATTTTTGTCCAAAAATATGCTTACGAAAAGCAGCGATATATTGTAGGTACATTATTAACTTTTGTTTTCATCAAAAGCGAAAACACTTTCACGAATCAGCTGCACCAAAAATGAGAAAGAGAGGAGGAGACATGAGAGACAATTGTTGTTATGTTATAGAATCAGGCTAATGGAGTGAGAGAGATGAGTCGCGATTCGCGTGTGTAGGTCGAGTGCAGCAGCAGTATCAAATTCTGCAGAAGCGAAAACGAAGTTGAACGGGTTTAAAAAAAAACTTAGTTTGAAGTCAGTTTCGGCGATGAGCAATAGTAGTAGCAATATTACACAGTTCTGTAGGTAACCAAAAGTTCAAAAGCAAGCTTTGATGCCCCACGAAATAGACACGAGTATTCAACAACTTGTTATATATTATACACAGAGATATACAGTAATAAAATATACCTTCAATCTTGAGAGGACACTTCAAAAAAGCTGTATTTTACCTTTAATTGTATTAATATTTATATTACATAAGCAAACATTTTACCCTTAATTTTGATTATCGGATTGGGGTGGTACATTATGTGCCCAGGGAGCAAAAAAATCAGAAAGCCTCAACCCTCGTGTAATAATCAACCAACGCTGATAAATATCGGCTGTGAGGATTTTCTTGTATTTCATAGGTACGGGTACTATTTTTATAAATTTCTTAGAATGACTGCAGGGCCGAAAAAGTTAGTTTTGGTTCGGGTAGCATGAAAATTTCACATATATACGGTATTTGAAAATGAGACTGGATAACGAAGCCTATGCATTTTGTTCTACTCCTCCCTGTTGTACAGTATGATAAAACGAAAAAAGGTACACGAAACTCAATGAGAAATCTCATCCTAACAAAGTTTACTATGCGGCAGTGGTTGTGAGAGTGCGTGGTATCGACAAATGACCACGACAAGTTATTAAAATCTCGTGCTGCGTATAGGTTTTAGAAAACAAAGGATTAAATTTAAATTTGAGAAATTGAGTGAAAAACTTGAGATGGCACAGGTTGAAATTTCTGAAACTGACAAACTTAACAATGTACGTAGAGAACTCATGTGCTCAGATGAGCACATTTCAATGAGATTAATGATTCGTTTGTGCATCTAGCATTCGACTGCCCTCTGCGTAGTAAGTCATAGTTGATGATGCAAATACCTAAATATATGTAATCGTTTAAAGGATTTTAAAATTACTGATTTATTAATTTGAAATTTGAATATTGTCTTTCTGGATATTAAAAGTAACTTGAACTGTATGCATATATTTGGTGTCTTGCGTATTAAATTAGAATAAATTTCTCAAAGCTTATAATTTTTAGGGCTGTGCGAGTACTCGAAAAAACTCGACTAGTCGAGTTCGAGTTTTTTCCTCGAGTTTGAGTCGAGTACTCGAGTTTTTCCGAGTAATTTGAGTTATGCTGATAAGTGTGATACTCACAGCGCTTGTAATATATACTAGCGGTAACTCTAGTTGCATAATGCTGAGCAAATTCAAAATACAAAATACATACTAAAATTTTAGTATACATTAATATTGGTTTCATGTGTAAACTGGTAAATAAGTTGATTATGTCCAAATCAACTTTTCACACAAATATGTATACACAATCTCACTTTAGAACTTGAACTCAGTCCTCTACCTATTCACTCACATTCATAAAACATTAATCACTGGATCCATAGTTGGAAATAAAATCACTCAAAATTGATCAATTATTTCTAATCTTGTTTATCACGTACAACATACAATAATCAGTTAATATTATCAGTTTTAGGAAGAGCTGTATGATATGTATTTTGCAAGATATTCAATAAGAAGGGTCCACAAGTAGATGTGCGCCTATATACGCCGTGTTAAAATGTCAAGTTTTGATGGCCTTTTTCTCGAAAATTAGCATGGCAACAGGTCTGAAATTTTGCAGGGAGATATTTAAATCACTAATTAACGTTCTCTCAAAATTTCAAGACCTTGTAAGAAAAAATGTTAAGGTAAAGAGTCACCTTAAGGCAAGAGGAAGCCTGATTATCGAAGACTAGACCTTTCATAAGGCCCGATGACCGGCCCCCCCTCTCCCAGGCTCCGACCCAAAGATAAGTCTTCGCGACTCTAGAATCTTCTCGAAAGTTCGTCGATGGTCCATGTTTCTGGCCAACTCTTCGTACCTCAGTTTTGTTACAACTAAATGGGCGAAGAAGGCAACCGCCTGCCAGTTTCTCTCGTCCTCTAGCATTAATTTGACGGTGCTCTCGGGCAGAATGGCCTTGTGGTAAATAAGTTGGAGTCTCTTTTTTTCTTCCTTGAACCTCGGACAGTAAAAGAAAACATACTCTACGTTTTCGATTACAGGGATGCAAGCCAGGCATAGAGCGATGACGTTGGAGTCGTAGTGCTGGCTATGATGTTTAAATAGCCGTACCCAGTCAGGAGCAACGCTAGGTGGTAGTTTACTTCTCCGACCATCACTCTGATGATTTAAATCAGCCGGTGTGTCCAACGGTCTTTTGTGACCGGTCCCATTAGGCCTGCCATTTCCTCAGCCTAACCAGGCGCTCCTCCCCTCTGGGGTTCTCGTGACGGTGATGATAGAGCCAGGCACGGTCCTCTACGATTAGAGCCAGCGGTGGAATGCTGGCAAGCACTTAGGTCCCATATCTTTTCTTAAGAAGGGAAAGGTACCTTAAACCTGCATTTTGAAAAAATTCATTAAAAATTAAGAAAAAGTATTTTTTTGGACTCTGCAGAGAAAACTTTGTTTTTTTCAATCTTTTTCCAAAGTTGTTCACTCTGGAATATGCAAATTGAGGTCCCAGTCACCATAGAACCCTCCTCTATAAAGCAAGCCCACAGTCCAGTCCTGGGAGGTACACCTAATATGCCGTAGGAGCAGCTAGAACCGATGATTCAATTATGGTCATAGGGGTGTCATTTTGTTCAGTAGATGTGTGGTTACAAACGCAAGCACTTTCAGATATTTAAATTAACTGTACACAATTTGACAGCCATATATACATTTTTATTCAATAATATAATATGATAAACCGATAGGTTATGCTAGGATATGGTCTGAAAAAAGTACAAATTTGGTCCAATATGTATGAAAGTGCTTGCGTTTGTAGACATTCTTATGTAGTACAACTCCTGAAAACTTCAGCTCATTCGCTCAAACGGTTCACATGGAAAGTTACGGCAACAGAGCAATTTTGAGATGTAATATAACTTCCCCAGAGTTGAAAAAACCAAAAATACCCCAATATATGTAATAATAATACTTTTATATCACTGAAACTGCTTAAAACTTTTTGAGCGATAGAAAAACAGCTATTCAATATAAATGTTCAACGGGACAACACATAAGGACAATATTTAACTATCCTAGACAGACACACACAGACAAATGTGCCACGTTCATCATAACATTTTATAAGTTGTACTTAAATGTTATTTTACGCTAGTCCAGTCTGTTCACTGGTAGTCTACTGGTGACTAAGTTGATGATCAAACTCACTTTTCACGTGAATATGTAAAATTTCACATTAGAAATTGAACCAATTTACTCATATTTATTACATATTTTACACAATAAAACATGGTTTTTCTCTAATTTTCCTTTATTTTTGATTCATATCATGCTCAATAATAAAGTCTGTTTTTCTGCCAATGACCAAAATTTATCAGAAGTTGTATTTTGATGTATCGATGAACATATTACAGTATTGGCCTAATCGCTGGATACGAACATGTTTATTTTTGGCTTTGGGACTGATTTTTGGTAATTTAGGGATTTCGAGGTTATGAATATGATTTTGTATTCGTATACTTTACGTGTTGTATTTTTTCTTCTTTTGCGTTTTCTGGAGAGTAGTGTTTTGGGCCACCTGTCGTAATTTTCAAAAGGTACTGATTGAGTTTTAGTACCAGGTTCGCGTACACTTCTTTAGAACATCAATGCTTACAGCCCCAACTACGGGTGAGACGATCGAACACGCATATTGCTCTGCATGAACAGATAAGCACACATTTTTTTCCATTTTTCGTTTTTATTGAAATTTGAATCATAAAAGTACTGTTTGAGAGTGACCTATGAGTTCAACCGTATCACCCGTAGTAGTGGCGGTAAGCATTGATATTCTGAAGAAGTGTACACAACCTATGTTGCTAAAGTTGCATAGGTACTCTCTGAAAGTTACTACAGATGACTAAAAACACTACTCGACAGAAAACGCAAAAGAAGAAAACTTTTAACATGTAAAGTATACGAAAACGGCTCACGGAAACAGTTGTAATTCAGTGTAAATCCAAATTTTGGAATTATGAAAAATGAAATGAAAAAGAGCAGAAAAATCCTACTCGAAAATTCAATAAAATTTCTTTTGAATTTAAGGTGTATAGGGCTTTTTCACAGTCGTCAGTGACGGTCATAATCGATCAGCTGATTTGCCTGGAGGCAAAACAAACCTACCGCCCGTATACTTTACATGTTAAAGTTGCTTGATAAAAGTACTTGTAAAAAGTTTACGGTTGTTGTAAAAAAAAAAAAAAAAAAAAATACCTGGGCATAGTATAAAACCTCAAGATTACGTACATATAATTTTTTGTCGGAAATTGTTAAAGCTTTGTCCGTAAAAAAATCGCAGTACCGCAGTACCCCGCGTGGCGCTAAATATCACGTTTTTACACGTTTGGCGCTGTGTTTCACTATGTAATAATCAATACCACTCTTTGAAAACTTGCACATCGATAGGAAATTTCCTCAGCTTTCGATTGAGACTATTTAGAAAAATCTTAAAAATGCCGTTTTTTAGATATTCGACTTTGAAGGTTTTCCGGCAATTTTCTCGAGGAAAATGAAATTTTTTGGAAATCTGACCTCACCGTCGGAAAGCTAAGGTAATTTCCCATCGAAATCATGTGGCTCACATTTTTTCTAGGTGCATTTAGATGCTTTTCTGACGAGTTACAAATTGAGCAGTTTGAAAATTGAGTTACAGATTGACTCATAAGTCCTTAACAGCACGAAACCTGAATATCAGTGAAAAATCAAAATGCTGTAATTATAAAACAAACAATACGAAGGGGGAAAATTTTTACTCAAAACTGCAATAAAATAAATTCAAATTGAAGGTGTTTATAAGCTCTGGATAGAGCTGCTAACTACTAGAACTAGAATCATGAGTTACATTTACACAAACAACCTCTCCAAAGCACCTTGAAAAAATAGAGATCAGAGAAGACCCATCCTTACCACAGTTGCGACTTTGAGTGTGTATGTACACATCAATTTAAAGTAATTATCAAAGTCACCCGAAAATAGCAGACTGATCCAATGGTATAAGTGCGCTTACTAGCTGCAGCAGCAGTGATGGCAGCAGATAACTATTCGATATGTGTATAAGTTGCTGTTCTGGGCCCAAGCTCAGCTATTTTGGACATACGCCAAGTCGACAAGTGAGAGCTTACGCACAACACAACTATTCGAATATATGTTGCTTATTTTATATATATGGGCTATATCACGTCAACTGTCTCCCCCCCCCCTCTTGGATCAGAGTTGGAATTTGATTTTTCATATTTTATTCTGCTTCCCAAGGGTGAATATGAAAAAATTATTGAAACATGATTTTTTATGTAAAATTTGATGAGGAGTTCGAATTTGTCATCCAAAATCATATTCATAACCTCAAAATCCCTAAATTACCAAAAATCAGTCCCAAAGCCAAAAATAAACATGTTCGTATCCAGTGATTAGGCCAATATTGCCCTCTCTAACGTGACGACGCACTCTGATAAATGTACAGGGCTACAGCAGCATGTCAAATATTTGCCCTGCATATTGATTGCATACAAAATTGATTATTTTATAATTAAGGACAAGATATAATATATATTCATAGAAAATTTTTTTTCTGAAAAAAAACTAACAAAAGACCATTTGATTTATCAGGGAGGGATTATTGTCTTAAAAAATGACGAAAAATCAGTATAATCTTCTCACGTGAATCATTTTAAATAGATGATGTGCAAGAATTAGAAAAAAGTGATACATATTTCATGATTTCGTATCGCATTTATTCTTGTAAACACGGTATCTCAATAACCGTTTAACCGATTGCGTTCAAATTTTTATGATGCCTTTCTAGCAACCCGAAAATGTGCTGTTTAAATTTTGGAATCGATACGATCATTTTTCACCCCTATGCCAACCCTTATACTATTTTAGGGGATACTCGCGGTATATTCATCAGAATTTTTGTATAAATACATTTAACCCACACCTAAATGATATGATTGATGTATTTGGAGGATCAAATAAATCAGAAACCAGTTTCATCATCCGTTAACGTCTTCAGAAATATCTTCAGAATTGCGTTTAAATCTATATGATGCTCTAAATCTAGATCAAGTTGGAAACATGTAACGAATTATAAATATATTCAATTTTTAAATAATAAAGTATTTCAAACTGTCATTAATTTCTTCGCTATTGTGAAAATCCCTGGGTTATTTGGAGAATAAGAAACGCTTTGGGTTACTTGGAAAATAATAATCATTCCTGTATCAAGTGTATTCAATATTTAACACGTGCTAAATATTGAATTCAATCGTAAACACTTATGTTTAAATTGTATGAAATCTTTCGCGATAAACAATTAAAAATGATAATACTGAAAAATTCGAAGAATAATTATTTGTGTAGTTATTACTTATCGATTGAAATATAAATTTATTTAAATTAATTAATAACATTATAATTCATAAAACAATTATTTGGAATTATTATATTCTAACAAATTTGATTATAAAAATGTTCGGTTAGATAAGAAAATTTTTGTTTTTCCTTATGCTTTAAATAATATCCGTAAGTCGATTAAATTAATTTATCATTTGATCTATAAGTATAGTATTTAATCACAATTATTAAAATAAATTGTTCGCTCAGCTGTAGCAACAATTGTTGCTACTAGTTATCATTAAAATTACCAACGCATACCCAATCTAATTTGCAGTAGCAAGGCAGTTTTTGCAACTGACGAGCTTGCATAGGTGTATTGAATGCAGTTTTTAACGATTGAAGTTGAGCTCAGTTTAACAAAAGCCTCGAATCCTGAGTCCATGCAATCTCCTATCAGATGAGATCTGTATATGAAATGAATCAAGTATTACTCTGTGCAAAATGTGAATTCAGAACTTGATTTCCCTCTTTAATTTACTCATTTTAATTTCAATCTTCAATTTGCCCCTTAATTCCGCTCGCATTATGTCATGCTTGCAACTTTAAGTTTTATTGATTATTTAATAAGCAGCTGGTACATTTATGAAGTTATTCAGCATCCCAGGGCTCTCTGATGCTCTCGTATCTCCCATTTCATTAATGCATAATAGGTAGCTTCGAATAATACCTACCCCCACCATTATTAATCCTTTTGCATGTAATACGCTTTCGTACAGAAAAGCGTATGGACATTGAATAATGACAATGAATAATGAGTAATAATGACCAGGTGTAAGCTAGCACAGTGTATACGGATCAAGCTGAAGTAAATCTATTTTATTGATCTTAAATATGTTGGTTTATTAAAAATTATTGATTCAAGACAGGCGTGCATAAAAACCATACGATTTTTTCTTTCTGTTTCTTGTTTTTCGCATTTTTTCAGAAAAGAAAAAAAAGAACATGATAAGAAGTGACAGAGACAGAGAAAATACAAAAAATGAGTTATTTCGAATTTGATGTGGCTTCGCTTGCACCTTAGTAAATCAAACTACAGGTCAACTAGGTATTTTTCATTGTACAAGCATTAAAATACCAGTTTTTTATGGTTTTGCACTTGAACATTCAGTGCATAGATTCAAAAAATAGTTGGGTCACATCAGCACAGTGCCTTTCCACTTTGCTCTTAGTAAAAAAGGAGTAACTTATTACACCAACTAATGAGCAAATTACAAGCGTATTCTAACAGAGCATCATCGCTTGATAAGAAGTTTCACATGTCATACATTTTTTAATACGATTCGCGAACAATAATTGCATATATTTTTTATGAATCCATGGCAGTGGGGAGCATTGCAAATAGTAAAAATAGAATGAATTTGCAAAAATGATTGTGTAGTAAAAATATTTTACATTATTATCAAACTAGTTTTCTACTGCTGAATATTCACGGTAAATTACTAATTTTTTTATCGTTAAAGCTCACATTTAGATGAATTACATTGTTGCTCTTTTGGTCATCTTACTGCAATTATTTATTTTTAGTAGGCATAATATTTTCTAAACCTTATACTGCGTGCACAAATTGCTTTTATCCAAGAGAGTCCAAGATCTTTTTCACTCGCTCGTTTTGACATTGTGGATAATATAAAAAGTCGTAGTCGAGTGTCTATATATATATTGAGAACGAAAATGAAAAGAGCCCAGAGTGTGAGTGTATTATATACGTAACTGTCTAAGTGTTACTGTACATGTATCTGTGCAGCCAAGTTTATATGTGTGTTCCGCTAGTGGAAATGGCCAGGAAACCATTGCAATTGGCAAGGATAAAAAAAGAAGGCAAGCGAGTAAGCCCATAAGCGCGATATTAAGTCTGAAAAAAGTATAACGCAAAGACGATGATGGCACGTTTTTTCGTTTTATACAATTTCGTAAAACAGTACCTATTTTATTTTTTTTGTGCTAAAATCATATCTGCCTATGTGAAGCGTGAAACATAATCTCATGACTATGCGTGAATCAAACAAGCCGCTCCTTTCAATAACCAACATTTGTATGCTAGAATTAAAATTTTCAACAATTGACTAAACGACCGATCAATTTCAAAGCGTATTAAAAAAAATTTAAGTAAACTCCAACACTGGACGTATGAAGTGGTTTGGAGATATTGGAATTATCACTCAAAGATGTTCTCGTGTGAAGACTTGAAATCTCAAAGGATCTAACTTGAGCACGCTTTATATAGTCTTATTCCCCACAGCGAGTGTTTCCCTCGATCTAGAGCGAGACACATTTTCTATTGGCCGCCAATTTGCTGTAGACTATCTACTACTATACGTCGAACATTTGACAGAACGTTTTTCTCTTTCTTGTTTCGATGGATACGATCGATTTGTGGTTGAATGAGATTAACTTATACTTTTTTTACATACTTGCAAAAACTGAAATGAACGAAGGAGTGTTAAGCTAACAATTGGTAAAATTAAACGATCAGCGGAGATTTTGATGTTTGATATCTTCTCCTTCTTCTTCACTTCGAGCTCGTGATTTATTTTTTCAATTTACTAAATTTGCACCATAAAAAGCCTTGAGCTACCGTAATTTTTTATAAATTATTGTGAAAGTGTGTGTGAGCTCACTCTTTACACATCCCAATATCATCTGAACGAACAAAAGTGATTGTCTTTGACTGCTAAAAAAAAGGTTGGGAAAATTAAAATCTTCGCGATTAAATGTCCAAGCAACGAATAAAGCCTTTCCCCACCCGGCGACAACAATTAATTCCTCGTCTTTTTTCTTCCTTCGTAACTTTTAAAACGACTCGGTGCTGCTTTACGACATGGTTCGCAGAGAAGAGTGAGCAAAGAAAAAAGTTTGTATTAACAAAGATAAAAGAAGCACCAAGCATGCTCATCTACACATGGATGAAAAAGCACTTGGGTTTAGAAAAAATATTTTCCACAAGCTCTTCGTAATGGAAGGAAAATGTTGATTGAGAGCCATTGATAATCGAATCTTTGTTAACTTTATAGCTGAGAGGTTTAAAACTCACTGCTTACACGCATACACAAAGAGTAGTATAGTCTACTTACAGTGATTCTATAGGCCACGACACGATAGGGGTAAGTTACCCGAAGAGGCGGCAAATTATATTTCACGCGTCGATGAATAACTGCGCAAGTAGTGTTAGCTAGTTTGCTTGCAGGGCCTCTTACGAAATCAAGTGTCTTTGCAGTCTACGTCTACATGTACGACGCCTGCATGGGTTATATCGATTGATTAACGTGTCTGAGGGTTAAAATTAATTTCTTATCGACCTTGTAGTTTATGTGAAAACCATTAAAACGTTTGGACTCGAGTACTTAACGAGGAAATCAATATCTGCCCTATAATATCCTTTCCAAAAACGTAACCAATTACAATTAATAATAAAAAAAATGTGAATTTAAAATAATAAATGACAAAACTCACGTTTCAATTCTAATTAGAATTACGTTCTTTCTAGGATTCAGGTTGATAATTCTGTTTTTTTTTTTTTTTACAAAATACTAGAGTCAATAAGTATTCATTGACCCTAATTTTATTATTCAGCATTTTTTCATGTGCCTCGTAAAAAAATGATGCGTCCTTGTCCTAACTCTGGAATTAAATTAGTGACTGAATTTTCATACTTACTCGTAGTATACTGATATGTGCTTTTCAAAATGTATTTTACACGAAAATGTTTACAGCTGTTAAAACTTGTCGGTGTCAAATCCTTACATTTGTCAAGAAAGTTTGCAAATAGGAAAAAAATTTCAAATAATTGGTCATTTAAGATACTCATATGCGTCGATAATAATTGTCAATAATCAATGGAGTCAAGGCCATTATCAATCAACACGTAATCTGCCTATGCAATACAATTCAAATCAGTAATGGAATATCGCATGGTCAAAATTGCAATCTTGAGTTTTTAACACGCAATTTGCATATAATGTTGGTTTATCTCCACAATGTTATATTATTATGTGATAAAATCAGGTTTGGATAAATTTGCTAATATTTTGGCAATAATACGTTATCTCGAAGAAAATGGGTAATTAGATTAGGGTATATTTTGGTCACGCGTTTCAACTGCTATCCATGTAGCTTCTGGCTTCTTGTAAGTGAGTAATTTTGGTATGTAAGGCGTATTCGTTAAGCCCATTTGTTTACTCGAACTGTCGCTGCTGAATAGCAAGCAAAGATTGGGTATGCAGTTCAGTTGTGCGAAATCGAAACCTCTCATTAAGAGCTTCTTCTGTGAAGTTTGCGCGCTACAAGGATGCATCGGAGCACGTCGTCGCTCACGCACTACGAACAAGCGTCATTATACGTAGACGGTGACGCCGATATTTGGTCTCTTCACAGGGTACACACCCTTTGCACGCAGGCGTCGCGATTTCTAAACACAGTGCCCAGTGAAATATGACACTGCACGCAGTGTAACGCTGCTCTCGTCCGAGTTACTAGCTGCAAGCGCGTTGATGACGAGGAGAATCAAAGTATGTGTACCGATTAAATTGTAATATACGAGGATAAAATTGCCAACTGAACTTTTGAATGATTGTAATGCACCAATGAAAGAGATGAACATTATAAAGAAAAAATAGCTGGTATTAGTACGATAATCACGAAACTAATATACAGATATTGACTACAAAAATACACGTTGATTGATTCATTACGTGATTCGAGAAAAATCCATTTCCCAAAACGTAAATTTTCATTTTGACATTAAATGAAATGCAATTTCCTTGAATCATCTAAAGAATTTTATTTCAGCGTGAAATAATTACCACCGCTGTAATATTAACGCTAGTATTCTTAAAGTGCGAGTTACTCTTAGAGTGAATACCATTAATTATCACCTTGATAAAGAGTAGAAATTTATGGGTATAGACAAAAACACTTGAAATTAGTTTCCGAATAACTTAGTTTTGAGAATAATCTTCCTTTCGATCTAAACTCGGCAATAAATCGTTAAATCCGAAAATTGCAAAAAATAATCATGAGTCCAGCAATGGTAATATTCCAATCGCCGATTATAATCTGGCACCGTTGAAAATGATCGAACAGCTTCTTATTTGTTATTTATTCGAAATGTCAACATTGAAAAAGCTCCTTCGCTTTTCCACATATATATTATTATTTGTATTAACGGAGACAAAATGTACACACGCCGTTGTATATATATATAGTTTGGTCAATTTGGCACGGGGTCGCTATTCGTTGAAAAAAAGTAACATTTAGTTGGGGGTAGAAAAACTCGTTTCGTAATTGGACTATATAATTGATATATTTTAATCAATAAGATTTTATATTTATATCAGTAAATAGAAGATATGTAAATATTGCATAGTAATTCTCGCCCTCTCTTTCTCGTGAATATCTGTGTTTACATGAAACTCGACTAATTGCTCATCATTCTTCCTTGCAGGTACGTATCTATCTCACAATACGGCTCGAAGCAGTAGCAGCTGCGCGTCATCCAGATCATTACATAGACTCCATTAAGGTAGAACATTGAATATGCATATATATACACTTACACACCGACTCGACAAGGCACCCGGACACACAGACACATATAACACGATTAGAACGCATCAGCCGCATCGATGATCGATCGATATTCTTGGTTCGTTAATGGACTTGCCGATGTAATTTATCGAGAAACTTGTTAAATATTTTAGAATTCTTTTTTAGAACTGACGCGTCCTGACGCATTTCTTGTTGCTGTCTCTGATCACTGCTTTCAAAAATGTTTATTGCTTTTATCATATGCACACTCAAACATAAGTTTATTTTTACAAGTCACGTTTTCTTGATCCGTAAACCTCTTCGATTCGCTCATTAAAGAGTTTCCTCCGAGAATCATGGAAAAGAAAATTTTGTTTCAACCTCATTGATAGCGTGTGTTTTCCGGTTGGATATTGCCGGTAGTATATACCGAGCTCGCAAATCGAAAAGTTGAAAAGGCTCTCTTTCTCTCACACGAACTATGTCTGTATATTTACGCGTCTATCCTTTTCAATATCATTCATATGCAGACAACAATGGATCCTTTATATTCGTTTTTCTTTGGCCAGTTTTTCGATTTTTTTTTTGCCATTCCACACGCTGTATATTCATAAAACGTTGTCCTTTTCACATTGAAAATTGCAGTGTTTGTAAAATTTTAAATTTCACAGCTTGAATGATTTAATCGGTAGATTTTCCCACCTATGCATGTGAAAATGATAAGAAGCAAAATTGTCGTAATTACACGAGGGCTCCCGAATGTGATTCATCTTCAGAACTTTGTAAAAAAAAAGAGGCAGAAAAAGCCCGAAGTAACCGAAACGTTAGGTCGGTGCACGTATATATATATTCGCATGGTAGAGTACAGCAGCATAGTAGATACACATATATATAGCCACAAGTGCTGTATATAACAAGTGCGCGGGAGGCGAACGAACCAAGCTCTCGTCGACGTCGGCAGCGGATCGTAGGTAGGGGATATCGCCGCTGCTCTGGCCGGCTGCGCTGCCACCGCCGCCGCCGCCGCCGCCGCCGCTGCTACTGCTGCCGCTGACGCCATGTTCTCCCCACTTGGTCTCGCCGTGGCTCACAATGCCCGTAAGCCGCCTCCACCATTTTCCCTCGAATCCCCCGTAGTGATGCTGCTGCTGGCTGAGCGCCGCGGATGTTTGCGTTGGCACTGTGTGACTGCCCGTGACAGTAGAGCTCAGTAGGAGCCGCGTACGCGCCCAGCTATCAGCTGCTACGCGAGTGCATATTTCTCATCTCATATGCATGGCCATTCGCATGATATATGAGACTCCGTTTTCTCTTCCTACGAGTCCGACGAAAAAATCATTATAATTTATTATAAAGTTATGACGCGCTGATCGAATCTTTCGCTTCGCTACAGGCAGTACTTACACAGTGTCGTTGTTCGAGCATACACAAACGTGCGTTGAGCTCTGGTGTATTTACCAATACTTGCTCACAAATATACATGTAAAAGGCCCGAGAAATGGTGATTTAAGTGTGCGTCGAGCCTCTACCTGTGCATGATACCAATATACATATATAGTACTTTGCCACTCTGCTGCTGCCGGGGACTGCCGGGGAGAGAAGAACGAGATAATACTATACAGACTACGGCACGCAGACTACGGAGCTCGCGAGAAGGAGATTGAGGAAACGGTGAGTTGGGTTTGTGTGCCGAGTTTCTGCTCTTGCTGCTACTTCACCCAAGCCTCTCTCTCTCTCTGCGTGTGTCTTATGTATTGTTGCCACCGCTATAATATACATCCGCGAACGCTTCTGCTGCAGCCAGACTTTTATTGGGCACTGATTCAAACTGCAGGTGAAACAGACAAATATATATCTTCAGCCATACAAATATATTTTTCTCTGTTTCTTCTTCTCCTGTTCTTTTTTTTTTCTCGATCGCGACTCACCGGCGCATCTGTGTCGTCTCCTCTCGCCTTCGTTCTTTGCGGACAAATACAAAATTGAAAATTGAACGAAATGTTCGGAAAACGAATTTTACAACAAAACCGATTTACCTTTTGAAAAAAGACAGATTACTGCGTGGGAATGTTACGCTACAACAGAAATACTCCATGAGCATGACGTTTCGGTCTTTCGTAATATTTAGTCGAGTATGTGTATTCAGCTTGATATTTTTTGACAGACGTTATATTCAAAAATATTACTCTGCTAGCTTGTTATTATTACATGGAAAAAAATTTTAAATAAGAAATAAAAAATGGGCGTGCATATATATATATATGGAAACATATACACTCAAATATACGTATACATGAATGTTATATACATGTACACTCAAAGGTATTCGTCAATTTTATTAAAATTGCTGCGTTGGCGAAATTCAGGTCTCTGACTGTGGTGCCTGCATATACATGTGTGTATGTGTACGACTCATATACATACACATACGTTCGTTGTGTGGTTGCGGTACCTTTGGAATGTTTCATTTGAAGGCATTATATATTGCTCTGCAGACTGCGATACGACTTGCAATAGCAGCCCCAATTCTTACTGTTTTTAGATTTTAACGCAAACAAATTTAAAAATAAAAATGATAAACAATTGTCACGATAGTCGTTACCCGCGAGTAATCGTCAGCGATATAATTCCAAGGATTTACGATCTTGAAACTTTCTCGACTTTATCTTTTAGTCAATAATTCGAAATTTTCCCTTTTGTCAAAAAATAACCAATTATGGCGCAGTCTTTAGTAACGATGCACACTCAAGTTTGGCAATTGATTTCCAGTTAGAAATTTTTTTGATTGATACAAAAAAAATTAACCATAGTCTTTTGTGTAAACAATATTAATTCTAAATATACATGTCGTCGAGAAGAAGCGAGAGAAAATTCATGTTACACAGTAGCGCGGTAACAGGCGTCAGCTGCTTTAGCACGTTCAATTCACCGACGACAAGATGAACCGGTGATTTAGGCTTATTAGAGCCAACACACATTCTCTATCTCTCTCTTTATTTATCTATCTCTCTCTAACTTCAGGTACACAACATCACCCATACATTGGCCTCGTGAGTATATGTGCATGAGTCAGATGATTACATCAACGAACATAAAAGTTATCTATTTAAACCCAAGAAGTCATTATCGAGTTCGACGAATGAAGTTTTTTCTATTTCGAGCATTCATATAAAACAGATACTAAATTTATGAATTAATTTTCAAGAGTATCCTGCTTAATCTCATGTTTGCAATCGAATTTCGCCTGAGCCACATGCATTAGGCTGTTGTAGCAGCAGCAACACACGTCGTCGAAATACAAGATAGCTTTATTTATTTGCCAAATTTATTAAGTAATTGACTTGGGCGTCAACGTTATTATCGATCACAAATATTATCACAATCAGATTATTAGTGAAAAGCACTGCATTCTTTCCACGTTTAACTAACCCACTTTTTTACTCGCTGGTGTGATAAATCAACGTATATAAAAAATATTTTATTACTCGACGAAAGTTGTACACGCATACTGCTCAGGTGTAACGACCTATCGCGCGAAATTCGTGTGAATACATTACGTAAATCGATTCATTGGCAGGCAACACGAGAGAAGCTCGCGAAAAAAAACGACAAACTGTGAAACACACTTCAGTTTTCATTATTTAAAAATTTATGAGTATACGAATGCAGCTGTCTAGAAAAAATATCTACGAATGTGATGTGACTTTGTATGTCTGGAATGTTTTCAATAGTCATCGATACATGTGTTTTTTCTCCCCCTTTCTCTCTCTCTCTCTCTTTTACCCTCCCGCTTATTTTGTTGATAATATTCTTCGCACTAAACGTATAACATTTGTATGTTTTTTTTTCGTTACATATTCATCAAAGTTAAAAGTTTGCTTATACACGCGCTACGTGCCTCGCTAGAGTTTTTTCTCTTGCAAAGTGCAATATCCAATATATCCAGTTGCATTAACGTAGGAAATGTCAAAGTTCAAGTTACATTCTCGGTTGTTGATAAATCATTCGTGGACGAGCAATCGATGCGACCGACTGCTTCGACTCTGTACATTCATGTACCTTTTTTGTAATACAAAAATAGCCGATGATAAAATGTCTAAATTAAGCCTCGTGCTCGAGACTGCGCGTTACATTGTACAGGCGCGCAGTGTCGACTGTTTCTTCATTCGATTCCGCGAAAAAAAAAGTCGCTTCGCTCGCGCTTAGCTGCGCGCATTGCATTATGCGCTCTTGAAAAAACTCGCTAAATCAAGATAATAATATAGCACGCGCGAAAGTCAAACAGCTCGACGACGGCGAGCTTGTCGCAATGCCAAATACAGAGAGAATATAAGTTAAAGTTTGTTCACGCTGCACTGATATTCGCTGCATTGGCTGTCGAGTGATACCAGAAACTATACATTTCTTCGCAGCGCTTAAATACTATAATAATTCGCACATAAAAGCTCGGGGATAAAGTTTTCCTCTTGCTATTCACTATTTCTTACATAAAACATGTCTATTTGTATGAATACAGGTATTCACTACTGCTTTTGCAAGTTTTAAAAAGTTGCCAGCTAGGCTGCTCGGCGCGGGCTATAATCTGCCCGGCTCCGACGAACCGAGTCAATTTGGCTGCATGTAATTAGGTAGTGATTGAAAAGCTCGAGTGGTTAATTATATAAACTTACGAGTAGTAGAGTTATTCAACGTCGACAAACACACGTGTGCTTATTTCCAGGCGGGCTGAGAAATAATTATAGCTTTATATATTCCGCGCCGAGCTTATCACTCTTATCGGTCTTGGGCCGCTAGTCTACGTGTACGGAAGAGAAGAGTAATCCGCAGCATCAGATAGCTGCTGCAACTATACGTAGCAGCGATTAACAAGTCCCGAGCCATTGAAGCTTCCGCCAGTAATAGCGTCGTGCACAAAGGCTCGAAAGAAAGAGAGAAAGAAAGCGTGTATGAAAAAAAAATCTCTAAGCCAAGAGCTGCTGCAGCTTCTGTCACAATCGAGCCGTAACTCGTGTGTACATACATCCGCCCCTCGCACACACATATAAGCTTCTGAGTAGACGCAGGGACGAGCTGTTTTGTTATTGCTCCTTAGGACCTTTTTGTTATCGTTTCCTTCCTTCCTTGCTTGTAAAATATTTTTCGAAAAATTCGAATTAATGTTGTGCTAAATTTTTCCAACTCCAGCTGCGAAGAAAGGTGGCGTGCGTGCAATGCGAAGCTCGTAATGGTGACTGACTCCATATTTATACATGCGTACATATAGACGCAGCAGTGACCGGACGTGCTTTTACGCGAATGGATGTTTGATTTCATGCAGACGTTCGGGACTTTTGACTGACGTCTCGTTTATAAGCTTTTCGTCAGTCAAAGTCCCGCGTATACACGAGCGCGTCAACTGATTGACTCTGGCGCGTTTCAGCCGTTTCGCACACTCCAGCAGCTCTCGCGGAGATTCAACGTGATTATTCGATCAATTTTTACTTTTGTCCGGGCTCGCACGTGAAAAGTAATTTTTCTCCTTTTTTTTCATTTCAAATAGTCTAATGGAATCACGCAGCTGTCGCGATGTGCCCTTAGTTTCAGCTCGGCGCATAAAAGCCCTAGCTCGCAGCCCGCATGCTGTGGCTCGTAAATTGCGGCCTTTATATATACGGCATAATGTGCGACGATGCCGCATATTATCCTGCCCCGCTTGCACGTATACGTCTGCGTACAAATGAGGTGCGTCGAGGTTAAACTCACTTGCATCTTATATGCATGGATATTAGGGCGCTGCGAAGGCGCGACGCGCAGCTCGCAGGTACACTTTCATACGTAGCAATAATTTTTCGAGGCACGCGCTGCTCCGGCCTCCCTGCTGATTTCGCAACAAAACCATTTAACTGTAATCTGATAGAGATACCTAGAAAATGCTGAAATTTTTCAAGTGCACCACATTTGTACATTATATATTTTCACTCGTAGCCAAAAGTGATTAAACACCGTAGGTAGGCCAATACAACGCAACCATTTCGATTCATACAGGCATTGTACTCGTATTTGAACGTCCATCATGGATCATACTCGGCTCCGTACGTAGCCTTGTGTTCTCGGCCGAACTTCGTAGAACAGACAAAGTCTTCTTTATATTATTATTCGAGCCCATGCTGGCTAGGCCGCGCTAAAAGGCAACGGCGGCGGCAGTAGCAGCACGTGAGCGAGCAGAACTGCGAGAGGATTCATTCTCTGTGCGGCAGTGGCTAAAGACAGTTTTTTTTTCTCCGAATCCTTGGCATAAGTACCAACGCACTTTTTGCCTGTCATTTTGAGAAAAAAAATTCGCGAACGCGCTCTGCGCATATCTATTTCGAATGAATTGCGAAAGAAAAATAAAGCTGCGAAATTAGTCCTTGGATGGGTATATACTCGCTTTACTAGTAGGAATAAAGAGAAATTAAGGCAGAGGCCCTTTTTTCGCTCGCAAGAATAAATAATGGAACGGGCTCGTGCGCTAGTCGATGCTCTTTTTTTGTTCCCTCATAGTCTGAAGAATCGAAAATTAGCGAGCGCAAAGAGGAGAGAGCTTTGCGAGGCTCGGGCGTCGCTAGGTATTTTCGATATTGCTAAAAATCACAGCGAAGCGCGGCACAGCAGCTTGCATCTTGAATGGGCCAGAGAAAGTTTCTCGCGTCGTGCGCTCCAGCACGGATGGAAGTAAAGAAGAAAAATAAATTGCACAGAGTCTCGTCGGTCGTTAGGCGCATTTAGGTGTGTATGGTACACACATGCGTTATTTATAAAAACATTTCCAAGGTCGAGATCAAATCCGCTTTAAGGCTCGTGCGATTTTCGGTCACTCGAGACGCCCGAGCCAGAATATATAACATGTAATATAAAGTTACAGCTCGGTAGAGTCGAAAAAGGCCAAAGCCGTGCAAGATTCGCGTCCTGCAAACTCGGCGCTGACTTCGGAAATGAGCAAGTCACCAGCCGGCACGTATTATACGCGTTTATGTTGAGTAAGATAAGCAAGGCGTGCCTAGACGCTCTAATGTGCGCGACAAATGACGACGCAACACATCAAACCGTATATACATACGTATTATACAAATTCTAGATATTAATTATATCGAGTGACTCGAGTGATTATGTTGCGGAGGCCCAGATTTCTGTGTTGGACGCGTTGCAGCATATATCAGCTAAATGGCGTTGCCAAGTATCTTTGTACTGTTATATCTGTCGATACACAAAAGCGAATTCAAGTTCTGAGAAGTACATTCGTAAATAATTAATACGCGCTAAAATTCCTCGCCACGCAAACCGTAGAAAAAAGGAAAAGGCCGCTGTCAAATTTCAATTAAAGTTTCTCTCGGTGCCGCTCTCTTTCTTTCTCGTCCCGTGTCAATCGATCTAATCACTCGACTCGAGCGCAAGACTCGGCTTGGTGGCGCGTGATCGTGGCCTGGCCGAATCGAATTAAGGTGACTCTTTACTGACTTGGCTAGTCAATACGAGTGTAGTTAGTTTGTTTTGACTCTTGTTGTACCCGAGGGCCACATGCTGTAGTGTTGTAAGCGTCTCCTCTCCTCTTCAGCAGACGACAAAACCTCAATAGGACCATAAAAATTCACTTTCTCGGGCAAATATTATAATAATTAGCATGTCAACATGTACTTTTTGATATACCAATCGAAAGCTTAAACTTTCAACTGTATGCTATCAGTTTTTGGAAGAGCTGTATGATGATATATCTTGCAAGATATTCAATAAGAAGGGTCCAAAAGTAGATGTGCGTCTATATGCGCTGTGTTAAAAAGTCCATTTTCGATGGCCTTTTTCTCGAAAATTAGCATGGCAACAGGGTCTGAAATTTTGCAGGGAGATAGTTAGATCACTAATTAACGTTCTCCCAAAATTTCAAGACCTTGTATGAAAAAATGTTTAGGTAAAGAGTCACCTTTAAGGCTGCCCTGCAGCACGCAGCCCCCGGCTCCGTGGCTCGCTTGCAAAAAACTAATTCAAAGTCGCACGTATTTCCCAAACGAGCAATTTATACATTATGCACGCGTGTCTCTCGCGATTAATCTCGAAGAAAAATCATCCTCGAAAATGTTCACATCTGCCGGCTATGGACTCTCTCGTCTCCATTATATTCCCAAAAATTGGCATCTGCTATTATACCCTTGCGATGTACGTAGGAGGTCGAGCCGCCCGCACGATATGTATGGGACGCCTGGCGAAATAGCCTCGTTGTTGGTGTACGCTCGGTCAAGCGAAACGTGCCTCGGTGCATGCTGTAGCTATATACACAGACGAGGCATACAATAATAGTCGAGCCCCGAGGCGGCCCAGTGCGCTCGACTGCCTTGACGTTATATATTGTGTAGACGCCCGAGTCCGTAGCGCGCACGGGGTTGTTTTAGCAAAATAGCCCTGCAGTTTGCGCGGCCCCTACGTGCGTTACGCGAGATAACCGGATTAAAACTGTTTTATCTTGCCATATACGACGACGATGGCGACTGCGATCATCATCCTCGTCGTCGTCGTCGTCGTCGTCGTCGCCGCGACATCGCCATCGCGTGTGCCTTTCCTTTTAACGACCCAAGTAAAGACCGGAGCGTGCAGTAAAAATATGCCGCGTGCAATGCGCCCCGCTCGAATGTAGATCGAATAATGAAAATAGTCGTAGTTGACGCTCTTTGCTGCGCTGCTTTTTTACTTTTCTTTTTTCTTTCCTTTTTTCTGCTTTGTATAAATGAGATTGCGAGCGATTGCGAACATTGTCGTTCTCGACGTCCTTAAAAGTTTTCTCATGCTCTTCGAAAGCATTTGTTAAAATTGAAATTCATGTCTTGTAGTACATATAACTGACTCAATTTTGTTGCTGCTCTCTGTATACGCGTGCAAAACTTCAAAAAAGCCCACTTATATACATTTTTCTGATACGTGCCATTCGTAGACGAACTAAAAGTCTTACTATATACTTTGATACATGACTATTCCGACGTGACGATGAATGATTCATCGAGCCTAATGACTTTTTGCGCGCTACCGAAATTAATCCTCCGCAGCTGTGCAACGTGGGCCATCGAGATAAGCGTATCGGCTGTACATTCGGCAGCGCCGATCGTCCAGCGCTTATCATACTGATTGACGATCGCATCTAATGAATAATACAAGACACCCGTGAGATGACGATCGATCGATCTAACTTTATACACTCACTATTGGCGCCTCTAGACGCTTATCGGACTGTCTTTTACGGTACGTTGACCCACATATATTTTTTACATTGGGATTTACTGAATTCACGCAACGTGCCATTATCTTTTTCGCCCAAGGTACCATGAATCTGTTACTTTTTTTTAAAGTGAAATTTTCTAACGCGTCTTGGAATATAAAGACAATTAACCCGTGTAAAACAAGTGCTTGCAATCTGCCGAGTCTAATTATGTTTATCTATTTATTATATGTTATTATTTACTGTTGCCGATTTTCCATATTATTCAAATGAAAAAAATAATAGAATTCATTAATTTGTTTGAAATTTTTTTATCGCTACTTGGGCTCTGCAACCAATGTTTATAACGTGGACTTATAGTTTTTGCTCGTGCATCGTCAAACGTTTCGTTGAAACGATACGTTCTTGGATAGTTGCTAGCGATCTCAAGTTGTTGCTTTATCATTTGACTCGTACGTCGGTGACACTGTCGTTGGCTACATAGATAAGGTTGCGTGTAACTCCCACTTTCTTTTTCAAAATCCTCAAAACTGAAACGAATTTCGTGGTTTGTTAAAATAATACTTTTCTGCAAGGGTAAATTTTGCTGCGAGATGCTGCGATATCAGTTGTAAATTTCATTTTTGGTTTATAAATCTAAACGCCCATATGAAAACGCACACAAACGCGATACGAAGCTAATACAGATGAGACACGTTCCATTTTCCTTGGTTCTCCTGCAGTGAAACAGTAAAGTATACAGCTCCCCGCATTATTATGCATTCGTGGAAAAAAATGTTGCGCTTTGCGACAAAAAATTCCCTCCCTTTGTCTTTTTTTTTCTTGTGTGCGGCATCTCTCGGATATATAAAAGTAAATGCAATGTACGTGCACACGCTCGAAAAAATGACGCTACACGTATAGCCATAATCTGCTGCTCTAGTGTGAGTGCGCATGTGTGAGTGCAAGTGTGTATAATACATAAACCTTAGGGAGGAAACTCCTGTAGCGGATAAGCGATGAAAGAGACGATTTTATTAGAAGAGGGCAAAAAGGGCTGGCTTTTTACATGCGCTCGAACGCGCCCTGCAGGCTTCAGCCGCCAGCCAAGATTTAGTTTAGAAGCTGCTGTCGCTGCTGCTTTATGGATGGCGATAAATCGGCCAGCTATTGGCCTGCAGGAGGAACTTTTTTTCGATTCAACTTAGCTGATCTGACGAGCAAGATGATGCAATATGGCACGCTATTTCCATTGAAATTTTCCTTCTTACAATGACTCGAGTCTGTCACCGATAAATTTAATTTTTGAATTTTCTCTATGTAACGAAGTTAAATTACGCGAGTTCCACACGCAGCGATAAATAATAGAGCAGAAGCTGCCGCGTGTCGAGCCATCTAAAGAGAATCTAATTATGATCGCAGCATCATCGCCGTCCCTATATCGTCGGCACGGCACGTATTTAGCACCTTTTATCAGAGCTGTTCGCGTAATTACATATCAGCACTCGCGCGGTCATGCTATTTACAATTTTAGCCTCGTTAAGCGCTCGCAAAGGCGAATTTCGCCCCAGTCGAGCGACAAGGAAAAATACTAACAGTTTTTAATTCTGCACTCTAGGAAAATATCGTTATTTTTGTTCCACCACGAGGTTGTTTTTTTTCTCATACCCCCGTCGGTAAAAGAGGCTCTTTGAGATTTTCGCCTTGGGACATACTCGGTGTGTATGTTTGCGTATGGACTTTAAACGTACGAGGAATCCCAACTCTTAGTTCAAGTTGCTATATTCAAGTCGCGTGTCTGCAGTCCGTGTGTGTAAGCCTCGGCAACTGCAGTACTATATACCTATCATACAGCTAGGAAGCTTTGAGTAACGGCCAAACTTTTGCCTCCCACGCTTATATGTGTATGGGCGCATATTATGTGGAGCCTGCGAGAGCTTGATATAGCGCGCATATTTAGGACAATCCGCTCTGTGCACTCGTCAAGCAGCTAGTGAGAAGAATGCGAAAAATCCCCACTCGAGTCGTAATTGTTTATCATCGCACGCAGTTTTACATTAAAAAGCTAAGCTGCGAATTCACGGCTGATTGTGCTTTTCCCAAGCTCGTTATATATTACGGCTGCACAGCTACCGGATCTCACGTGAACTTAAAAGCACACATAATGCGCGTATTTGTGCGCAACTCTTATCTACTCTTCATCTCGTTCTCTTTTTTTTCGCTTTTTTCTGTTGTGTAATGCGTATGTGTAATGTTTTTCCCCCATTCCAATAGCCATCAACAACTTGCATTGGCACAAACAACCAAAAAACTTGCCGTTAAAACAATTCTATCTTGATCGGCCTCGTTAAAAAAATAGCATCGACAGGAACTTGTCGACATTAAAGCAAAAAAAAGTCGAGTGTACGCATCATCGGGTCTGTTTCGCTCGATTAACCATCCGTTGTTGATGTTGTGTTGTTGTTGTTGTCGAGCATCATGAGACTCGATGCAGGCGCACACACACACACACACACACATTCCTTAATATGCATTTCCTTTCTTTGCGTGCGCGTGTGCATGGTCAAGACCGGAAATGTATAGCCAGTTGCAGAGAGGAGAGAGAATCGATGCACACATGCATGCATGAATATTAGAAATGCAACTATACGAATGTGCAAGTAAGATTTGCTTGAAAAGGTCAGGGCTCGATTTGGATGCAAATACACGCCTGATGGGCTATTCGAAGAATATTACTCGTCTATGCGTGCTCGGAGCTCTAAAGGACTCGAGGCATTTCAGTGCGTCGTAAAATTGCCTCTCGGGTGTCAATTTTCCTTCGAGCTTCGTGAATTTATGAATTATTTGTGAAAGATTATTTCGATGCATCGATCTACGTCGACAATATGGAAAATTGTTTGAATTGGAAGTTCACGTCGAAGAAAAATAAATCATTCTGGCCATGACTAAACGATACTTGTTTATACACACAGAGGTCTTTCGTGGGTGTGAAAGGCGTGAGAAACCTCGCCAAGAGTCGATATATTTTTTGAAACAATACAAAACCTTACCCACTCTACTTTTTGAAAGATTAATTTTTCGATTTGCAAACAATCATCGATGTAATTATCCTTGGATCATCTTTTTGCTGTTGAATCGAGGTTAACGATCAACCTTTTAATTGATCGGCTCTTATAACTAACGTTAACATTTTTTGCCCACAAGCAAACGCATAATTATTCAATTTTTTCCTCTTTTTTGTTACAGGTGAGTCAAGTAAACATTTTGGAACTTTTAGAAATTTAACAAGAGTTAAAGTGAGTGACTTGACGGTAATTTAAGAATACGTAATCTGCATAATTAAATTTAAAAAAACGAATCGACGGTTGAGCGAAATGCTTGAAAGCCGAGGTAGAAAATGCCGGTTGGGCCTCAGCCGAGGAAGTCAAAGTCCTGTAATCGTTTTATTTCGCCTATTAGAGAGCTTGCAGATGTGCCTCGCTTCAAGTTTGAGGACAAATCTCGTTATTTATTAGCCGCATGACCTGCTATCGCAATGCAACGTCTCTTGAGTATTGTGACGTAATTTTTCTGTTCTACTTTGAGCTTTGGCATTTTTATCGTGCCGCAACTGAGAGCATACACGAACAAGATAAAATCTGATAATTCAGCAATCATTGTTGCATATAGCAGTCGCGCATAATATTATAAGTACGAGATGCAACTCGGTCAATCGATAAATTTGATTTTAAAGAGCCCGTAGATCGTTTTATGCAATTAGAATAAAAAGTCATTTTCTCTCCTCGCATATAATTGCATTAAATTTTAATCGTTTTCCCAACTTAAACTTCCATCGATTACGACTAAGGCAATGAGACAGAGCGAGACTAGAATAGCAAACGGGGTCAACGCTTTTTCTCTCTTGTTTTTTTCAAACCACCTTCCATCGTGTAAAGTTGACTTTAAGTAGTCATTGAAAAGTGCTAAAGAACTCGGTTGCGATCCGATCCTGCATTACCTTTTGCAGCGCGAAGATTTTTCCTTCACCGTCGCGTGCGCTTTCATTTCACGAGCGTAAGCGCGACGCTATAAATATTGCAACTTTTAGTCCTTTTAATCATTAAAATTTCATCGCGCGCGTCGCGTTCGTCGCGAAAAAAGTCCACTGCTTAAATGTAT
Organism: Trichogramma dendrolimi; assembly: GCA_034770305.1. NCBI lineage: Eukaryota > Metazoa > Arthropoda > Insecta > Hymenoptera > Trichogrammatidae > Trichogramma > Trichogramma dendrolimi. Next base: position 1,721,045 of record JAPMIB010000019.1, on the reverse strand, counting down.
ACGCGATGATGTAGCGTCGTCATGCGCACACACGCACACACTCATACATAGCATGAGTTATTTAACTTTAACATTGCTCGGGTTCGCGAGCCTCGCCCGAAGTTCGGAACTTAGCATAAATGAATTATTGCCAACGAGTGAAAACTTCTCTCTGTCTGGCATCGCTGCAGTGCACAACAAAGTACTGGGCTCTGGACATTAAAATTGCTAATTTTAGGCTGCTATACTAATCTCTTACCTGTATACTTTGCGATATGAATTTACACAACAAGGCTCTCATTCCTTATTTTTGATCCGCGATTTTTTGCATGGCAAAAATAAATAAGCGCAAACGTTTTTACGTGTCACAAATCACATTCTATTGGCGCAAGAATTTCTTTAGTTAATCGCCCACATTCGTACGGAACAGGAAAAAAAATTCACCGAGTAGACAGAAATTCGCTCAATTGCAGAACACGTGATCACTTGGGCGTGTTGAATATCGCTACTACCAAGTTCACATTTCGCTAGTGCAAGGTTTTCAAATACAATTCCGAAATTCCTTGAACCATAATTTTTTTCGTACTTTCAAAGGAATCGCTAGTTGCGAGCTTCGCCTCACTCATTACCAGAGAGAAAAACAAGATTCCACCAAAGGAAATTTCCGGGTTTTTCACCCAAGCTGTGAGACAGCTAGTTACGTCTTTGTCCGGGTTGAGAAGATAGCACGCAAAACATTTTCGGCCCTTGTTGTTCTTTTTACGTCGTTATTATTGCGCTCGCATCAAGAAGCAGAAAATTGATGAACATTGAAAACAAGGATGGGTAGATCTTGATCAGGAAAGTAAACTCGGCAACAGATGGTTTTTTTCTAAGTCAGAAAATGTGATATAATTGTATGAACGAGTGAATGAGATGGCGCGAGAAAATTGATCGTGTATCCTCCGATCATAGAGAAGCGCATTTGCAGGCCATTGCGCTCCGAAGAGTACGTTGTTGACACCAATTTAGCCGAAGGGTAATATATGCAGATGATGCGTACTTGCTTGACACATTTAATGAGTAGGAGAAGTGAGCTCTAACGCGCAGAATTATTCATTTTTCGTCTATACACAATGGCACGCGCATATCGACTATTATTAAATCCGAGTCAATTGTAGAGCCCGAGGCAAGCGAGCTCTCGTGCGTTACGGAAATCATATAAATCTGCCCGAAATAGATTTTAACGCATTGCGTGCGCTCATACGCACGCGTACGCGTCGACGTTTTTCTATAGAATTTCCATTTATACACTCGATGCGTACGTGCAGTTGACCGCGCCAGCTATAGAGCTCGAGCAAGAGGTAGTAGCCGAGGCAACAGCTCGTTAGTGCGCGCGCGTTGCACTCGCGATATCGCCGAGTTCCTCTTTTTGGCTATGCTCGAGAGTGCGTGCAATATGTGAGCCATCGACCGGCCGTGTCTGAGCGCCTACGTAGGTGGGATAGCCGCTATTGTTTTCCACCGACGATCCACCGGAGTAGCCTTTCAAATCCACTATCAATGAGCCTAGCAACTAGCTGTTTGCATCAGGCTCCTTTCTCTGCAAACCTCTAGCAAACTACGCTACTTATTACTTGGATTGAAAACTTACATATTTTCTCTCTCTCTCTCTCTCGCCTCTTTCGATCTCGACGACGGCAGCAACGACGCGATCGCAACTTTGTTAATTTTTACTCGAGTCCTCTGCTGCTTCGCCTGATCGTATTACGTATATAATTAGGGGGGAAAAGTTACCGCGAGCGCTTCGCTCGACGCAGCGAGAACATCTCGAGAAAAAAGTTTATTGCACGAAGGGTAGAATAAAATATCATACTTGCAAAAGTTAAAAATAGCTGCAGAGAGTAAAAACTTGCTCGCGCACTCAATCCAATAAATATTGAATTTATCTTCTTTCTTTTTATCTCGTAATAAGCTGTCATAATTAATCATCTTGTAAAATCATTCATTTTGACGGCAATTCGGCTCTGGATTATTAAAATGCTTCGCCGTTGTTGCTTTTCGCGCACGAGCTTAAAAAAAAGGAAGAGTGTACGCACGTTCGAGTGTGTCGCTTGACAAATTTCCGAGCTTTCTACCGGCTCGTGCTGTGTCCGCGGGTGTATGTGTTTTCATGGCCGCGTGTCTCGCGATTTATGGTACTAATAAATTTTTGCCAACTCGGCCTTTGGTCCTTTTCGTACACGTTTAGCTGGTCGCCGGCTTGTTTCTACGCTACGCGTATACTACCTTCATGATGTAACGATTCTTACCGCGCGTTAGTACGTACTACCTTTTTTCAAGCTCGTTTCGTCCGAAAAGCGTAAACGCGTAATAAACCAATATTTAACTGGAATAGAAACATAATTCGAGAGGATAAGCTTCACTTTTTACGATACACCTGGCATAGACGTAGATAAAAAGCTGCCAGTGCTACCAGTGCTGCAGTGATATACAGATGACGAGGACGACGAGTCAATCTGGCTTCATTTTTCTGATCTAATTTCAGCGAGTGCGTTAAGCGCGAGACTAGCCGTAGTGTACGCGTCAGCTTCGTCGTCGCTATATTATAACAGCGCACACGTGCGGCAAACTCGACAGCTCGTGTCGCGTCTCTCGCCTCGCTCGTGCATCAGGGCAAAAAAAGCTTATTCGATAATTCGATCGAGTCGCGCAGCTGTGCTCGTGCCCCAGCTACGTATACTGTCCCGCCCATGCATTTTTCGGAAAATTCGACATTCGTAATTGACTGGCAAAGCAGAAAAACGTTATCCATCTCCCTCTTTTTTTCTCCCGAGAGCAGCAGCACACTGGCACACATTATACGCGTATAAAGTATACGTATACATGATGTAGTCGTGTGCTCCATATACGGAGCCGGTGCGTCGCGCGCGAGTGACATTGTTCGTGGGAGAGTGCACATCGGAACAACTGCACTGAGCGAAAAAGTGCCAGTGTTTGCGTGTAGCGTTGTATTTATGCACACGCGGCGGCGGCGGCTGCTGCTGCACTGCTGTTGCTTCAGCTCGTCCGCTATGATTATTCCATGGAAAAGTGGAACGAGCGGAGCGGGACGCGCTTTTCACACAAGAGGGTTGTGAATGCGGCCACGAGCCTCGCTCAATGGCTTTTCATATCCGAAGCATTTTTCAAGTACAAATATATATCAAGTACAAATGTATCCGGAGCACGAGTGATTACCCAGGCTAATGATCGTTTCTCGCGAGAAAATTACTACGGCTGTAACACTCGTGGCCAATGGCACAGAAAATTCATCGAAAGTGAGAGAGATGCTGCGTAATTCGCCGCGCTCTTCCAACGTAAACAAATTACACGAGTTTAGCCCTCGAGCTCTGCGTAGACGTTCGAATGTACTGCTGCTTTCGACTTGGCTGGCGATTCGTCAAAGGACGCGTGGGAAATGCACTGCTCTGCACTTATCGTGCGCACACGCAATCGTATTACACGTACGTGCAAGAGATGACTAAGATCATGAGCCAAGATTTTTTGTTCAAACTATTCCTTTGCATAAGACTTGCACGATAAGACGGCTGCGCCGCGTATTGTTTCACTCCATCTATGGCTTGTATTGCTTTTCCTTCCTTGGTCGTACAGACGAGTCACCAACTCAATGATCGGCCCAAAAAGCACCACGATACATCGTATTCTGCACATGAATAAGAAAAAATTAAGCTTACGCTCGAAAAGATATCTCTACACGACGAAAAGTAATTAGCAACGTATTTCCCGCGCTTGGAATCGCGTGGAAAAGATCCTTTCCACATTTTTTTTGGTCACGCGTCAAAATGAAAAACACGCACTAATCAGTCGTGCCTGGAGTATACTTTACAGCGTACGTCAATCCAACATGAATTTGACGTTAGCTGATACTGCTGCCCGAATGAAACGTTGGAATTTCTTGGACAGGGGCATAAGCGTCGTAGCTTCGCGCCGGCCGTGTGCCCGAGTAAAATGCGGGAAAGCGAGTTGAATTCCCTCATCACCTCGGGGCCATTAATCCTCTTGAAAAAATAAAGGTCAGTTTATTTTGTTTTTTATCCGCACGGAGGCGCGCGTGGAGACAAAGACACGTAGCCGACTTTGTTTCTTGGCTTTTAGCTCGAGTTCGGCCGAGCTCGTTCGGTGGTTCTCTCTCTCTCGTTCTCTGCTACGCTCGCGGCTCGGCGCGTGATCGATCCGAGCAGAGGTGTACACCGGGTCAGATTGCAAAAATAGACGTTTGCTCGTGCTGCATGTAGCTAACCGTTTGCGGGCGTATATATATATAAGCTGCGCCAGCAGGCCAGCAAAAAGCTCGCTACTGCAACTTTACCGGGGAATTCGAGTCACGAAGCACAGCTCCGTGTGTTTTATGCCCCTCCTCTCGGCGATCCCTTCTCCCTTAAGCATATATGCGCTTCGCATCGTGCATTTTCAATGTTGTTACTTTATCCTCGCGTTTCACTTATCCGCACGAATTAATTACTCGACGAAAGAAAGACGAGGAAGAGGCGAGAGAGGAGCGAATTTTCGGAAAATGTTGATCGACGCGATTGCTCGCGGCAAGTCGCACTTTTGCTGCCGTGATGGATCGCACCGAGGCCTATATCAATTACGTTCGCTGGCTCCCGAGAGACAACTGCAGCAGCGCGTTTTATTATAAATCGATTTGGCAAAATTGTCAGCTCGTCTTCTGCAGTTGCGCTCTTGATTCAATTATTTTTATAATTATTATATTCGACTAAAGGGCGCGCTAGAAGAGAATGCAGAGTTGGGTAAAATGAGCCATTAAACCGTCGCGGTATCGCGATAATTCCGTGATGGATCTGGGGCCCACTTATAAGCGCGAATATTTATAAAATTGAATTTTCTTTCTAGCTTGAAGCCATGGCATATGCCATGTACCGCTACTTACTGTTGCGACTAGTATACACATGTCATTCCTCTTCGCTGTAATAAAACGTTAGGAAAGTGAAATCGATTTAAAGTCGGCGCTACTGCGGACGAGGTGAACTGATATAGTTTCACATTTGACTTTCAATTGTTAACTTGCTGAAATTCATCCTACTAGGCTCATCAATTTGGCAATGCCTCGTAAAATACATTATTAAAAGTCCACTATGCCGAGCTTTGTACAAAGTTTAGACGAGAATCGACGACAGAGCTGCTGCTGCATTCATTCCACAGCGCATTTTTTCACTCTCTCTTTCTTTTTCGCTCTCTTATTTTCACGATAGTGGCTTTCGTAAAGAAGAGTTTGCTCGAGAAATAGTTTGCCTCTATCTTCTTCCGCTTTTTTTTGCTCACGCTCCACCTGTACCAGAATTCCCTGGCATATTTGCATTTTACGTTGGTGGAAAAACTTTTCTTTGCCGTGCGCGCTGCCTCTCTATTTCGCCAGCTCTCTCTCTCTCTCTCTCTCTCTACATCGAGCTTTCGACTATTGTGTCGAAAGACGCTGGAAGATTTGATATGTAAAATGCTCTCTCTCTCTCTCTCTCTCAAGTTTTTAAAGAGAGAAAAAAAAGAGGAGGAAAAAGCGTCGAAGACACGCGCGCCGCCTTGCGGTGAGTGACGATCTGAACTACTGACCGCAGATCGTTCAAGCCGTACAATGAAAGACTACCTATACGTCTCTCTCCATTCCGATTCAATCCATCTTAGTCTCGTTTTTCTTTTCAACGCCGATCGTGCGTACATTGCCTCGATATCTGCATGCACACCGCAAGGTTTCTTTTCAGCGTGAACCAAGTGAGATCAACATTCTTAGCCTCGCATTTCCATCGTGACGACGCTTTGCATGCTGCATGTGTGTTCTCAATCATTGCAATTACCGAACCATCGATATGTGCCGTCGACGAAAATCAAATATAGTCCGCGAAACGCATGGCGCGCAATCATTTCATTATCATCGTGTCCGCGCCGAGGACCTACGGAAATTGACTGCATATAAATTGCAATAATTATGTCAATATATGTGCCGAGTACGATTGCGTCGATGCATCTCATTTAAAAGGCATTTGTTGCGCAAATAAATACTCAAAGTTTTTTTGTTCTTTCTCTCAACGATCGAATAGTTCGATGCCCTTTGCCTCGCCCGGATCACTAAAGCAAATATAAATGTTGGTTTACCTTGAAAACAAGTGCGCTCGCTGGATGCTGCTCGTCGATCGTATTGAACGAAAACAATATCCTCTTATTGAGAGTTAAATCAAATATTTTAAAACACCCAGCATTTTCCAAAGCATTTCATTTCTCCTGGTAATGGCGGCCCAGAGAGTTTATAGGTAAAAAATAAGTAGTATACGCGCGACTGCCTCGAGGCCCTGCAGATAAATGCCGGAGATAAGCCTAATCATCTTATCCGGTGCTTTTATAATGCGGAGAAAAGTACATTCATTCGTAGGTAATATTCATGCACGCACACACGTACACTTATACAGTCGTGCACCTTTATGTGTACTTAAAATCTATCTTATCAGTGAATACACTTTCTGCTTCACTACTCCTCTCTGTAACACTTGCGATGAATATTTATCCAGGCGACGACGTCTTCTCTTATTACTTTTTGGCGCGACTCTTTTTATTTTGTTTTTTTTTATCGTCTTCGTGCTGTAGATTTGAATTTTTTCCTTCGCTTTTATTAAAACGAAGATGTCTCGGTAAAAAAATTACGCTTTGACGTCGACTCTACTTTTATCTTGTCTGTAAAAAAATTGGATTAATTGCGAAGGGACGATATACTTAATCTGGGTAATCGATCATTGAAGTATGGATGCAAATGAGAATAGTCAAGGTAATACGTCACGATTCATGCATAATATCTTCGTGTCATGCAGAGCTAAAAAGTTATCTCAAAATTCTCGATTCGCGCGGGCAAACTTTACGTAATTATCGTAGAAATACATCGAATTAATTCGCGTTTTAAAAGCCATCGAGGCGCAAATACATAACGGCGGCAGCTCCGAAGGTATTGTTTAAAAAATTTGCGAATCGGATTAAAAGCAGAGCATTGTGCGTGTGCATCGCGTTATCAAATAATAATCTACACGCGCATACAAGCAAAACGAGCGTAGCAATGGGTACGTTTAATACGCTCTTTACATGGAATCACTGGTAATTTCAAAATGCGAGATTTTAATTCTTCGCTAACGAGATTTGTTTGCAAAAAATAAAAATAAATGATGTAATGAGATTTTAGTCTCTCTACTGCGACGAGCTCAGCAGCTGGCGCGTATATTTTGCATAATAAGTCGTCGTTGCTGGCGTCAAAACTGATGATATTCTCTTTCTATACAGGATAATCGATTGAATCAGCGCGACTATGTTGTCGCGTGGAAGTAGATGTTTTTAAAAAGTGTTCACACCGTATCCTGACATCATCTGCATACCGAACGTATCGTTTGAAAATTTGCACTTGGTCGTCGTTGAGCGGGTGCGAATTATCATCGTTTGGCCCATAGTCGTCGCTCATTGGCGAGGCTGCAATTTGCATGTACTCGTGCGGCTGCGTAGTTTTAATTGCGTTCGCACGCTGCTGCCTTTTATACATTTATTTATCAAAAGGGCCGCTCACGGGTTCTAGCTGCTTCGGTCATTGCAAAATTTATATCGACGTTCGTCAGGGTTGCCGTTTTAACGACCGCACACACTTACTCGCGGCCGCGCGCCTGCACGAACAATTCTAATTTATTAGTTATAAAGTGGAAAAAGCTGCAGCAGCGCGTTGCGTGCTCGCCGCGTTCCGTTGTCGTATAGTCGAGTACATTTTTCTCCTCCGTTTCCTTTGATAAAGTTTGCGAGCTGCTGTGAAAATGCCGAGGCGTTTTACAGAGCCTCGAGCTGTACTCGAGGAACGAGTAAACGAAGTATTATTCGCGAATTCCAAGGCTCGACGTGCGGATTTAAGAATTTTGTATGATACGCTCGCATGACACATTCGATTCACGTAGCAGAGCGAAGGAGGGCGAAAAAGAGCGAGCTAAGCCGACGTGCATTGTACGACGTGGCACAACAAATAATCTCCGATACCCGGCCACGCGGGGAATAAAACTCGCGCCCAGGACGAACGAGCGGCAGTGCTTTGACAGCTCCGCAAAATCTTTTCCTCCCTCGCGCATCGCACATCCGTCTAATTGCGTGGCAAAACAAGGTAAAAGCAGACGATTTTTAGCCCTACTGTTTTAGCTCAACTGTAGGTATATACGCGTAGGATCGAAGACGCCCACGCGAGCGCCGAGCGCCCAACACACGCGAAAGGTCTTGACCTCTTAACGATCGTTTGTTACGGCGCGCGATTGCATTGAAGCCTCGCTCGCATGTAGCTGCATTGTGTGCGTAACTTTTTTCGAAGGAGCATTTTTTCCGCTTTTATTATACGCTGGGAAACGAGGAAAAAAATATTCGATATAAATTGTACACACGTTTTATAATATCATATATATACTTGCACCGAAGCGATTCTTTTGTGTACGTTCGATATATAACCAAACAATGGGTTGAAATCGATTCTCGACTGTTATGATTTTTTATTATTTTTCATCGACACAATTCGCTACGGGCTTCCGACTGTCTTCCTCTCGCAATTTTACAAAAAAAAAGGGCAGCGACAACAACGACAACGACGACGACGACGACAAACACTCTTGGCTATTTTTACTTTGCCAGCATTAATTACTCCGAACGGAGCGTTATCGTTGAACGAGAGATCTCGTCTGCCGCTGAGTGCGATCAAACAGAAAGGTCGAGCGCGTCGGTAATGGCGCGTCGATGCTTCCCCGAGCTACGAGCCGTATATCGATAAGTGTAATTTATAATATGTGAGCCAACTGCAGGCTCGATCAAAGTTCAGCGATGTAAGCAGCAGCCCCAGCTTGTGCACCTGCGCTCCGCATTACTCAGTTCATCGCCTTAATAGACGACGACGGCGAGCTGCTGGCCCGAGATAATGTAATTGACTGCTAGCATGAAAAAGGCCTTCGTCCTACGCGCCATTGTGCAACTTATCGATGATGTTTTATAAAAGCTCGTGCGAGCGCGCGGCTCACGCGAGGCACGCATCGCGACGCCGACTCGACCGAACTTCGGGTCGTCGAACCCGAAGCAGTCGCAGCCCCGCGTAACTATATCACTGCCTCGAGTGATTGCGATTTTAGAAGAAACATTCCGTCCGATTGATACGTGCACTTTTGAATGTACGTGCAGGCCTATCAGCCCCCTACGATACGACAAAGAAAAGCTCCCTCTCGATTCCCAATACTTATCTCGATACGAAAATGACTATTCGATTTTCAATAGCAATTTCTGTGCGAGAAGAAAAATGAACTCGCACTGGCCTGCTCTTATACAATCGCGGCTGGAAAAAAAGTGGCAAGAAAATCGTCCGGGTCGATAATCTTCGCGGCGTTGCTCGTTTACCACTATCGCTGTAATTACACTCTAATTGTTTGCCGCTTGCTACTTGCCAAACGGTTTCTAATCATTCGCCTATGCGAGCGAGTGAATATTTACCCCCGTGCATTGCGGATATTCCTGCGTGAAACAAAAGTATACTTCTCCGTACTTTGGTTTTTTCACTATAGCCACAAGCCAAGGAAATAGAATTACTTGAGACGCCATTCACTGGAGCGCCTTTTTTAGTTTCTTAACCATCCGATCGATTTTCCCTCTTTCCCGCTTTCATCGTCATTGACGATAAGATTCTTAAGTTTGCCTTTGTTTTTTCCTGGGCTTAATTAGGCTAGTTTTCCGCTCTACAACAGTTGATCGTCGAAGGAAGGATCGTTGAGTTTCTATTTATTCAAGTACGCCCACATAGGCATTCATTTTCGAGCGAGTTACATTTCGCACTTGAGGCTAATGGGTTTTCCTCCGAATTAAAAAGCACACTCGAGCTTCAACAAATTTTTCTTCTATTGTATGCTTCAGGATTTTCGTTATAAATCTAACTTTAATTTAATTAAAAACGCTGCCTCCTAATTTTTCTTTGCAGTAACCACCAATTCAAATTACTGAAAGTAATAATTATTTACTCAAAATGTTCCGCAACATTGAATTATCCATTGTTTCGAAGCGACAAAATTTCTACGCTCATCAATCTCGAACTTTTTCCATCTGCGTATCAGCATAGACAAAGACTAATAGTGCACAGAAAATAAAGACAATGAAAGGCAGAGTATCGCCCAACATATGTTTCATTACGTCAAAAAAGCACCCTCGCATGACTGCCGCCAACCGAGAGTTTCTATGTGTGTAGAATTTAACACGCGAGTCCATATAATACAGTCGAGCTTCAGTGAATCAACAATTGCGTAGTTAAATTACACTTATTTCTACCAACAACGGCGTTCCCTTTTTTGTTTAAAAAATGCGTGAATCCTAGATGTGAATAAAATCACAGCTGTTTTATTCATTCAATTTGTGTACTATTCTATTCAATGAAATTTCGTCAAAATTTTAATACCTAGAAAAATCAATTCTCCTAGCAGATGTCGCGTACAGTTAGACAACGAAGCAATGAAAATGGATAATTCAACTGCGTTCATCTAATTAAGTATTTAACTGTTCATAAACCTTACTCGATATGAAGATTCATTCTTAATGAAACGTCGTACATATGCGCCGTTCAAGATAAAAATAACAGCTGTCAATTGCAGACGATAGTTTCTTCGACAATTTTATAGACTCGAGCTTTACTGCTTCATCTCGAGCATTGATTTTCACAATATTATATGCGTTTCACGTAATGAGATTTATAAAAATAATAGTAATAATGAAAATGCTTAGAAAATATTCAACTCGTGGTGTAGTTGGCATAGATCGTCTATTTGCATTAGTTTTCCTGGAATAGGCGAGTGCTATGCTTTTAGGACAAAAAATTAACGTGAAACGTTATGCACGACAACAATGTAGGCAGCTATTTTCTGAGGACAGAGGCTCGACGCTCATTGTATTTGGAAGCTACACGTATCGCAGACTAAAAATGCTTTTCCTAAGCCAACTGCGTTCCCTGCGCATATGTTTTTGTGTCCCTTGCCTTTAATACTTGCCAGTGTAGAATTTATTGCCGTACACTTCTAATTTTGTAGAAAGGCGCTCGTGCTTATCCGTTTACACAATGCACAGCGAAAAGAGATAAGCTCGTAATTTATGGCGGAAAAAGTGCTTTTTCGAATTCCCCAGGCAAATGCAAAAGTTGACGTAGCCCGGTCAATCTGTATCGCAAAATGACAGTGGACTCGTGTCAACTTGTTGCCTCATGCCTACGATTTATTTCACAAACGAATTGGCAAACATCTGTATTAAATCAAAGATATCCAAATGCAGGCTAAAAAAGTATTTATTAAAGAGACGAAAAGCTGGCTTTTGAATTCGATTTCGATTATATTTAATATCGATCAATTTCGAGCTGTTTCCTGGAAACGATCGACTTTCGAACTGCAGCAGCCCATTAAATATATATCAGTAGAAAATCCATTGGAGTTGCCGGCGAATCCTTAAGCAGTAGTCCGCCATTCATCCTAATACATGGCGGGGCCCGTCCAGAAATAAAGCTCTTTTTTCCATTTCGCGAGCAGCTCTTTTTTAGTGAAAGAGCTTCCTTACATGCACGGATCGAGCTTTTTCTTCCTTTTGCGGAGAAAAGCGAGCTTTTCTCCCTTTTCATCCTGACTCGAAGCCCGTAAATTTAGCTGCTACTATAAAGGTGTACCAGGCTCTGTGTACTTTTAGCGCCCATCAAGCCAGTGAACTTTGGACGGTCAAAGGATAGGAGCAGCGTTCCTCTAGTCCTAAAGGCGCATGCGGATATCGACTGCTCATTGCCGCCAGCCGTCGCCGACAACAATCGCGCGAATCAAATCTTTGCGTAGAACTCCGCAGCGTACTCGTTTCAGATTGAAATTATTTAATACTTGCAATACGATTTTATAGATTTAATGCACGTTCGAGCGATCTCAGAGTTCACATGGGCAATTACAACGTTACATATTTCAAATGACTTTGTCACTGGCTAATATTTTTACCTATATATTTATGTAAATTGATATGGCTATGACTAGCCGTGCACTGCACCGCAGAACTGTATTCTGTGTTATGTTTACACGCAGGTACACACATGTACGGGGCAGAGCATATTTGTGCAAGTCCGTAAATATCGGACATTTGCCAATCAAGCTGTTACCTTCTATGCATATACCTGTGTGCGTGCATGTGCATATGCACGCGTCGCTTCGAGCTATCGAAGCGTACGCGAGTATCGATCAAGCATCCGTGTATATGTGTGTGCCTACAAGATCCAAACACTGGACTGACCAGCTCGACCATAAGCTTCTATAACTCTTGGATAATTTCGAATCTTAATGCTTAATAATTTCGTCTTTTGCTAGCGGCTAAAAGTATTCAACTCTTATGCGCATTACAAATGCACAAGTGCGCGTGGTTTATTTTTTACCGCTTATCAATCGAAAAAAAAGACAAAAAGACTTGACCGATGACGAGCTGCAGTTGTCGATGAAACAAAACATGGATCGCTGAGCTGAAAAGATTATGCATTACGAAAAAAAAAGAGAAAAAAGGTTTACGGCAGACTTTATCGCGAGCTCGAGTCGATAAATCTATATCAAATTAAACTCGACTCATGTATACAAGTCCATATAGTTACTAGTTTTAACAAGGTTCGTTTGTTAGAAAGCTCTCGAGTGCGCTAATTGCTCTCGCTGCCTCCAATTGTTGGAGTCGCGACGAATTATGCCTAAGAAAATTAATTTACCCATATAAGCGAGAATAAGAAGAAAATATTGCAACGGCGACTCGTCGAGTGCGTCGTGATTGAGACAAACGAGCTGCTGCAGGGAGAGAAAAATTAAAATGATAAATGCTGGTGTGGGTCTAAAAAAAAGTTTTTGTTTTGCCTGTACAGAGCGAGATTTATTCGTCGCGTGCTTTCGATCGATTAATTTTACCGATCGCGTCGAGCGCAATGATGTACTTGCCATGCACGATATAAAACGGCCTACATTCGGAATCTCTTTCGCGCGTTTAACGCAGTTAGTAAAAGCAAAAAATACCTGCTGGGAAGAATTAGCATAAGCTCTTTCGTTAAAACACACACACAGACAAACATAGACCTACTGTGTGCCCTGCTGACGTCGTCTACTTTACTACTTCTACTTCTTCTCCTCCTCCTTTAGTTAAAGTTGAAAAAAAGTACATAGAAAAAAAATGTTGTACACATAAAACAACTCGCGCGAAAAGTCTGTTGCGAAAGAGGAAAAAAAAGGAAGAAAATTCTTTGCTCTACGGTAGCAGTATCAGCAACAGCAGCAGCCGACAGAGAGCAGAGAAAGAGGTTAAAAACGGCTCTCGCGACCGTTAATGCTCGTGTTTGTACATGTGTGCGTCTCGAGAGATGAGATGAAATGGAGAAGAAAAGAAAGAAGAAGCTGCAGTTGCAGGAAAAGAAGTGAAGTGTGAAGGTTGAGAAAGAAAGAAAGAGAGAGAGAGAGAGAGAGAGAGAGAAAGATAGCAACGTATGAGAGCGACTTTCTGTTTATCGTTCTGCGAATAGCGTAAGCATATAGCAACTGCGACTCTCGAACAACAATGTCGTCGTTTCTCTTTTCTCGCAGCGAATATGTGTTATACTGAGCTCGGGATGAAAAATTTTATTTCACGTCTTGTCGTCCCGACCGCAGTCGCAGCGCACGGAAAAAAGGAATCGATCTTTTTGCGCCGGCGAGGAAAATGCTTTTTTTCCATGTAGCTTTAAAAAAAGGATCCGACTCGCGTTCGTCTGCGTGCTCATTCTATTTAGCGAGGTTTTTTAAATCCATCGAGAATTTCCCATCCGTTCTGTCTGTATAATGCGGCGGCGCGAGGCTAGAAAAGCTCGCTCAGCTCCTTTTTTCCGCAGCTGAAAACATTTCAGCCGAGCGCCCCTGGTCGATTTATGATAAGTAAATGTCGCTCGGCATCGCAGCCGAGAATGCAGGATTGACAAACCAAGAGGGACAGGCCGATAGAAATTTCTAATATGCTAATTTAAAAAGCGGAGCGCTTGTTCTGAATCGTTCTGCGTTTGTATGAATCAGTGGCTCATTACTTTTTTTTTTCTCCGTCTCTCGCTCCCTTTTTCGTTGCCACGCGCGCTTTATCGTGCTGCTGACGCAGCTTTATTATATTGCACTTTTGTATCGTGCGCTATACACTGTATTATATACATACATATATATTAGCACGATAATCTTTCATTAGTGCAGCAGAGCTCTGTGTGCAACCCTGGAAATTGTGATATTAAAACGTCAGCATAGCTCATGTACGTTTGAATTTTTCATTCCGAGCTTTTTTTCTCGATTGAACGAAAAAACCCGTGCTAATGATACACTTTGTAATTGTTTTGATTATAATATCGATCGATTTTACGTCCGTACTTAATTCGTCGTATGTTCGAGCTCGAGTTTTTGTTGCTCGAAATTTATTCTTGCTCGTGCACTCGTGTGAGCTGTATATAAATATTCGATTGATAAGAAACAGAACTCAAGACCAATATATCATCTTCGCGTCGCCGTCGTCGTTTTCGTTCAAACTCTCGAAAGAAAGAAATGGAAAGATCGTGTATATATACACATACGCAAGGCAATACATGTGCTCTTTGTCAATTGCTCGTGATATATTGTTCAAAGATGCGCATGTGTGATACACGAGCTATAAGTGATGAGCGATACAAAAGTCCAATGATTTTTCAATCTCAAGGTGGCTGCTTTACACATATATTCAAAGTAACAAAGCGTAGCAATTAAAACTTCTTGCGGATAACTTTGGTGTATAATGGGGGAGGGCAAGATGCCGCGCGCTCGGCATTGAAACATATCGTCTGGGAAGGCGAATGTGCATTGCGGCATCGTCCATTCTCCATTTTGCATTTTCCATTGGTGCGTTGTGGGTGTGTGTGTGTGTGTGTGTGTGCCGGGTATTCGTGTACTTTAGGTATTGCTGGCATTATTGCTAGGCGCGTTCCTTGCCACCGAGCTATTCGGAATTGTCCCTCTCTAACTCCCTCTCTGTGCACTCACGCATACACGCGTACGTGCAAGAGGGTGTGTATAACACGTCTGCGGTGAATATGTATAAGGGGCTTTACGCGATTAGCGAGGGACTTTTGAGACTGTTGCTGCTGGCAACAAAAGTTTTTTCAACGAGAAAATATCTCTTCGCTCGTACGTATTCCAGAGCGCGAAGCAGCCCGCGATGATTAAAATCTGACTCAAGTACACGTATTATCGCCATCCATAGGAGTAAATCTCGAGAGAACGTCTGCGGCGAGGGCTAGCCTGCACGACATTGTTACACTTGAACGACACATGCAAAAATCCTGCTAAGATGAGCTACATTGGCTGCAGGTAGGCCAGCTGTTTCACGTACGCGTCAATGACCTCGAATACGCGTCAGCCGAGCTTGCGCTGCTGTCGATTTCTGTACGCGTGTATTTTTTGTCCAGGGTATCGCTGGCGCGAGTACATAAAAAAAACCAACGAAAAAGTTCGTACACACGTTGTAGTGTCGCACTGTCAAAGCGTGTACACTGATTCAACGAATAAAAAAAGCAACGCACGCGCCCGACTGTGTAGTCTAAAGAGAGAGAGAGATATCCTACAGTCGGGGAGGACTGGAAACACGTCGAGCTTCGTTATACACACATGTCATGCCCCTGTGTATTATACCTGCGATAATATAATAATAATGGCAGCTGCGTAGGGAGTGACGAGGATGAGCAAACGAGTGTATATTTCCATATGCTCTACTGATTCGACTCGCACACTCGCAGCTCCTCGTCTATCCACCTTTCAACTTTTTCAAGCACTTGCCCCCCCTAATGCTGGAATGTGGTTATCAACTCGCATAATACGTGGCGACGGCCGGCTGACTCCGGGGCGGGGAAAAGCAGCAAATCACCTGCCGTCGAATAAATTTACTTAGGGACCACCTTACCTGGTCAACGACTCTCAGAGAGGATATTGGGCCCGACGTCAGTGCGAGATAGGTGTGGACCCGCTGACTCACCGTTGAACTCTGGCTGAAATCCGCGAAAATAGATGCCGCGAAATAAATAGGCGAGGATATTCAATGAAATAATGTGTTTAATTTAATTCAGGCCCAATAGAACAACGATTAATCAAGCCAGCCCACGTACATACATAATATACATTAGTAAAACTTCGCGATCAAATAACGAAATCGGCCTTGTGCTGTTAAACACGCTTTGCGCCAACTCACGACCGTCTTAAGATACAATATTCCCAAATTAAAAAATAATCGTCTCCTTTTTCTGTTGCAGCTCGCTAACGAAGTATGCTATGATATAGAGGATAGTCGTCGAGAGCACCACCACACACAACGATGCGCGCCAAGATGAAGGGAAGCTCGCCAGCCGTAGTGCTGCTGCTGCTGCTGGGCCTGGTCACGGGGCTGAGTCTGGCCGCCAGCTATCAGGAGGACGACCTCGTGTTCGACGACGTCGGCGACGAGTCGGCCTCGTCGACCAGCAGCCAAGCCGAGCAGCTCGAGGAGCGCCAACACGCCAAGGAGGCGAAAAAATGGTTGCGAGTCGAGAAGCTGCTGGGCATGCCCGACATCGCCGCCACCGTGGGAAAGGTCTTCAAGCTGCACGTGCCCAAGCAGGCTTTCTCCGGCAACGTCGATTATTACGAGGTATATACAGGCGCAACAGTTGTTATCAAAATCTATTGTTAAGGCGTTATTACTTGCCACACGCGCACGCATGCAGACGCGCCGACGATTTTTTCCTCTTATATACCGCGTATACGTACACGTGTACGCTCGGCTCGGTCTTACTTTTTCATTTGTAGGAGGAGAAAAAATACGACGCACACCGTCTGGATGCCTGCCAGACGTTGTATACAGAGCCTATAGTCCATTGTCGAGGCACGCGACGCGATTTTTCCTTTTTCGCCTTTCTCCTTCCTCCTTCCTGGCTAGCTACTATACCCAAGTA
Source organism: Trichogramma dendrolimi (assembly GCA_034770305.1). NCBI lineage: Eukaryota > Metazoa > Arthropoda > Insecta > Hymenoptera > Trichogrammatidae > Trichogramma > Trichogramma dendrolimi. Next base: position 1,704,037 of record JAPMIB010000019.1, on the reverse strand, counting down.
CCTATTTTTTACTCGTACTGAATCTTCGCGAGGAGGCAATGAATTCGCCTCGCTTAGAGGTTCCGCTTTTACTCAACTTACGCCTTCGAATGACATTTCGGCCTAGCGTCCATCGGAATTCACGACATTTCACGAGTTGTACTCTTATTTCTGTATTAGTTTATAACGCTGGAGCAGGCATTAAATTGAAATTAAATGCAATTTTCGCATGTAAATTGTGTACGAGCCGGAGCAAAGCGACCGGGGGAGGAGAATGGGAGCCTATTGTGCGCTGGCTCTTAACTAGCTGCGCGCGACAATACAAAGCATACATTTCACAAACAGAGCTTGCAGGCGCGCATAAATACACCGGGCGAGCTCTCGAGAATAATTAGCGCAAACGCATAGAATGCTAAATTATGCTTGATTTTTTCTTGTCACACCAGGCACGAGGTGTCAACAATAGAGGTCTGCCGCATTGGCTGCGCTGGGACGAGCCAGCCTCGGCTTTGTACGGCGTGCCGTCGCGACGCGACGTCGGACGCCATCGCGTGACCATCAGGGCGGTTGGCAGCCGTGGCGACTCGGCTCAAGACTCCTTCTACATCCACGTGGTGCCGACCAAAAACGATCACTTCGCCCACAAAGATGGAAAGGTAAGGACAATGGTTGAGGCCCAAGCAAGCATTCGGGATATCATCGCGATCTTTTGATTATTGCAGAAACGCTGCTCCGACGATCAGGACCGGACGCTGCTGACCATTATGCTGGACGCGCAGTACGACAGTTTGAAACCCCAAGCCAAAGTCAATGCAATCGAAAACGTAGCTGGATTTTACGGAGTACCGACGGTGAGTTCCAATGCACATCGAACATTTCTTGCCACTTGTTTTTGCACCTTCGGTTTAACTAAACTTGATCGACTGTAAACGAGATCCAGCCAAACCCTCGGGCATCTCGTTTCAGAAAGCACCAGCAGTAAACGTCAAGCAGCTCTATTTCTTTTTTTTTTTTCGCAAATAAGTTTATACGTACTTGAAAATGTTTTTAAAAAATCCAAAATCTAACGAGACAAAAGTTATACTTCGCGTCAAAGCCAATAAACGCTCGGCTCGCTCGCCTTCGTGTGATTAAACGTTCTAGACTCGAGTCTTAATATAAAGCTCTAAATGTCCTAATTACAAGAATTTTGAATGATACGGGCGTGTGCAGGTGTAGCGGTATAGAACTTCTTCTTGACTCGCAACACGGGTAAGCCGTAGGTGTATACGGCAATTTTAAGGGCGCAAAAAAAAAGAGAAACTCGAGTTGATGTGTGTACGTCCTTGTACGAGTCTCTCCGTGGTCGTCTCGTTAAACTTGTTTTTTTTTCTTTTCGCTCTACCTATATACACATAAACGAATCGAAATTGAATGTAATACACTTGCTTGCGAGTCGAGAGATTATATGTACTTACGCTTATGGGCTGTGTTCTTACATACACACGTACGTACACACTGCTCACGAAGAAAAAAAATGTAATTAAAAGTCTCGCTTTATGGCACGCCCGTTGCGGCGAGAATTTAAGGATGTCGATGAGAAAATCGCGCAGGAAATTTTTACACGAGTAAATCTCGAACCAATGAGCTTAAAATAGAATCGAGCCACCGGTTGCAATTTCTATTCACTTCGCAATTTAACTCATTGATTTTCATCTTTTTTTCAGAACTCGCTGACTATTCTTCCGGACGCAGGAAAAGATAGCCCAGTGCCAAGTCGAGGCTCATCGATTGTTCTCTCGGGACCGGGCAGTTCTAAGAGACGGGAAAAATATTCGACTGCTGTGCAGTGGCAGGTAAGATGACTTTGGATGCTTTCGTTCTATTTGCGCGCGAAAATATCTTTAAGTAAATATAATCCAGTTTACTCCGCGTGACTCTCTCCTCGTCACTCGTGTACAATTGCGGACTTGGTGTAGCTCGCTGCGTTCAGCATGTGCTTGGCTCTTGACAAGCTTTCATTTAAATTCAACGACCTTAATATCTGCGTCAAATGCCAAAGCACGAGGCGAGTAAAACAACTCCCTGCGCCCATATATCTCAGCTATTAATCGTCATTTATTTAGCTGTGTAGCTTTCTTCTGTCTCTCGGCATTACTGCATTTATTGAGAGGAAAAATGAAGGTCCCGGTGCTTTTGGCCCCTCGTTTGAAAGTTGTTTGTTAATCTATTGACAGGTCGGTTGCGATGGCCACTTCTGGCCCCACCAGATCGACACGATCAAGCAAATACCCGAGCACGCTCGCGACGGTACGTTGGCCGAAGTAATGGAACTTCCGGTTTACCAGTGGCGCGTGAGGAACGAGGCCGCAGACGCGACCCGCAGTCGGCGTCAGGCTGGCGCGGGCTCCGGCGACGACGTGCTGCCCGACGGCAACGAGTACGACGACGAGAACGAGGACGAGTACGACGACGAGGACGCGGATTACAACGAAGGCGTGACCGCAGCGCCGCGCACGGAAAAGCCAATTACCCAGTCCGGCGTCGAGCCTAAGCTCGTTATCGACGAGCACCCGCACAGGCATCATCACGGCGACGAGAATATCGCCGCCATCGGATCGGGTGTTAACGTGAGTCTGATTGCTCTATCTATCCATCTAACTCCTATTCACTCTCTTTCTCTCTCTCTCTCTCTCTCTCTTTCTCTCTTCTTTCTCTTTGGACTCTGTTCGTATTCTGATGGATTGAAAAAAAAATTAACTTGCAGCATGAGGATGATTTCATCTGGAGAGGTCCAGAAATAAACAATTCGCTGTTCGATAAAACGAACACGACGAGTTCGGCATCAGTGACGGTAAGTCAAAGTGGACATTTTCTCACTTCGTGATGATCATTTCGTGATAAATCGATGGCTTATCTAATATTTGTAAAATGACTTTTTAATCTTAACAAGAGGTATTGGTGTAAATTTTTGTAAACGTTGTAGATCAGGTTTCTCCTGTTTCCTGAAATACATTTTCGCTTCTATTCGATAATTCTCTGATAACATTGCTTAATTACGTACCCAGTGCACAATATAACAACTTGGGTATCGATGTTGAATGGTTATTGTCTTGTAAAAAATCTTCCTTCATAAAACCTTGTACATATTTCAAATTTAATGTAAAAAAGAAACCAATCAACGATTCTCCCAAAGTACGTAACTAACAATAATTTCTGCCATTCGCCGCATATACTAACCGTTTCACAGACAAACATCGAAAATGAATTACCATCGTCAACAACGACAACGACGACGACTACTACCTCTACGAGCACCACCACAACTACTACCACAACGACCACCGAAACGCCCATCATCATGACAACGACCACTGAAAGTCCAGCACCGTCCGAAGCGTCGACGAGCGATACGACCATGTCGACCGAATCTCCCACCCCTCCGATCATTATGGAAACCTCGAGTAATTCCAACATCATAGACGAAGAAAAAGTAGATGAAGACGAAATAGCCGAAGTCGACGTCGATGAGGAAATAGATGAAGAAATCGAAATACCAGACATGACAATCGAAAGCTCCACGTCTTCCTCTGCGACGACCAATACATCGACTGATACTTTCAGTAAAGTAACAAAGAACGAATTTGTTCCAAGTGAAACGCCGTCGATAAATAATAATGAAAATCAAGTTTTTACTGGCCCAACTGTACCTTTGAGCCAAAATAATAGCATCGACTTGTCGGTGAATCTAATCGACGATAACGATTACCAGAACGTGACTGAAACGGAAACTCTACCAGATTCTACGACTACCGATCAAGAGTCGACCTCTTCCGTACCCATTTCGAGTGTCGAATTCACATATGGACCAACTAGCGTTACTAATACTACCAGCAATGTTAGCGAGGAAGACATCAGCACAACAATTTCTGTACAATTCACACCGGTGGAGGTAATTCATGATCACGAGAATAGGAAGACAAAACAAAAGAAAATTTTCACATCAATCATTACTCATATGGGCGATACGCTTTTTGTGCTGCAGATTTTTTCGCGTTATTGTATATTTGTTAAGTTTGATCATTTGTGTGAGTTTTTTACTAGTAATTTCTTTGGTTTTGTTAGTATAGAAAAAGCATGATATTTTTCTATTTTTTGGACAAAAAATCAAAGATGTAATATTGAGACAATTTTTTATTTTCCATTTATCATATTGGCGTATGATTAACTCGAAATGCACATTATCATTAAAAATTTGCTTTCATACACGCACACGCAAAAAATATTGGCAAGCACACTTTTGCGTTTTCCTTTTTGCACGACCTCATTCAAGTTTACCTTCATGCATCTTTCACATATCATATTCAGTTTTATCATTCATTCAACAAATATAAACTTTTATTTTTATCTCTCAGTGTAAAGTCAATGTAAGGTTTTGTTTGAAGTTACCAAAGGTTTTCTTTGTATGTTTTTATTGGTTAATTTGTTTGTGTATACACTTTAAAAAGACCACAAATTTTTCTATAATTATTTTGATTTTTTAAATCAATTATACATATTATACACTCGTACAATGAAAAAAAAGTAGGCAAAGAAATTCTAAACATTTCGCATTTATATACTAATTATAACACATTTTAGAATACTGAAAAAACTAAGGATTCATCTGGATCTCCATCGACGAGTGTCACTGTATCGATGTCAAGCGAAAACCCCACGGAAAAAACTGTTCAATCGTCTCAAATTCCTATCGACAGCTACAATATTTCTGCTTTTGATTCATCAAGGTAATAGATCGATAAATTACTCGCGCAATTTAAGTAGTTATTTAACGATAAAATTCTTTGTGCAGTACACCACAATCAACGTTATCAACGTCCACGTCCACTGTGGCTCTTACGACATCAACAAAAGAACCTAGTACAACAAGCAGTACCACAACTACGACTGAAGCAACGACGACAACTACATCCACAACGATGCGGAACCTTCGACACCATCTTCTACCACCACAACAACCACTACAACAACGACCGAAGAACCATCCACAACATCTACCACTCCGAGTACCACAACGACAACTACGACTTCTACCACTACCACTTTAAGGACGACGGAGAGTTTCTATCCACGAATTAGAAACATGGCACCTAAAGTAGAAAGACGCCTGAAAAAGATACCCATTACTCAAGGTAAATCGTTGAGCTACACCATTCCTGAAGATACTTTTAGTGACCCAGAGGATGGAAATACACGCAAGCTAAGTCTGAGAGTCACCGAGAAAGGTGCTCCGTTGAAGCCTAGTCACTGGTTACAGTTCAACGAGCGCACTCAAGAAATTTATGGACTGTAAGTATTTTGTGCCCTTTCATTTTAAATTATCATAAAGTGCGTCACAAATGAATGATAAATTTCATAGGCCGTTGGAAGAACATTATGGAACATACTTATTCGAAGTTGAAGCTTCGGATAGCGAGGGTTTGACTGCGAGCGACAAGCTTGATATTTCTGTCCAACAACACAAACAAACTCGTGCGATCAATCATGAATTCACTCTATATTTGAAAATTGTCAAAAGGAGTGATTTCCCGAAGAATGTCGATTGGCAACTTGAAGTCATGCGTAATTTGGCTCAACTCTACGGTGACAAGGATTTGAGTTACATAACTGTCAGAGCTATAGACATTAATAACGATCAAGCTATTTATACGTGGACCAACGATAGTTTGATACGGACCAGCGACTGCCCTCACGAAGAAATCAATAAACTTCATCAAGTAAGTTGCATAGTAAACATTTCGTTGCTCAAAAAGTACACGAATGAATGATAATTTTCTACTTTTGCAAACAGATGCTCATTTCGAAGGAGAACAGTGAAGAGCCGAGCGACAACTTGATAAGCGTATTGGGACCCAAAATAATACCGAAACGCGTCGAATACCAAGGCCTTGAACAATGTCAAAAAACTAAAGAAACAAAGTTTAACGAATATCCTGTACCGAGAAATCAAATTGACCGTTTGAACGCGACCGCTGGTCAACTCTTCGTCTACAGAGTGCCAAAAGTAAATTAACATTGTTTGTACTACCAGTGAAATTGTATACAGTGTTTAAAATAACAATTTTTTTATTTTGTTTAGGACACGTTCTTCGATGAAGAAGACGGTGATACTCGAAGCATGAAAGCAACACTGTTAACTGCTTCGAGAACAGAAATACCATCGTCGGATTGGTTACAATTTGATAGTAGTAATCAGGAATTCTATGGTGTGCCGATGGATCAGGACGTTGGCCAAAAAACGTATCAGCTTGTAGTTAAAGATAGCGAAGGTTTGGAAGCGACCGACAGTCTCGTAGCCGAAGTTCATTCAGCGCCATTTTATCGACACCCTTTGCAAATCTCCATGGTACTCAACATGCCGCGCAACGATTTCGCACATTCTGCGCTTAAAAAGCGTATATTTGTCGAAAAACTGCAGAAAGTCTATGGTGATCGCGACACGAGTGCTATATCGCTTGTGGAAATGCATGGTAACAACGATGGTACCACCATCTCATGGCGTAACATTACCTTGCCAACCCACGAATGCCCTCATGATGAAATAGCTCGTTTGACCAATGTCATTGCTACTGATCACAATGGAGAGAAAAATTTCACGGCGGCTTTCAAGCGAGAATTCCAAAACGGTCAACAACCCGATTTCATTGTATCACAAGTTACATTCAAACTTCGAGGAGTGTGTGAAAAGCAAATTTACGGCAGTCCGGAAAAACCACCGATCGATGATTCTAGATCAGTTGGAGCTAAACACGATGATTTATACATAACTTATGTATTACCAGCCGTAATTATCGGCTCTATGTTCGCTTTAGCTGGCATAATCGCCTGTATTTTATATAAGAGAAAGCGAAGCGGTAAAATGAGTATAAGCGAAAAGGACGAAGAAAGACAGAGTTTCAGAAGCAGAGGTATACCCGTTATCTTCCAAGATGAGCTAGATGAAAAACCAGATCCTGGTAAGTTGGGGTTTATATTTTAGATACATTGTCAAGTAATCACTTTCATCGATAACTGTTTAATTATAATTTAATTCTATAGGAAACAAATCGCCAATAATTCTCAAAGAAGAAAAACCACCTTTACCGCCCCCAGAGTATCAGCGCGCCGAGGATGGTGCAGACATTCCCATGTTATCGAAAGAAAATTCCGAAGAGCCTTACCAACCGCCACCGCCATTCGCGACGAATCGCGACAGCAATCGTCTGAATAGACCAAAGCCTACGCCAACGTACAGAAAGCCACCTCCGTACGTGCCACCCTAACAGAGCAAGGATCGAAGCATAAAAAATAACAACAAGCACGCAAACGTCATCAGTAATAACAATATTAACAGCAATGGAAATGGCACGCTACACTCGCCAACTCGCAAGTACATGCTCGCGATGATCGGCGGCGATGAATCCACCGTTGTGACCCGTATTAAAAATGGCTTCTGTGAATCTCGCCGATGATCGCTTATTATTACTTAATTATATAAATATTACAAGTGCGGAAGTGCATGTGTCAGTGTCTATATGTATGTGTATGTATGTGTATGCAAGAGTACGAGTTTTGAATGCTGAACTAACGTAGGTTCTTCCAAAGCTGGGGCTCTTCCGCAAACTTTTTATTTTAAATTTTCGATTCGGCTTTTGAACGATTTTTTATTGTTAATTTTCTGATCATGTTTAGATTAATTGTAGTTTGCCAGAGAGCCCATATTATATGTACGAGCATTGTATAATGATGATTTTTCAATTATGACAAGTGACTGAGCTCCGGTATCAAATAAAACAATACGCACACTAAAAATAACAAACCAAAGTTCAGGAGCGTCAACGAAAACTGACTTATTGGAAACTTCGTCGATCACGCGTTGCCTTTTGTAACGAACTTCGCATTTAGCGCAAAACGAAACTAAGAAAAACCCATCATGATTCTCGTAAACTCTCATACTTGTGCATCGAAAAAAATTTAGAAGAAAATTTTACGTGGAAAATAATGAAATTATGTAATGAAATAATCTTTTTTATTGTATATAAATATATGCGTTCAGTGAAGAAGTGCAGCGAAAATAATGCGAATGAAAATCATTTTTTTACACTGGGTTTATGAAGTATTCGTTTCTATTGACGAATATTCGATGAAATTTTAGACTGTTTAATGTACTTTGAAAATTCTCGTAAACACTGCCAAACTTTTAACACAATAAATTGGCATTTTTGATTCGATCAAATCGTCTCCGTTTACTCGAATGAATTTTTGAAATTATACATATTATATTAAATGACTGTTCTCATTGTGAAATGTAATTTACAAACCTGCTTCCATTGGTACAATACGTATCAAAGATGTACTACCAGAGCGAAAAATTATAATTGTAAAATATGAATCTTCAATTTCTATACACTTATTGTGCATAAGTCTTATGTTTTAATAACTGTTGTACTAATTAATCATTCGATACTCTTCTATTTTATCAGTAAGTTCACATGAATTGTGAATATTATCTGTAATGTATGATAATGTACCATTTGAACAATTTCAAGCATTTAAAAATTTAAGAAATTTATAAAAACATGACACTTTTTTATTATCATTTCATCCTATTTTTAAGATTTTTAAAATCTATTTTTTTCTTTTTTTCGACCAAAAATGAAAAAAGCGGTAAATTTTCAATCAATAACGTGAAACTTAGCAAGAAGATCTAGGAATATGATAATCTTGTAAAATCAATAATGTTGCACACGACAGCAAATTTATTAATCATAGAATTGATACACCTAGTTACCAAGCCAAAACTTTACTAATCATAAAGCCAAGAAAGAGCATTAAAGGGTATAATAATAACATTTATGCGCGCTTATGTACTGTAGATCCGAATTTTTTTAAAAATGACATTTTAAAATCGGAATCTCAATCTCAAAAGAATATTATAGATACTCCAAAAGAGATTGAATATCGATGAAGTGTGTGATTAATTTACATACTTCGTTTACACTTTAGTACATAGTGAACATTTTTCTCGAATTTAAAAAAAAATCACGAGCTACAACGTGTGTTTTATAGGTATAAATTATCCCTATATTAAATGGCATCAATATTAAGAAATTTTGTAATTAGCCACAAATACGTTGGTGTGTTGACAGAACAAAAAAAATCAGTTTACAAAGGCAAATTGCATTAAGGGACTTAAAAATATACGTTTATAAAATAAAGCTGCTCCAACATCGATGTAACAAATAGTGATTTATTCGAAACGATGTTTTAGTAACTCTAAAAAATGACTTGTAAATTTTAACTAAAATCATCGACATTCTTCGATGAAGTATCGACCGGTATTTTATGGCCGACATCGCACGATACCGAAGTACATTACATTGTCGATAAAGTACTTGATTATATAAGATGTATATTACATTAAAGATATTCGGAGTTTTTGATATTGATTATTGTAATTAAAACTTTATTTATAATGAACATTTTTTAGAAACTAATAAAGACACTTTTAACGATATATATTACGCATAAGTCTGAACTTTAAGTGTTTTATGTTCCACGAGCAATAAAATTTTGCGATTTCAAATTTAAAAAGGCTCATGTACGAGGAAAAAAGAATAAAATCTGAAAAACTGTATACTTAACTCTTTCTCTCTTTCTCTTTTTCACATAAAACATAGAATAATATATTGTATATGTGCATATATTGTATGTATATATATTTAAATGTGTATGTATTAAACAATTTTGATCAGATTTTCACGTTAACTTAATGACATGAGTATCGTTGCTTAGCATGCGTTTAAAGAAACATCAAAATATAATTATACATACCGAATATGAAAAATTTGATATACCTTCAATGAAATAACGATTTAAAGGTACAAATGAGTAAAAAAATGTAGATTAATCATATGCTGCGAATTGAGTATTCCATTGTGGGACCGAAGTAAAAGAAAATTTAACTGAAAAATTAAGAGGGTGTTAAATTTGAACCTTTTGTAAATACAACTATTCCAAATTCAATCTCGTGATTCTAATTACATATCCATTTATTTAGCTTACTTACTCTTTGCCGATTGTAAGAAAATCACGTATTGCTTCGCATATCGAACATATTTTAAAATAGTTAATAGATATATCACCAACACTAATAAGCCATTGTATTATGGTACTGCCCCTTAAAAGTAAATTACAATGGGTAAACGACACTTGGAAATGACTTGACGTTAAGTTTCATACATACAATGTATGTGCGCTAAAATAAACGCTACGAAACATAAATTCTGGGTGTATGCGCAAATGCGCGTGTGTAATTATAATGAAAGTGATTTATCAATCAGATTGTATATCTGGACAAAATATTGTATACAAGCATACATGCAAGAGTTAATAAAGCCATTATAAAAAAAATTACGAATATTTTATTTTTAATACAAAGTTATATCTTATATTATTCTTTATAAGTAGTTTATAGTTCAAAGGAGAATTAAAACTGTCTAAAATTAAATCGATAACAACAAATAAGCGGTGTAATCAGGTCTCAAAAATACTTGACCTGTTTACACTGGAGTAACGAAGAAAAAAGCAGTTTGTGCGTCATCAGATTTAAATATCAAGGAATTGAGCTAGTTTTTCCCGTGATAATAACTAAAAAGCATCGGTCTTTATCATGAAATTTACGATTACGGTAAAAAAATTTCACTTGGCATTGAGTCACTTGCTATAAATGAGTTTTAATGGTCATTTAAAAATGTTACTAAAAATTAAGTGATCATTTTCAAAGTAGTCAAACGTTTTGCAATAATTTTAATTTACAACTATGTACAATAGTATGTACTAATAGTTTAAAAAGTGGTATTTCGAAAAACAGAGAATCAGAGAATCTTTCCGCGACAGCGGCTTTAATTATATATTTTCTAGGGCTGTGTGAGTACTTGAAAAAACTCGACTCGTCGAGTTCGAGTCGAGTACTCGATTTTTTGAGTACTCGAGTTTTTTCGAGTACTCGCGTTTTTTTCGAATACTCGAGTTTTTTCGAATACTCGAGTTTTTTCGGGTACTCGAATTTTTTCGAGTAATCGAGTTTTTCGAATACTCGCAATATATTTAAGTTTTAAGTAAATAAATTTTGAATTAATAGTCTCTAGACCACCTCCCTTTGTGTGTACATGCTTATAAGTGTGATATTCGCAGAGGATTGGATTGGAAGAAGAAAATAATTTAATAGTACCACACTTCACACTTATAAGCACACACACACACACACACACACACACACACACACACACACACACACACACACATCACGCGGGTTAGCCGGCGTACCACCGCTGGCGCTACTAGCGGATGAGCTAGTGCACATATACCAGCGCCGCCCAGAGGATGTCATGGAGGAAGAAAGAAGAGAGACGCTGAACAGGTGGCAGGACCGGTGGGACCGGGCCTCAAAGGTCCGATGGACACACCGGCTAATTCCGAACATCACGAAATGGGTCGAGAGGGGACATGGAGAAGTGAACTACTATCTCACACAACTCCTGTCTGGGCATGGCTACTTCAAAAGCCATAGCCAGCGCTATGACAACACCCTACGCGCACTCTGCCCGGCCTGCCCTACCACAATAGAAGACGCGGAGCATGTGTTCTTTCGCTGCCCGCGATTTCACGAAGAGAGGGAGAGACTCCAACAAGTTCTCCAAGAAGAAATCGAGCCTGAAAACATCGTCAGGCTCATGTTCGAGACCGCAAGCAATTGAATAGCGGTAGCGTCTTTCGCGCAATCAGTCGTCTCAAAACTGAGGCAAGAGGCACAAGAGGCGTAAAAGCGATCCGGACGATGCTGTAAGAAGAAGACGACGCTTCTGGTTCTCGAACCCCTAATCACCGTAAGGTGGACGGGGGATGTACGGAAAAGACACAGATGTAGCAAAGAAGCTCAATAGGGTCCCCACTGAAGTAATGTTTAACGACGGTTTCCAGTGGGGTACTCGTTTCGAAGGGCCACTGGCTGCAGAGTTCACTCTTCCCACGTAAAAAAAAAAAAAAACACATACACACACACACACACATAGCCGGGGCACATGGCAGCTCGATGCCTGGGCCCAGACCGCAGGTCGTGTTGCCCCCGGTGTGGTCAGGAGGGGCACATGGCTAAGATCTGCCAAAACGTGCCCTCCTGTCTTCTCTGCCGGGGTAACGAGGCAAGGACCCATGCCTCGTTGAGTGCGGCCTGACCACTTGCCAAGAAGTTCGTGCGAGGCTCATAATGGAAGCAAAACGGATTCGCTTCCTCCAGCTCAACCTTAACCTCTGCGAGACCGCCCAAAATTTGGTCTTGTGGTCGGCGGAAAAGTTGAGTATTGATGTGGCAATCCTGCGCGACCAGCACAGGCCCCTCATGCCACCGCGCACCTGGATTTCGGATGCCGACAATCAAGCGGCAATCTGGGTGTGCAGGAGGGTGCCGGTGCAACGGTGCTCCTCTGGGCAGAGTCACTTTTACACCTGGGCGCAGATAGCTGGAATATTCATCTTCAGTATATATGCGCCCCCTAGATCCTTCTCCCACGAGGAATTCACTGGCCTACTGTCCAACATTGTTGACGAGGCCAGAGGGAAAAACCCGATCCTCGTGGCTGGTGATTTTAATGCCTGGTCGACGGAGTGGGGCAGCAGGGAGACGAAGCCGAGGGGCGAGGTGCTATTAGACGCCTTAGCACCCCTGGATGTCCTCCTGCTGAACATCGGTTGGAAACCGACGTTTGTTGGTCCACGGGGAGGATCCATAGTTGACCTTACCTTCTCTGGTGTCTCGCTCCACGATCGAGTTAGGTTGTGGCGTGTTAGCGATACCTACACAGGCAGCGACCACCAAGCCATTGTGTTCGAGATCCTTCCCGAGAAAAACCGAAGTGTTAGCCGCCCTCCGGTAGGCAATCGTAAGTGGAGTGCACGAACTTTCGACGGTGACTGCTTTGCTAAGGTCGTTTCTGCGATGAACGTTCGGCCTGGTCTCCCTGAGGACATGGTGGACGAACTCATGTCCATAATCGTGCGTGCATGTGACGCCTCCATGTCAAGAGGAGGCGATTGTCGGCGGCGCGAACCAGTCTACTGGTGGAACGACAGCATCGAAGAGTGTCGGAGGAGCTGCCTCCGGTTGCGGAGACACGCTCAGCGAGTTCGCGGTCGTGCTGCCGAGACCATTCGTCGCGAGGAGTACGCCGACGCTCGGGGGCGTCTGCGCAAGGCGATAAAGGCGAGCAAACGCCTCTGCTGGAGGCAGCTCTGCGACGAGGCTAATTGCGATGTGTGGGGTAAACCATACAGAGTGGTCATGTCCCGCCTCAGGGCGCCCAGGACGTCACCGCCCACCGCGCCGGACTTGGTGCGACGAGCGGTGTCCGCACACTATTCCCGATTATCGTCCCCCGGCCGATTGATGCTCCACCACTACTGGAGGAGCATCTGATTCCCGAGGTCGGCGTCGAGGAGCTCCGGTGGGCATACGGACGGGTGAACATCGGGGCAGTCCCCGGCCCAGATGGGATTCCTAACACCGCCCTCAAGGCAGCGGTGGAGGCATGCTTCTACAACTTCCGCCGCGTCTTTACGGTGTGTCTCAGGAAGGGGTGCTTCCCGACACGGTGGAAGCGGCAAAGGCTTGTTCTGATGCTAAAACCAGGCAAGCCTGCCATGGAACCTTCTTCTTACCGTCCACTGTGCATGCTTGATACAGCAGATAAAATCCTCGAAAGAATCATAGCAGCGTTTGAACTTTAGTTAATCTTCATAATATATTATTTCCTAAACCCCATTTTCAAGCTTTATTGAAATTGAAAAATAGTAGACTGATTATTTATTGGCAAATCTGGCGTACTAAAACTTAGCTTTAAATTATTTTTCATGAAACATATCTTCCTAAATTTTACTGAGTGATTAAATTATAAGCTTCAAGTGATACAAAAAATTATTTTTTAAATTCATTTTTATCCAGGCTCAAATCTTCAAAAAACTATTTAATCATGAAGAGATTTTATATCTAATGCATGTTGGCCAGTAGCATGATGCTAAAAGTAAAGGCGCTTATTGAAGATTTCCAGAGAAATAATAAACATCATTTAAGCTTTTAAATATATTATTATTTGTACTAAATGCAATTAAAATTTTACCAATGTTTATGGAATTTGAAAATATCAGTTGAAGTTTAAAAAAAAATTTCAGATAATGCCGTTAATAGTCATTGCAAATAGGTTTTTGTTGTAAATAGATTAAAAAATGTTACTATCCCTCAAGTTCCTACTCGCCTATGATGATTTTAATGCTTTTTCTGCAGAGAGCTTGTCACATTATTTTAGGGAAAGTTTTTGAAATACTATAAGTTGGATTTTTCTCAAATATTTAGAAAATAGTTCTCTTACACACAAGCGGAAGAGCCTGATTTTCTACAAATATATATGAAACCAAATAGACTATAATATTTTTAAAACCTTTTTTATGGCCATGCGACAAAAATATCAAGCATTAAAAAATTTAACGTTTCTAAAAATAATTCATGCAACAATAATTCTGCATAAACATTTTATATTTTATGAACATTATATAGTACATACATAGAAATTTTCATCTATAATTTTTTTTGTATTGAACACTTTCATCTTGACAATTGAAATGTTAACTTTTTGCTATTAGTGTAAGGCTACTATCCATTCCCAATAAACAAGTTGAGTGAAATCAATACAATCCAATTAATCTATAAAAATACTCATCTTCCTGAAACTACATCTTCACGTGGCTGATAAATAGAAAAATACTTTTTTCTTTACTTTAACTGTGCATTTAAAAATTCTTTTAGAAAATAAGACCCAATATTTTTCAGTAACGTAATTTCCTTTTCTTTTCACATAAAAAAATTAGCATCAACCAACTATTAAACTCTAATTGCTTGCTCTTAAAATGTATATTCTAATAATTAATATTTTTTAAATTCATCAAAGGGTTGATAATTTATATTGGTATTTTTGGTAATTCTAGAAACTGAAGAGCAAGCTTGGGAAAATTCCAAAAATAGTATGAAGAGACTGAAATGGAAAAAAAAATTTGAATCTTCCAGTTGTACGGACACGAACGATGAGATTAACGACAATACAAATGAGAAAAAAATTGAAATAAGAATAAAAAAATATTTGGTAACTTTAACTTAACGGATATTGAAATATTGAATGGAAAATATATTTTTCACTTTTAGGAGAATAACAAAAAAACGATTGAATATTCGAAGTCTTTAAGAGCCAAAAATATTATTAAAAAATATAAGGAAAACGAATTTCTTAATAAACGAACGCCTTTGGTTGACAAATGCATAAATAATGAAAAATATGACGTATCCCTCCCCGAATGTATCGTTGCATTAGAACCCTTAACGATTCCAAAAACATCGAAGTCCAACAATGTATCACCTCAAAAAGAAAATAATGGTAGCAGATCGAAGTCCATTACCCCTAGTGGTATTAATTCTAGTGGTCGTCGATCTCTATCTCGATCTGAGTCTAATCACAGAGTAACTTCATCAAAAGCTGTGGGTCGTTCTAGTGGTCGACGATCTCCGTTTCGATCTCGATCTAATCTTAGACCATCCCCATCACAAGCTCAAGGTTCTCCTAGAGATGGCCGATTTCTATCTCGATCTCCATCTAAACATCGACGACCTTCTTCAAAAACTCGGGGTCAGTTAAATAATACAGATTTTCATTATCAAGCCCAAGAGAATTTTAATGGTATGGAATCTCTTTCCCTCACTGAAAAGTATTTCAATAGTACAGAGTCTACTTCCCAAGCTCTAAATACTTCTAATGGTAAAGAATCTCCTTCAGAAGGGCAAAAGAATTCTAATGAATCTCCTTCACAAGCTCAAGAGAATTTGAATGGTTCTGAAGCTACTCCTCAAGCTCAAGGGAATTCTAGTGTTAAAGAATCTCTTTCTCAAGCTCAAAAGAATTCTAATGAATCTTCTTCTCGAGCTCAAGAGAATTTGAATGGTTCAGAAGCTACTCCTCAAGCTCAAGGGAATTCTAGTGTTAAAGAATCTCTTTCTCAAGCTCAAAAAATTTCTAATGAATTTCCTTCGCAAGCTCAAGAGAATTCTAGTGATACAGAATCTCTTTTTGATGGTCTAAGGAATTCTAATGGTACACAATCATTGTCTCAAGCTTTTTTGCAATCTAGGTCAAGAATCTACTCTTATTCCAGATAATTGTAATGATCAAACATCTCCTACTCGACAATCGCAATCTAGGTCTAACCGTAGACGATCCTATTCAAACTCTTCGGGTCGTTCTGATTCTCGAAGATCGCAATCTAGGTCTAACCGTAGACGATCCTATTCAAACTCTTCGGGGCGTTCTGATTCTCGAAGATCGCAATCTAGGTCTAGATCAGTTGATTATGCGAGGGTGGCGAATCAATTGTTCGAAGTTGAAGATGATGAGTACTATAAATAATTATGTATATGTCATTTCCTGAAAATTTCTTATCCCCATAGATACGTCTCAAACGTAATAATTAAAGAAAAACGTCCTTTTAAAATTCGTTAATTAAGCGAGAGATTCCTATATATGCTTAGAGTAAATTTCTGAGAGCAGTCTATGAGGACCCAATTCCTGGAAATGACGATACACGTATCTGTAATTCTTTATTATTTCCTCTGAGATTAATTATTTGTATTTTTTTCTTATAGCATCTATTCATGAAGAAATGATATATGATGAGAATTTCCCTCTTTTGGACGAGTATTGTGATCATATGTACAAATTCTACAAAAAGTACAATCTACTCTTGCCGCATACGAACGACGAAGAATTTAGACGTTACGATGTACGGGAGAGAGAAGTGCGATCAGGGACTAGAATAAAAATGATTAAAGAAGTGAGTACTGGGAGTTTTCTTATAAATTTGAAATGTTGACTTAATGGCTATTGATATTTGTTGCAGTTCTACCTTGGGCAAAACGTATTTATTGGCGAAAAGAGCTGGAACTATGCGAGGTCCAAAAACCATACAAGATTTCTGAGATGTGTGGCCTTAGCCTTATGGGGTGGGCGAAAAGTGATCGCCAATAGGTGTTTGCTCCCACAGGGACAGACCATTGTCTTCCCGGGCAAAGGACCCTCAAAATTAATGAATGCCAAAAAAGTAGAATTGCTCTTAAGTATGTTGACATTTTTAGGGATACTTTTAAAAGAAATCTTTCAATGTTCTTACTTTATTTTTTTATTCAACAGGTTTGCTGGAAGATTACATTCATGATAAAATGCCAGATGTAACCGAATACGGAAAATATAAAATATTGCACAATGCCACTAACCGCTTGTCTATATTGATAAGAGATTGTAGAAATAAATATGATCCAGCAAAGAAAAGATCAAAGGCAAAAAGGCGAGGCAGAAGACAACATTAATACTTGACCATATATCATACAAGTAGCATCCTGCTGACTTATATTTTAATTTATTGTTATTATACTACCTGATGTACTAAGATGTACTATTAAAAATGTTTAATGTTTATTAAAGAGTGCGCAAAATGCGTTGATCCAGTTCAATAATAAAACATTTATGCAAATCACCTCTTTCTTCCCATTATCATATCCACAATGATCGAAGGTCATTACTTACATAAAAATTAAACTAATCTTAAACATTTCGATTAAAAGTGATGAGATGAGTATAGAATTAAAAATTGAGTGACAAATTTGTCAGTGAGAATTTGGCTCAAGATCTTAATGGATTTCTCAATTGAGATTCATCAGCAGGGTGGAGTCCTACACTGAGAGACCCGCCGGGCTGTCGGACTCACAGTACGGCTTCCGCAAGGGGCGCGATCAACTATTGATGCTATACAGGCCGTCCTCAGCACGGCACGATGCTGGAATTCACCATGGATGATGGAGCAGAGACCTACGATGTTACGTCCGGCGTGCCACAGGGATCCGTACTGGGTCCCATTCTTTGGAACGTCATGTACGACAGGATCCTAAGGCTCAAGCTTCCGGGATCCGCAAAAATCGTGGGGTTTGCGGACGACATTGCAGTCACAGTGGTGGCCAAGCACCTAGACCTTGTCGATTTTTACTCAAACGAGACTATACGTCTGGTGCGAGCAGCCCTAACTGACCTGGGGCTACAGACCGCGGACCAGAAAACCGAGGTACTTCTGGTCAACAGCAGGAAAGTGAGAGAGAACATCACTCTCAGAGCCGGCGACCACTACATCACGTCGGCTCCCTGTATCCGGTACCTAGGCGTACATATTGACGCCAGGCTGCGATTCGATGAGCATCTTCGCATCGTCAGCGATAAGGCAAACCGGGTAGCAGGTGCCCTGCTGGGTCTTATGCCAAACATCGGAGGTCCAAGGAGCAGTCGACGCAAGCTGTATGCCAGCGTTGTCGACTCGATCCTTCTCTACGGTGCCCCAGCATGGAGTGAGGCAGCAAAGACGCACGACTACGTCCGTCGTGCGGCGTCGATCCATCGACGTGCCTGCCTGCGTGTGATCTGCGGGTTTTGCAGCATTTCACACGAGGCCTCCTACGTTCTTGCCAGCACTCCACCGCTGCAACTACTTATCAACGAGCGCTTGAGGCTGTATCATCGCCGCCTCGAGAGCGTCGGGAGTGAAGAACGAGCTAGGACGATCGAGAAATGGCAGGCCCAATGGGCCCGCTCGAC
Source organism: Trichogramma dendrolimi (assembly GCA_034770305.1). Taxonomy (NCBI): domain Eukaryota; kingdom Metazoa; phylum Arthropoda; class Insecta; order Hymenoptera; family Trichogrammatidae; genus Trichogramma; species Trichogramma dendrolimi. Next base: position 1,685,309 of record JAPMIB010000019.1, on the reverse strand, counting down.
GAAGGGTCGATGGACCCACTGACTCATCCCGAACATCATTCCGTGGATTGAGAGGAGGCACGGAGAAGTGAACTACCACCTCACGCAGCTCCTGACTGGTCACGGTTGCTTCAGGTCATACCTGTGTCGGACAAACAACGACACGAGTGACCGTTGCCCGGCGTTGTCCTCTGGCAGTGGAAGATGCCGAGCATGTCAGCAGGGGTGCTCAATCGCCTCTTTCAAGGGCCCTTGGAGCCCGAGACGCTGGTTGGGTTCCTGCTCGACGCTGAACCCAACTAGCTAGAAGTGTCCTCCTTTGCCCACTCTGTCATGACACGACTGAGGGACGAAGAGAGGGCCAGAAGAAGTTGACCGGACGATGCGGTAAGAAAAAGACGATGAAGAATAGAAGATAAAACTCCTGAAGTGAGCACGTAGCTCGAGCCTCCCCCGCGAAGTAATGCCTACCCCAATGAAAATATTTTATAAGTTCTTCGGCAAGATTTTAAAAAGATCTTGTATAAGATCTTATGCAAGAACTTACGTATGATAATCGACCTTGTAAGTTCTTGTATAAGATCTTGATAAAATAGTAAGACATCTGGTAGCAAGTTCTTGTATAAGATCTTGATAAAATAGTAAAACTTCATCACAAATTCAAATTATATAAGAACTTGTTATTTCAAATCTAGTAATGAAATCAAAAACTCTCTTAAGAATTTGCTACCTGAAGTCTTCCAGTTTTATCAAGATCTCATACAAGAACTTGCTACCAGATGTCTTACAATTTTATCAAGATCTTATGCAAGAACTTACAAGGTCGATTATCATACGTTAGTTCTTGCATAAGATCTTATATAAGATCTTTTTAAAATCTTGCCTAATAACTTATAAAATATTTTCATTGGGGTAACGCTGGTCCCGTGGGGAAGAAAGAGGCAGAAGACAAGGATGGGTTTTAGTCGGTAATAGTAGAGAGGCACGTTACTCGCCCACATAACAACACTTGTACACGAACAACAGTACACTATCCGACATATCCATGCGACAATCGATAGTCTCATGTTGAATCCGTAAATAGGATTTCCCTCCTTCCAAAAAAAAGAAAAAAAAACCAAAGGGAGGGGTCTAGAGACTGTTAATTCATCATTTATTTACTTAAAACTTAATTACATTGCGAGTACTCGCCGAGTTCGAGTCGAGTAAAACTCAAAAACTCGGTTACTCGCACAGGCCTAATATTTTCCTCAAATTGTGTTAATCCTTTAATTACTGTCAGTAGGGTTTAGTAAGACTGATTCAAATAGTTGGTTCTTGTCTTGATTATCAACTGCGCAATGACGCGCAGGTGCACAGCACGTCTCAGTTGCAGACGTTTTTGCACTGAGTAATTCGTGTATCTGTAATAGATCTTTAAATCAAACGTTCTATCTTTCAAACTTTTGAATGTTTACGTATTTGAAGTGTACAGTTTTAATCCATAGCTGTCTACGAATGCAGCTTTTTTACAGATGAATGGTTTGTATGACCCTGATTGACGATGGAAGAAAACTACCAAAATTTGGAATCCAACCCCAAGTACTTGATGCAACAGTTATTAATAGCGAGAACAGAAATAAATAACTTAAGGTTTTCATTATTATTACAACATGCTAACTTCATTTTTTTTTAATTTATTGTTACTTTCATGTTTTACTATATGAATAATTTTGAACAGGCAGCAGATAAAAGGTCTTCGGTATAGTCATGAAAAAGAAGTTGTTAAAATTAAACAACTTTTGGGAAATATTCAAATCACTGATTCATGCAACAGTACAGAATCTGCCAGCAATAATGTAAGCTTAGACAAAGAAAGTCTCCAGTGTCAAGCCATTGGTACCATTTCTACTTGGTTCCCAAGTAAAAGGGGCACTCCACGACAGCCTGTCATTTGCAGTAAAGCCCCTGGAAAAATTGTGTTTGAACAAAAATGTTTTCACTAATCCAGAACATGCTCTTGAGGGATTGGAACAATTTTCCCACATGTGGTTAGTGTATATAATGCAAAATATAAAACTATTATGAAGTATTTACTATAATTTTTTTTAGGATTTTGTTCCACTTTCATAGAAATGAATCTAATCATGTCCGAGCTAAAATTGCTCCTCCTAGATTGAATGGAGTAAAAACTGGAGTTTTTTCAACTAGATCCCCCCATCGTCCCTGCCCTATTGGCTTGAGTTTAGTGAAAATAATTAAAATACAAGACTGCACTATTTATTTTGAAGGGGTTGACATGGTAGATCAAACGCCAGTTCTAGATATAAAAAACCATACATTCCACAATATGACAATCCTCTAAATGTAGAGAGAGTTTTACGAGCTGTACAATCAAAAGAAGACAGTGATATGGATGTAAAAAATATTACATCTTTGAGTAATGATGACCTCAATGAAAATGTCGATACAGGCCTGTATGACTTTCACTTGGGGAAAGATCAAAATTTTCCTGCATGTACTGCATCATCTTCTAGAGTATTTGCATCTAATTTTACAGGAGAAATGACAAATTTAGAGTCAACAGAAACAAATCGTGTTGAAAATTTGAGCAGTAATTTTTCTGACGATGCAGAAGGTGCTAATAGTCTAGAAGATAGAGAGCTAGAAGCTATCATGAATAACAGTGATAACTCTAATTCTATTAGCTATAATATTTCAAGCTCAGAATTGAATAGTCAATCTGAATTCAATATTAGAAATTCCAGACTAATGGATGGCGCTGATGGGCCACATTCAGGGTGTAGTGCAGATATAAATCTAATATCTAGACACGTTTCCAACTTAGGGCTAAACAATTTATCTTCTTCTTCACCTATCAGAATGGATATGCGTGAAGCACCAGATGGCGAAGAAGGTTTAGATCTTCAACAAAATGCTCAATCACTATCTACAAACAGAACTACCATTAATCAAATTTTCCATGGTAATTCAAGAGCAGCTAATTCAAATATCGAAGATGAAGCCATTCGGGTGCCTGATTGGATATCTCAAGATCATAGTGCAGCTTTGAATGTTAATTTTAATGAACGGTCTTTGATGCAACTTCGGGAAATAGCAAAAGATAAGTGTGTTGAAAAGAAACAAGCTGTAGAAAACGTTTTGAAAGAAGATCCTAGGTCTGTTTATTTACGGCAACGTTATGGTAATCAATTTTACACGTTTCTTATTCATGACCTGCACATCACTTGTAAATTTGATGACGATAGTCGAATAGTTACGGTATTTCAAATACGTCATGCAACTCGAACGTGCGATTGCGGCGAACCGGAATGGCAATGTCCAGGACATTCACCGACTAAAAATTCAAGTGCTCATCAAAAACAATAGATTTTAGTGCAGTTACAATTCTTATAGACTATTTTAATTTTCTACTAGTAAATATTTTTATCACAGATTATTTTAAATCGGATAGTTTCTGTTCAAACTAGTTCAGAATTTGTTCATAATGGAATTATAATTTGAGCACTAATTAGCTCATGTTTATAATGACAATTTTTGGGAATGTATAAGTGTGACCATGAAATGTATTCTTAGTGAAATATATGCACAAATTGATATTTTATTTAAGTAACAAAATCGGTCAAATGTACAAAAAAAACCATATTCCAACTTTTACAAAATATTCATTTCCAACAATTTTAAAACTAAGCTTCCTATTTTAATAGTTTTATGTACGAAAATACAAAAGTTTTTGTGTTTGTTTTATGTGTACAAACGTATAGTTGAATCTGCACCTGCAGAAAAGACCCATGGTTGAATTGGATGGAATATAACATCCAAAATCCCAAAATCATTGAATGTTTCATGATCGCACAGTCGTTTTAGAGGCACAATAAGCGGATTTTGCAGTAAATCACTGAAAAGTTTTTAAAATTATGTTATTTTTGCCAAAAAAGAATTTTTAAACATACTGTTGTAGCTATTAGCACTTACTTGTACACCATGCCATGACACACTATCAATGACTTATCATCTGACCCTGAAGCAAACAGAGGATATCGTTTGTGATATGCGACTCCTCGAATTCCTGTACCATGGAGACGAAGTGTTTGATATGGCTTAGTACTCAAATCTAAATCGAACCACAGCAATTTTTTATCGTATGTCCCAACAATTAAATTGTCACCACCTGATCAATAAATATGAATGTAATGTAAATTTTATTATAATTATGATATTTATTTTCCTTGTAATTATTTTCATACCTGGATGTATGGACATGGAAGAAATCCACTGAGATCCTGTTAAGAGTTTTTTTATCATTTCTTGCTGAGTAAGATCATAAATTCTGATATGTCTTTGAGTCTAAAAATTTTAAATTGTAAAACCGTAATTATTTTGTTGATGAAAATAGTAGTAAAATGCAATAAACATGGATTGACACTTACGGCCACAAAGAAAAATGGTTTGATTGGATGGAACAGTACACATTGAACTTGTCCTCTTGGTCTACCGATAGGGATGAATGATTTTCTCTTTGACAGCTGATGAATGAGAATTGATCTATTTTGACCATCTGGCATAACTGTGGAGAAGTAGTCACCTTTGCCATGCCAGGTCACTTGTTTCACAGTTTTGAAATGTTTCAAAACAATTCTTATACCTTTTTTCCATTGGTCTGGATTATCTATTTCAGTGATTTGCTGCCACTGTACAGCAGCTTTAACTCTTTCAGAAACTGTAAAGTATTATCTCAGCATTAAATAATCTGATTATGTTTGAAATTAATATTTGAAATTAAACAATACAACTCTATTACCTATAGAATCAGTTTCAGGAATAATTTCTAAAAGCTTGTCTGCTTTCTTTCCAATCAAATGATCTCCAACGCCAGAATTAATCAACAGTACCTGCTCATCTGCTGCTACAGCAATTAACGGTAAATTCTGATTTGGACACCAGGCAACACTTCTTACTACACCGCCACAATCCACTACTTTCAAACATCTTCCAGTTGATACTTCCCACACTGAAAATTTTATTTTTGAATAATCAATTTAATTGAAAATAAGTCAAAAAATTAATACTCGAACCACTTTTTGCTTTCATGATAAAGATGTAGAAACCCTTACCTCTTAAAGTATTATCATCACCTCCAGTAGCAAGGTATTGACCAGATGCTTCTACAGTCATACATCTCACCATATCTGTATGCCCCTTATAAATAATGGATTGAGTGGTTGGGAATGGCTGTAAATCTTTGGGACTTGGTAATTGAGGAACTAGTTCCTCTGGTTCAATAGTCAACTTCATTTTTATAGCTCTTGGACACAAAAACAGATCCAAACATCTTTGAAATCTTTCCTTAATATACCTGTGGTAAGAAGGTACTTTTCTCAGCGCATCATATTTTTGAGGTTCAAAATGAAGCTTCCTTTTATGAGGTTGTGATTTAAGTTTGTGCCATTCTTTTGTCTCTCGATTATCAAACAAATACTCAGAAGGAGGATTGTAGCTCTCAGCGTTTCCAGGTAAAAATCTTTTTGGTGCTGGAATATGCTTATGAATTCTCCTCATTTCTTCTGCTTGATCATCAGTTTTCCATAGCATGTAAAACTGTTGCTCATTTGGATTATTCTCTGCTCTTTCTTTCCTCAACTGAGCTGATGACTTAATCCATCCCATTTTCAAAGCATGAACCAGTTTTGAAACTTTTTGAGCTTCACTCTTTGATGGAAGAAATGATCTTTTGTGCTCAGGAAATTTCCTCAGTGGAGTTTTCATGACTTCTGAAGTAAACCATTCTACCCAAGGCTATAATGAATCAAAAATAAATCAAAACATAGTAAATTACTTACAATCAATTATTATAAATTATAGTTTAATTTTGTTAATGTAGAATTGTTACTCACTGCGTATTCATCAAACTGGGCATCAGGAATCCTTTGTTTTTGTATTCTTGTGATAAGTTCAATATCAGCTTCACTAAGAACAACATCTTGCCCTGTTTGATAATCTTTGACAGTTCTCCAAAAATCAGGATCTTCCATGCGTTTCAAGAAATTTTCAAGCTGATCTCCTTTTTCAGGCTTCAAAATTTTTTTTCCATCCCAATTATAACCCACGTGATCATACCCATCGTACCATTTCATGGGAATGTTACCTACAGTATTTCGAGTATCTTCTTCATCGGAAGAATCACTTGCATATTCATCTCTTTCACTTTGATTTTCAGCCAATTTTAATGCAACTTGATTTTTTAAACCAACCTTCTGTGTTATTTCTGCCGACATTCTTTGCTTTCACAATTTTAGCTTTATCATCATTATTTTGTTTGGCTTTAGTTTGCTTGACAATGGAAACTTTTTCATTCTTTGTACTGCAGGGGACTTTTGTTTTGGGTGGCTTATCTTGAATGGTTTTTTTGGATTTTTGAACATTGTTCAACTTTTTGAGAGATGCTGTGACATTGTTCAAATTGTCCTCTTGGTCTGAAAATTCTCCACTGACTTCATGTTCTTCCTCTTCAGTTTCTTCATCAGAGTCAGCTTCATCCTCACTGTTATCTTCATCGTCGTCTTCTTCTACATCACTTTCGTCACCATAGTCTTGTTCTTGCTCATCGCTACTGTCATAAAAATCATCTTGTTCGCTATGGTCATTGTACTCTTCATCACTTTCAAATTCCCTAAAGCTAAGTTCTTCTTCACCAGCCGAATTATTTTCAATTTTATCTTCAATGACAGGGTCCTGTGGATAAATAAACATAAATTTGAGTAAGAAAATTTATGGAGGTGATAAATAAAAAATGAAAATGTAAGATAAATAGGTATTAAATTGACAAGTTTACCTCATTCTCTTTTGGCACTAATGCAGCCTGTTTAGCGCTTCTTTTACGCATATTTTCTTTTTTTTTTATTTACGGCTTAGTTACAATCGAATTGAACTAACAAAACACGTGGTATTATCTTCACAAAGTTTTAAAAAGCTGAGATGCTCTAATAGACGACTGCCGGGCCGGTGGTACCCAACTGAAGCTTTACATATGTCAACTAGCAAGTAAGCGGCAAATTCAAAATAGTTTTCTCATCTCTTCATTTTTTAATATAATCGTTTAGAGAAGTATGTACATTTTTTCAAGAAATGATCAAGGTTCTTCTTGAAATTTTACATTTTTCACATCAAAAGGAAAATTTGCACAACATTTTTGTGTAGAAAAGTACGAAAGAGTGAATAAATAAAGCTATAAAAAGTCTGAATCAAATAACTCGTAATTCTACGAATAAATATAATATTACAAAGTGTTAAGTACTATCTGTCATTTTAATCGTGAATAGATACATTTTTTTTTACTATAGGAAAGTCCTTCATTTCCTGTAAAATAGAAAATTTTTGCAAAATTAGAAATGCAAGCTGATAAGTGTTGATGTAAAAAGTTTAATAATCGTTTATCCTTGAAAAATACTAGTGTCTTTATAGTTGTAGATGCGCTACCTGCAGAGTAAATTGCTATATAAAATGAAAATTGTTTATTTTAATGTACTTTCAAGCTCTGAACTAAAATTTGCAATTTATAAAATTTATCAAAAGGCAATCGAAGATGTTGAAATTATTCGAGCTGCAAATTAATAAGCAAGAAAGTGCTCAACTGAAATGCAATTAAAACTGTTTAATGAAATTCATATTTTTTGTTACTATCCAAGAATTTGTTCATTTCACAAAATTTAAATGAATCAATAAATGTGAAACACAGGCAATTTCACTCTACCAATAAAAAATGCTTGGCCCTTTTTCATAGAACATTTATTGCCGTAAGTACTCATTGATAGTCATGCTTAAAAATTCGATTTCTTTAAAAAATTCGTAAATAAAAAATGTATTATTTGACCTTACGTCAGCGTGTCTCTACGGATACTCTATACTTCTATAATTGGCTGTTTTTTTGTAAGGTACCAAACACATCTGTAGATTCATTACAAATTGCTGATGCAAGTTTATCTAATTAGGTATCATCTTTCATGGTTTATCTGCGCCGATTTATCCAAATTTCGTTTTTGTAAGAGAAGCTTTTAGGAAGAGATAACATACGTAAAAATTGAATTTATTATTTTATAAACAATGCTACTAATATTTATATAAATTGTTTTTTTGTTAAATTAATACATTTAATCATTTTTAAATGATTACAACTTTTCGAAAAAGTAGCAAAAATTGTTTTAATTATAGAGACGCTGGAACGCAATTCATGTGGAAACTTAAACCATGCGGCACCCTTATAAGATAAAAATATATAATGATGATGAAATAGTTTTATAACAAGCACTTTTTTCATCTTGCTGATTAGGCTGAACTTGAAAGTTTCGCTGCATCACAAGTTGTAAAGTCGTTGTTTTATATTCTAAGAAGTATAAAATAGTAAAAAAATATGCTTTCTTATTAAATGCAAAATTTGTAAAATAACATTCAATTTGTAAAAGTTACATTTTACGACTTTTCTTGCATCTTATAGTTATGTCAAGAAAACAGCGAAATTATCTTTTGAAACCTTTCGCTGTTATTTGTCATTGGCAAGTTTCTTAAGAAAATTGAAAAATTTACGAGGTTTCTAGAAAAATAAATGATTGTACAATTTGCATAATACAAAAGGCTATACTCTGAGTAAGATTGTGTTGGAGATCAATCGATTTAAAGAAAGGTGCAGACAGCGCGGGAGGTGTAAAACCCATCCGTCAAACTAATCAATTCCATCTACAAATATTATTCTCGTAAATTGGAGGCTCGTCGGACACATTATACAATGAAAAAGTTTATGTCAGCCGAGCGAATAGGTAAATTCATATATCGTCTTTTGGTCGATAAGATATACGTGAGTAGTCACCACACATCGCGTAACTTGTTTGCTATACTTGTTTCAGCTAGTTAATGGGCCTATGTAATTTCTTTGTTACACAAGATGACGCCGAAAAATCTAGGCTCAGTTTTTATTTGATTATCTAAAAACTTGAGCGTTTAAACGCTATTTCAAACCATTGCTGTAAAATTAATTTGATATCAGCATGATGATCTTGTAATGTACTTAAAAATTGTGAGTGACAATATTGCTAAATAAAATAATTTAAGTTACAAAACTATATTTCAGAAAATTAATTTTCAGGAATAACAAATGACAATGGATAAAAAGTTGCATTGGACGAGAGAAACGAACGAGTCACTGGAGGAAAATTGACAAATTACACATGCACAACTGAATATTTTATAACAGCAGAACAAAAAATCACGTGCTTCCAGAGCGCGTCAGAAAAATACTTTTCGCGTGCAAGCATTGCCTTGAAAGGAAAAATCACGGCTTATTGTCTTTTTTTGTTTTGGCGTAAAAAAAAGTTGTAGTCGATTGTGAACGGAGGGTCATTAAGGGAAAAAAGATACCGATTTCCTTGTATTTTGCGTGCAAATTTTCAAGTACATTAATTTGGCATTATCGGCTTAGCAGAAATACTCTGTTGTTTTCTTAATTAGCTCACGAGACTAGAGTGGCTATCGATGAATTAGTAGATGACCATTTGATTCGTGTTTTAACGAGAATATAGCTGAATAATTCCGAAAATACAGATTTTCTCTTTATCCACCCTGATGGAACTAGTATTGTAAGATCGCGTCATATTACGTTTTGCTTTCGAACTCGTTCCAACTCGAATAATGAATAATCTCTTTATCTATTAATTTTAACGTGTAGACGAAAAACCCGTACGCGCAGTGTGAACAAGTGGCAGATGACTCGATAGAAACTACACCAATTTCATCGTGATACTGTACATATATGAATAGACCTTTGGCCAGTCTCTCGGCACTCGAGACGATCTTTTAAAACCTGTTCTCGGTAAACATGGGCTCACGAAGGGTAACCCCCATTTAAAGTGTTTACTCGTATATCGAGGAATGGAAAAAAAACACGGCAATATACTTTCACTCGGACGCGAGTGGCCGACTTTTTCACTAGGTAATGTGATACGACGCAGATGCCTATGCTGGACCCACGCGCTGACAATGATTGATCGGATGTCCGATGAAACTATTTCTCAATAAGTGAGACATTTTTTTGATTATCGTACTGCTAGCATGCGATCGATCATGTCAAATTATGTTAATGAAAATTTGAAATTCGATGGCCCGCTAGATATGCAACAGAATGTAATTTGAAACAGCGATTGACGAGGTGTGAAGGAAAAAGAAGAGAAAAAAAGAGAAAAGTCATCTTGATCGTGGAAAGTGTCATGACTTGATTTGATAAATATTAAAAAGTTGGATAGTTGCTAATAGTCATGAGCTATCGTGCGTCACGATGTGCCCATAATTGTTGCACAATGTGGTGGTGCGTGGGTGAGTATACGTATACGTTTGAATGTGCTGGTAAATTGGTTGAAAATAGCGTTGGGCACGTGCGTGTATATTAATATGCCATTGTGCTGCTATACGGGGTAACACACGTGCCAGTATTTACAAACCAGTGCGCAGTAGGCCTCGCGCACTCCTTTATCTTCGCACTATATGAAGAAACATGTGGTGGGGCAGTCCCCAGTTCGATGTAACTCAACACTTGGTTGGCTTACAGTCGTCTTAATGTCTTGTATTTCTAGGTAAAGCTTCGCGTACACACACACACACACAGAGTCGTGCGCATATATAGTCACGTGACGCATAGTTTGGTTGATTGTTCTCCCCCCTCTGTTAGAAATTCGGCCCCCGTACGGTCCCTCGTCAGTCTGGTTAGCACGCACACATGTGCGCAGCGTTCACGTACACATACAGCTCACACACACATAGTTGACGCGATCGACGACGGGTGACGCTGCTTCGTGCCTGTATACTTCCAACTTCCAGCAGTATAAACATAGCAGCGCCGGCCGGCTGAATCAGTCTCATTTGAACGCTTGTTGGAGAAACATCGCCGCAGCGAACTCTTTCTCTGCGCTCCGCTCTTGTGCTCTATACGAGTTCGAAGCTTTCTCAAGTTTTTTCATCGTCGCTGTTCCAAGCGGATTTTTATACCTCTTCTGGTCTCGGCACCCAAGTAGTGCAGAGCCGTTTTTTATTGTCTTTTACATTGTAAAAGTCTGCAATCGAGACGAGCGCGACCTGCCTAGCCGTGCCCTTTGCTCGATTACGCTTTTGATAAACTGATCCATTACGTCGTCGTTTGTGACGAAGGCAGTCAAGACGAGCGGGAATAAGCCCTACTCGGAACGCAATTACCCGGATCTGAATTTTCCTTAAGTAATTCGTCCTAATCAAACTCCCCCGAGATGGCCGGTATCAAGGAATGGGATTACTCCAATCAGAATGGTAAGTCAGTCTACAATTATTTACACCAAACTATAATTCATTTTTCATGCTTCTTCGTATAAAGTTCATCGACTCGCTTCGGCACCTCCTTTTCCTCTCTTTCTCTTTGTTTACGTGTATATTCAAGTTGAGCTGCTGCTGCTGCTATTGCTACTACTTGTAGGTATTGCTAGTGTGGTCCGGGAAAGTCCGATATAGAAAGTCGCGGCTGATTTTATGTAGACAAGTCTCGTATAAGCGCCGGTCATAATTTTAGCTTTTCTTTTAACTCTTGTCCTCTGTGTACGCACGGCTGACCCCGAGCAAATACTGTGCTCACAGCGAGTGACTTTTCAGAACCGTATAATGTATTAAAATAGTCAAGAAATGTGATGCAAGTCACCGAAGTTTCGAAAATTATGCTAATTGCACGCATCGCAGCGTACATTACAAACATTCGTGTAGCTTGCAACGTGTTTCGAAGGGGAAAAACGAAAAAATGCGTCCTTTCTCCATTTTTACTTTTGAGCTATACTATATACAAAGTCGCGTGTTTTCCTCCATTCATCGTACATGTGCTCGAGGCTGCGTATCGTTGAAATAATTATTTAATAAACTTTCATCGATTTTGTGTGTTGATCGATTCTAAAAGAGACACAGCGGGACTCGCGCGACTGCCCAAGGAGGGAGGGAGCGATAATTTATAATTTACATTTATATGTTTCATGCTTCGTGCGAAATCAGCGGAAAAACGACGAGTGCATGCGCCGAGCAAATAAATTGCCATCGATGCACAATGAATAAACGATGTATGTACGCGTGTTTATTCTACTTTTTTTTTTTCTTGCGCACACAATTTTCTTATCGGCTCGTTCTTATATGATTTTGTGCGAAAAATGCCCGCGCGCGCGCGGATTTCCTGCATATATGTACGTGTATACACGCGGCGTATATCATTATCACGTGTACCGACGGAAAAACGTTTTACTATCGCGCTACGCTGCAGCCAGTAGCCACTCGCACGGCTGCAATCATTATCGGTATCACGATTACGTACAGACTGACGATCCTATGAATAGACTCGGAAAAGCTTCTCCTCGAAAGAGAATCATTTGCTCCGCGTCGTTATCGCGGAACCAAGTTTTTCTCTGTAGGCGAAACTCGACTCGAGGGCCAACATACCTACGACGATTGTGACATTATGCGAACACGATGATCGTCGCAGCTCGGCGAGTCGCGCACGCCATCCCGTGTACACACGATGTTTTCCCATAGCAGCGATGACACGTTTTTTTAATATAATTTCCTCTCGTCTATTCGTGCCACAAAGAGCCACACGTATTTGCTGTGCAAGCAATCATGGCACACATATGTGAGCGACGCGAGCATATCTACAGGTGTGCTCCAGTAGCTGCAGTGCAGGTTGCTCCCAACTAAGCTCGGCTCGGACGATTGATCGGTTATTTTCATCGGTGAGCGATCGATCGTCTTTTCCACTATATGTGTGCATAAATAGAGAGAAAAAAAGAGTCGCTCGGGAGCTTCGACCCCGCGCGTGACACGACCGACGCTCGCCAGTCCAGCGGCGGCGGCGGCGGCGGCCATTTGCGCTCTGTCCGCGCGCGTCCGAGATAAGGCGCGCGCGCAAAAACCTTTCTAATGCGCGACTAATGCTTTATTCATTTGATATTTTAATCTCGATCGCCTCGTCGTCTACTTATAAATACGGACGAGGTAATTGACGCGTTGCGCAGTTGCGTATTCCATACACTTTCCGTTCGATAAAATATTTTAATGCGGCTCGCGTCGCGTGATTTATAACGAACAATAAGCGAACAGTACGCGATGAAATACATTTGATACGTGCGCGGGGCACGAATTGCGATAAAAAATCAAGTCGACCGGCAGGACAGTTAGCGCGGTTAACCCAATTCGTCGGCGTCGCGCCAATCGCCCCGTAATATCACTTAGAGATCGTCAAGGATCCGATCGAATCTGTGCGACCTGGAAAGATGTGCCATCGTCGCCATTAAATGCCCTCCGTACATTCGTAACCGTTAATTTATGATGCATCCTGCAGTTTCATCGGCTGCATGCGCTTTTTTGCCCGATCGATATCAATCAAACTTTTCCTAATGGACGCCCTTTGCTTAATGGACTAGATAGCGAGCGAGTGATTTTAATGACGAGATTTGAAAGCCTCGAAGGTATTTTTAGTCGCATTAGAGCGACTTTTTTGCCGCAAAGAGAAAATAAAGGAATGCAAATTTTCATGCCCAAGTCTCGAGACGCGTTTTCATCCGGAGAAAACCGGTTCCAGTTGCAGCTGCGAGCCTCGAGTAGCGACGAGTGAAAGAGACGAGCGCCGCCGAGCCCATCGTCGTCCGCCACCGATGCGCATAACTTGCGTTATATACGTAGAGTCGGCTTTTCGAATGTGCATCGCGCAAATCGTTGACCTCTGCGCCGATCGCCTGACGATCGTACCGCTACGTATTTTTCCCCCCGAAACTTTCCTCGTTTTCTGCCGCTGCTGATTTAAAATACGTGGCGATTTAAATGATGAATAAAGCTCGATTTTCTTGGATGCCTCAGTTGCGTCGCGCTTGTGTAACGCTTTTCCTATGCTTACTTTGCGCCTCTGTTCGAACGCGGGCAAAACTCGGTAAACTTGGCCGATATTTTCTAACTAAAGATATTCCGGGTTCGTACCGTAGCAGAGCTAGAATATAATTGAAAAGGATATGTCGTTCGACTTCCTGCACTTTTAAAATCCGCAGATCGCGATCGCTTCATTCAGTTTCATTGTTTCGACTCGAGTCAGCGCTTCTCGTCGCTGAATTACGAGGAAAAGCGCAACGAACTTACCTCGAACTTGTATGCGCAAATACGCGTGTACGCTGTGTCGTACGTCGTGTAAAATGAAACTATAAAGTCATTATCGACCATGTCATAAATGCTTTGATAAATGTTTATCTCGATTTTCCAATCTATTATTGTCCCTCTGTTTCGGACGATAAGTATTAAGTACTCGGTATTTGCCAACCACTAAAGAGCCAAGAGATAGGTGCGAATTGCTACTGTCTAAGCGAGCACATCACGCATAAAGCAAGGTTGTATTCTCTCTCTTCTCGCTCTCTCGTTAATTCAATTCACGCAGGCAGGCTATTTTTCAGTTTAACGCGATGTTCGCGTGACACGGACAGGAGCACGCTCGGCAGCTCTTGAATTAATTTCGGTCTATACGCACTAAACGAGCGTCATGTGCGTCGCTGTTATGACGAAGGTGTGTTTCCACTTTTCTCCCTAACGACATTAACTCTATACACATAGGTGTGAGCTCGTACTCGGTATACGTGTCGAGCTACTACCCTTTATCTCTCTTTTTTTTCCAACTAAGGACAGAAATTTATCGCCCTCGCATATATAATACTACTCGTCATACTTGAATTTCTATCCCCGTGCGCGCACCGCAAGCTCTCCGTCCTTGACATCGAATTACTTTGATAATTACCGGAAACGCGTCGTCGGCGTCGTCGTCGGCGCAGCTTGTGTTTATTTCTCTGATACACAAGATCGGCTTGTGTGAGTGTATACTGGCACGATAGAGAGAGAGAGAGAGAGAGAGAGAGAGATGCGCGTCTTTGCATATTATCGTCATTATCTTCGCATTGTCGTTTCATATTGCCCTGCTGCAGCTGCTCTGCTGCAAGTGCAGCTTTTCTCTACATGCCTCTCTCTATCTCTCGACTGTGCCATTGCGAGTAAGCCTTCACCTAATCGAATTAAAGTCTGTAATTTGAGTTTATAACTTCGTTGAGGAACCGTTACTACTGTCGCTGGAAAAATTACAACAGAAGCCCGTCCTAGCGTCCAATCATGCATATCAAAGTCTTTGTCCCTTTGTTTGGCTTCGGTTCGACGGCTCGATATTTGATCGTCTCTTTATCAGGAAGTTTTCTTTCCAACGAAAATCTAAATAGATTCATGTTACACTTCTCTCTCGTGAAAATCGTCTAATCGTTTTGACGGTAAATCATGACGAATTGATATGACTTTTCAAATTTCTCATCCATGTTTATATTTATAGAACGAAAAAAATCTACGCGACGATGTATTGCATCGCACTATTTCGATTAATATGGCAACTGTGTTATCTCATTGTAGTTCTCATTGTTACAAATGATCGGAATCAACTTTTTTTACGGCGATCGATGTACACTTGATAGGAAAACATGAAAAAAGAATAGCTCGTGTGTTATTTGTTCTCAATAAATTCACATGCGTGCTATTGTGGTTTCTTTGAATAGCGCTTAAACATGGGTTCGTATTATGGGCGTGTCGACCATTGTGATAATTACCTTTTTTTATCGCCTTCGTGCGTGTACGAAATAGTGCCTGAGCCGTAAGTCAAATAGCAAGAACAAATAGGATCTCGGAAATAGAAAAAATGTTTTCACCGAAAAGCCTACGTTCGAGCATTACAGCGAGTACCGATCCATATATGCATACAATAAAATAGTTCGTTGCCTAGATAAATATAAAAGTGTATATATATGTTGAAATTTTACAGCTTCACGTCGTGCGATAAGCGCTGGCGCGCGACCGAGAGAGAACATATTAACTTTATCGCGAATGAAAAACTACGATTGATACAATATGGGTATACAAATGCCCCTCACAGGCTTGAGATAATAAAAGAGACCAATCGTATAGATTTGCTAAGGCTCGTGCGCGAATCGCTTCAATCCAAGTTGACGCTCGCGTGTGTACAATGCAGCATAAATTCACGTGTCCAATGGATAATTGAAATAACTCTTACCATTATTTACTTGCAAGTCTTGTGTATGTGGCTTCTGGTTCTTTCTACGAGCTCACAATACATCACGATCATATTTCTGGATATTTGCGATTGTCAGTAAAGCTATAGATCTTTTAAAATGATACAATTAAACACGCGGTCTCGATGAATCAGCCTCACTCGTAGTGCGCCTGTATACATCTAGTAATATTTATTTTTTCCGTCTTAAATTAGTTGGGTTAATTACTTCTGGAAAAATATTCTTATTATGCTTTATTATCTGTCGCGTCAATAGTTCACAACTATGCAATGTTAAAAAATTCCTTTAAAAGTCATTCGAAAAAAATAATGATCCACTTGTGACAACGCTTTCGTATCGTCGAGACAATTACCGACCTCATGTGCAGCATTCGTGTGCTAGCCAGACATCTGGACGGCAGAATCGAGCCGAGAAAAACGCGCGCACTTAAATTATCGGAATTTTACAAACTCGCGTTACACGTAATTGCCCTGCAGACATTTGCATGCGTAGTTTGCAAAAACGAACTACGGAGGCGTAAATAAAAAAAAACTCGAGGATGCGCGTACACGAAGGAAAAAAATATTAATGCACCGAAGCTCGTCAAATCAACCAAAGAACGAACGGAGCACAATTGACCTTTACGTTTATATTGCCTGCGTAAATAATCAGGTAGCCGGAAGAGGCGCGCGGGCAAAGATAACGATATTCGTACATATACTCGAGAGCCCCAGCAAACAATCTCATGGCCACTCCAGTATGCGTCTCTAATGTTAAACACTCGTAGATTCCTTTATCATAAGTATAAACGCGTACGAGTTTGATCGATCAAGGTTTTTAAAGACCAATCGCAAATTTTTGTATTATATATAAAGTGATCAACGATGTAATCGATACTCCCTGTGGGGACCATTATTGACATCTTTTTTTTTTTTAACAAACGATTAGGATCTTTGATCGGTGAACATGAAAGCGATTTGATAAACAATACTCAAATTTGAGTATCAAAATCAAAGCGCCGCTAAAATTCCTGAATCGATTTGTACGTGCGCGACTAATCGATGTCGCGTATCGGTAGGCCGTATAAGCGAGCTGAGAGAATTTTGCAATGGCACATCACCTATAGACGATTTATGGGTCAAAAATATTTTCACATTCTTCAAATTCAAGCCTCGTTGAAAAAAAATCAGTAATAAAAAATTCGACTGTTTTGAAGTAGCTTTACATGGTATAATAGCATTGGCAACCTCATGCCTCATTAAAATCATCGTCACGCCGTCGGTGCCGATTAATGCTTGGAATTTCAATCGATGCGCTATATATAAAATAAACTTTAACGTTTTCTTTATGTGTTTCAGGACCAAGCACATGGGTCGACAAATTTCCAATGGCTGCTGGTTCGCGCCAGAGTCCGGTCAACATCGAGACCGGTCGAGTCGAAACGGATCACGAGGCGCTGAGCAGTAAGCCTCTCCGCTGGAAGTACCCGGCGACGGCCTCCCGTGCCATCGTCAATCCGGGCTACTGCTGGAGGGTCGATACCGATGGCGATGGAACATGTAAGTATATCCCGCGCAGGCATACAATATCGTAACTTCGTATGCGCGAACCAGGCATTACGTCGATTGTTTTTGATTAAAAAGCTCCTCCAGCGAGTGTATATTTAGCGAAGCGACGAGAGAGCTTACGCGCGCCAGCTGCACATCATTACGTATACGCAGCTCTCGGCCTGCATTGACACCGTCCATGTAATGTTATCGCTTGTACTGGACGTGGATTGGCCATATGTGCCGCATCCCACAGATGCAGCTCGCTCAATTGCACGCGAAAACGTGACACGCTCGACTGCTATCGATAACAACCGAATTCTCCGTTGCTCTACAAGTCGAGCTTTTTATGCGGAAGTCCGTCAGACACGTTTGATCCTTTGTTTTTATTCGAAACGCATGAGCAAATCGTTCGTTTCAATAAAAAAAATATAAAGAAAAAACAAGATAGAAATCGATTGATTTACTTAAAATATTTTTATTAAGCAAGAAAAACAATTATAAATCACGCATTATTTACTCGATAATCATCGAAGAAAAACAACAAACGATCTGTTATAGCGCATATTGTATATAAAATACGTGAAAGAAAAAAACTCGTGACTTGAAAAACAAAAACGTTGCCAACTCATGTTAAAAAACTATGTACAGTTGGTCATTTTATTTATTCAGTTCAGTTCTATGTCCTATAGGTGGATATGCGCTTGCGACGCGCTTCAATGAAAATCGAAATCATGCACTTGTGTATGCTCGGCTCTCTATACTCTGTCTTGGGCAGTAATCAAGTGTAAGAATGCCAGACAATCGTTCGTTATATCGAAGCCTTGGTCTAAAAGCCATTATCAACGTGAATCACAAATGAATTATTCTTTCTGTTTTTTGCACACGCATCTCTTCGATAAGCTCAGCGCAGCCTATAAGTTTTGTTGTTTTCTCTCTATGTTCAAATACGAGCCGGTGATGAAAACAAAAATAGAGCCAAAATAATCACAGAAAAACATAAACGCGCTGGCAGAGTTATCGCATGGGCTTGGCATAGTACCAGAGAGCTTTCGGCGAAATTTCAATTCATTGGAGGTATGGGGTTTTCCACCCGACTCTCAGACTTTATTTCTCTTCATTCCGTCTAGCCACTCGAGTGCCATAAGCTGAAGTCTCGCGACGCGATTACAGCTTATTTATGACTTGACAGAAATTCACGATAAACCAAATAAAATGCGCACAAATAAATTTGTAACACGTGCCTACTCTAGATGAATTGATGCTTATGTCATGAACGAATTGTGACGTACCTCCCCTCTTATGTCTGGCGGTCTTACTTAAGTCCAAACAAGCGATAGCTTACTTTTTTGGCATATGTCTTTGTTCGAAAAAAAAACTATATTAAATCATAGCTAATTCATCACTTGTTTGTCTTTCAGATCTGACTGGAGGACCCCTAATGGACGATGTTTACAAGCTGGAACAATATCACTGCCACTGGGGCTGCAGCGATTCTCGAGGATCAGAGCACACCGTCGACGGACAAGCATTCGCCGGCGAGGTGAGATATTTTACCTTTTTTTTCTTTTTCATGATAGTTTTGTTTTTCGAGACTTTGATCGAGAAAGTTGATTATTCAGCTTAATCGCGATACTCGTCGCATCATATAAAACGGCGACATGTCTGTACAAATCGATCGATCGACAAATTGCGCCTGCGACGCACGCTTAAATCGCACCGTAATTCTCATACGTCCGTGCGTGATTCCGCACTAATGATCAGGCGTTATGACGTCGCAGTCCCCCATATATACATACATCATACGATTATTTTACATTTGTAAATTTACCAATTCATCGCCGTGTGTTTAACAAATGCTTTCCAAGCCCCGTTTTTATCCGAGCACTTTTTTCCTCTCCCTTTACTCAAGCATTACAGGGTAGTCAGACCAATCAATGACCGGGTACCAGTGAATCATCATTTTGGAAAATACCATTTGAAAAACAATTAAAAATATATTTGTATGGATGTTATTCAATTCTTTAGTGAACCATGCATCTTGTTTTCCATATTCGATCATAATTCAACAAGTAAAAACAATAATTATTGCACATCAAAAAGTGGTCATTTTACTGGTCGAAAGCGGTCAATCACTGGTAAAAGTACCCTAGTCGTAAATAATATTTACATCCAGTCGCGCGATGAACCTTACGGATTGACTCTAACATTATAGGTGCATATAAAATTGACCAAGTTTCTTGTTACTTACATCCTATTTTTATGCGTTTATCGGGCTTACAATATTATAATATGCGCTTAAATTTGAGATGTAGTTAACGATCGATAACGGTGCGTAATTTATATCACCATTGATAACTATCATATAATTCTCTTAAGGAGATCCGTACCTCAGCCCAAAAATCAAAATTTCAATCCAGTTTTCTGAAACTTGTAGTGAATATTTCTCTAAAAGGCTCTATGGCGACCTTGAAAACATCAAGATGAAGGTCGCCATAGAGCCTTTTAGAGAAATATTCCCCAGAAGTTACAGAAAACTGGATCAAAATTTTGATTTTTGGGCTGGGGTACGGATCTCCTTAAATCTTGACAATCAAATCGAAAATTCGGGAAACAGTTTTTTATAATTTTTCAACGAGTTGAGAAAAAGCAGTGAACCTTCACGTGAGACGTGAAAAAGCAACTTTTATATGTTTTTAACGATTTTTTCATTTTGTTAATCGTGGCAGCTCGTACAACGACATTGGTCTCAACAAGTCCTATTAAATTCTGTTATATGCATATCCAGAAATACACAAATGACGTGTTATTAAAATTTAGCCGACGGATTTAAGGCCAATCATCGGGATATTTTCGAAATGATCTAGTGGTAGTAGTAGAAAGCGTCAATATAGACTCGGTCACTATTTGGTTTGGCGCACAGAGAGCCAAACAGCATTTATGACATCGATGTATAAATTTGACGCACTCGCCTTTTCCGCGCAATCAAGTTCTCACGGAGGCTATATGCAGCGCTAATTTCTAGTTCAAACTGGAACTCTCGGACTATGGAATGAAATTGATCATGGAGTGGCTATTTTTTTGTTGCACATTGCGCGCTTTCCAGAGTGCGCGCTCGAGACGAAAAAATTCAGGCACGGCTTCGAACGTGCATTACCTAATTCTGGGCGTCCTGATAAGCCTTTATGCGCCGCGCATATGCATCAAATGCTCGAAGGCGCGCATACTAATTATCGTTGACTCGCGGCACGTAGTATCGCCGATACACATGTGTACATTGTGCAAACTTCTCTACTGTGCTCGGCTTACATAACGAATTTCTATTTTTTTGTAATTTATTTCCTTCCATTTTACGATCTCATTAATAATGCAGCTAATAATTTGTAATGCACATATAAATAAGCCACGGCGTGATTCCGATATAATGACCTGGAAAAGATCATCGATCTATATACGAGAGAGAGAGAGAGAGAGAGAGAGAGAGAGAGAGAGAGAGAGAGAGAAAAACGCGCCGTTCGTCGTCGCTTCATCATCACGTGTATGATCTAACAATCTCATCCTATTACATAATCCCGTGTGCTATGGTATGTAGTAGCGCGAGTGGACGGTCAACTCACTTACTTCTATCGGTCAGCTCGATTAAATGCCGTTTCCACGACGAAGCTCATGACACTATGTCACACACATTCATACGAGCGGGGAAAAATGTCGACACCCCCCAAGAATACTACTCTTTCGAGTGGCCAAATTTTTGTTTCGCTGTTGCGGGCATTCTCGGACACGCTCAACAAGAAAAAAAACTCGCATATAAGAAATGCACTTGTAAACGTGCCCGTGTAAATGCGCCGTTTTTCCTCGATTGTAAATCTTCGTTGTTTATGATGCGCGTGACTGTCGTGCATGTGTGCATGCGCAGTTATAGATTTTATTGTTCGTCGAGGAAAATATTTACGTGTCGGGCGTCTATGAAGGCGGACTTTATCAGATACTCTGCTTTGGTGGTCCGCCGCCGGCGTGGGCGATAACAAGCATTTTTTCCGGCTCGTATAAATATTGTGTAAGACATTGTAAAAGCTCGCCTGGAGCGACAACGAATCGCGGCAAAAGAGACCGAAAGAAGACACCGACTCGCGCATCTTACGTAAAAATTGGTTTTGCACTCTTAGAGGAATCCTTTCTTTACGTAAGAGTATCCGCGGCAAACGTTGTAAATTTGTATTATCGGAGCCGAAAACTAACAAAATTGTATTTGTCTTTGCAGCTACACCTGGTGCACTGGAATACCACCAAGTACAAGACGTTCGCTGAAGCCGCCAGGGCTCCCGATGGTTTAGCAGTTCTCGGCGTTTTTCTCAAGGTACGTCTACATTATTTTATCACATTTTGTTAAAAAATGAAAAGCTCGATGATGAATGAAGTTGGCGCACAATAGATAATGATTCTTCTTCCGGTTTGATCTACGATTAATGGGTCGTCAAACAGAAGCGATTAATTCATTTGTGCACTAGCTAATTATATTTTTATCATTCTGACTCGGCGCGCGCCTTTACGACGATCGTAAAAATAGCTGCAATTACGTAAAGCAAAAAAGCAACAAAAAAGAGCTACTCTCGGACTTTTTTCCTGTCTATTGGACGTTTCCCTGCTACAGTTTATCGAAATGTTTTTATTTTCTTTCATTTTCTGCATAGGTAGTTACTCTTTAGAGCTGTGGGCATCACATACTCGATTGTACGTATATACGAATAATGCAAACGAAATGATAATAAATACCGCGCGCCGAGTTTACTGTGCCGATGTGCGATAGGCCTGAAGCGGCTTGGCCTTGATTACGACTTACCGACGCATTTACTCGGCTCTTTTGCGAAAAAAATATTACATATCCTTATCTAGAGACGCAAATTTTGTGTTGGCAGGCCGTGTGCATAGACGCCTCGTGGAGCGCGGCGCAACTCGCAATCGCAATTTATTTATCTCAGCCTGTCATCGGAAAACATGTACACACAACATGCATAAGTAGACGCATTTCAGCTTGTATGGATGCGCTCAAACAATACATATGAGAGACACGGTTTATATAAGCTTCGACACCTACCCTTCCAATAACAGAGCCCACACAATCGGGGGTTGGCTTCTCTCTCTTTCTCCCTATTTTATTCGCGTTACTCCAACGCGTCGCTTGTAGATACTAAATATATACTCTCACGTGCCTTACATAATGACCGATAATACACTCAACTGTATTAGTTTTTATTCCTCAAATACACGGCGCACAAATACCAAGTGATTATAATAAAAGCTTTTTAATTTATTATCATCGTTGCTCGCACGAGACATCACAGTTGCATCTTTTCTATCGACAAATATTTACGCTTATCTTACAAATGGTCTATTATCGTTTGAAGAATTTCAATTTCACACATCGATATGTGTACATAAAAGGCACATTAGTATATGCTCGTGTAATACCGTGTAATGATGTAAACTAATTAGTCGATAAATCGGTATTGCGAACTAAAAATTGTCATTGTGGAATTGTACAAGGTCTAATTTCTTTTATAGGTAATTAGTCTTTACGACAGAGCATCTATATTTTTTGGTGATTATTTAATTCGCCTTGACTTGCGCTACATCTATAAACAAATGTATACTTATTTATGAAGCGCGTCACCGTTTGTTGCTTACACATATCATATACGTATACACTCCTGCTGCATGTCTTTGAATTATAGATTGCAACTCGGTAAAATCGTTTTTTTGCTTCTTTTATTTCTCTATACACGATCATTCATGTATGCGTGTTGGTTCGAGAAACAATACCCGTGGCTCGCGGCAAAAATTAAACCAAATTGAAAAATCATCCAAAGAACGATTTAAAGAATTACGACGTCTGTATTATTACACAATAGGCACGCGCTCGAGCACGCCAAGCACGGCATTTAGTTAAATCAACGTTCGTAAAACAATGACAACAGTACGCCGGATCGATGCGCAATTTTTTTTCCTTCCTCTCTTTTTTGACTATCCGCACGATTATGAGTATGCAAGAAAATTTTCGTGGAAAGATCTCGTGCGGTGGCTTGCGTCACTCGGCGACAAATTGTAGGTGTGCACGAAAATGCAGCTCTACAGCTGTACACGCGCTTATGGCAATGTCTAATCCAGAGCAACGAAAGAATAAACAATAGCGTTAGGAATATACAATTTAGCCTTGCACGCCTCTATGTCTGCATTTACGTGTGTGACAGTTGTCACCTAAAAATATTTCATGTCACGGACAGATCTAATTCTTCGGAGTGGAAATGATAAAAAAAACGGGAACAACAAAAAACACAAATAATATGATTCATTCGCATAGCTGCATTTAAACACGCGAAGGTGTAAAAGTGCGAAAAAATTACGCTCGTGTCGGAGAACCGTTGTTTGAATATAAACACACTTCAGTCTAATGAAACAGCTTTTTATATTCATGTTACTTTTGCAGGCTGGTAAAGCTCACGAAGAACTGGAAAAAATCGCCCGTCTGCTGCCTTATGTGTCGCACAAGGACGACAATCTACCAATCAACGAGACGATCGATCCCAGCAAATTGCTTCCTGGTAAGTTCGAAAACATATTTTCCCGCAATATATCAATATACACACATATATTATAAGCTGCTTTTGACCCCTCCTCGTAAAACGGATGTTTTCGTGATTGTAAAACAGCATAAAGACAGAAGCATACGGCAAGCACGTGCATCAAAATTAAGAGGCAATTTATCGTAAAATATCTTGCCATTGTTGAGTTCGATTTTTCCTCTTCATCTTTTCTCCGCGTGCAATATACATCCTCGATATTGAATCGAATGAATTTTGATTCAAAAACTTGTTTATTTTATTGAATCGCTAAAGAAAGTGCATGAAGTTTTATTCATTGCTCGTTATTTTTTTCTTCTTTTTTTTTGTACAAACTTGAGTAACCTTGGGTCAATCTGAAAGAATTAATCCTTTCCTTTTGTCTTTTGAATCATGTGACAAATCGTCATTGTGTCGCGCAGCTTACATACACTTATATATCTTTAAAATGTATTCTTCCTCCTATAAACACAATATGCAATTGATTCAAATCACATACACACATACAATATACCTATACTATATGTACATATTTTCGAACACATAAAGTACGGGGTGGTAGAGCTGGCAATAGCAGTGCCAGTCAAAATTGCATCAACCCATGCATGCGCTGGGCTGGACGCATTATAAGGCCCGATAACAAGTCTCGCGATTGGCAAGGTTCGTAACAGAGAATTAACCCAAAGGAATGTTTAAAAAAAGTTCTGCATGATCGATATAAGACACTGCATGCGATGGAAGCACCTTCATTTTCCGATCTTTATTATTGCATTATTATTAAAGCATAAAAGCTCGTTAGCAAATTGATGCGTTACTCACGCTTCATTTGTCAAAAATAAAATGAGCTGGTGGAGCTTCAGTTCTTAGTAAAAAAAAAAAACACGCGTGCGTATCGACTTTTTCAACTTTACTGTTGTTTTCACGCTTACATTCTCTTATAAGCCCATGTATAGCTTCAAAAGAAAATCATTGAACCGGGCTTAACATGCTTCTATTATTAGTAAAATAGTAAGCATGAGTTTCAATATAAATAATCTACTTCAGCAATCAATCAAAAGTATGAATAATTTAAGCTTTTCGGTTAGAAATTTTTCAAGGTTTGTAAACTGTAAGCATCAACTTTAGCATGATACAAAATGGTGCATTCGAATGTTCCCTCGATTTTTTGTTACCATGTTTCACGATCGACTTTATGCGGCATTTGCATTATATATTAGCTGCACTGCACACACACACGCGCATACTTACACGTCACAATTTTTCTTTTAAGACTTTAAGCCGATTGAACTGGAAGCTTGCATAATATATTTTACGATCTGCTTATGCACGATGTATTAATCTAGCGAAGAAAAAAGGAAAAAAACTAACGTCTGCATTGATGATTTTACAGATGACAACGGCTATTGGACGTACCTTGGTTCACTGACGACGCCGCCTTGCAACGAGAGCGTCACCTGGATCCTGTTCAAGCGCTACATCGAGGTGTCGCATCACCAACTCAACGTTTTTCGCAATCTGCGCAAGTTTCCTCGTGGCGAGGAGTGTCCCTGCCACGAGAATCACGGCGTCGTGATCAACAATTTCCGTCCTCCGTTGCCACTGGGCAATCGCGTCCTGCGCGAGTGCGGCAGCTTCTAAGACAGATCTGACGAGCAAAATTTACAGCTCGGTGAGCGCACCAGCTCAATTATGGAGAGCACCCGATTTAAGCATCGAGTCCAATTTTCAACATCTATGACTTGATTAATACTGACTATCACGGGGGAGGTTTGAAACAACAGTTTAGTTTTTAATGGGGGAGAGGGAAAAAGCAGCGATGATTTTGAAAGCAACGGAGGATTTCAGCTTCGAAAAAAGTGCCTTCTTGGCTTTTTCTTTGAAATATTTATTATATACATAGATCGTAACCGCAAGTGACTTTAATACATAAGGTGCTACACTTTTCTTCATAACGGATTTACAATGGAAATATTGCAAACTTGATTACTTGGAATAAAGATTTTACATATTGTACCCGAATAACTTCATTGACCACTGATTTAAAAAGTTTTGTAAGAAATATTTTTAGATACAGATAAGTGCTGAAGACATTATTGAAATCAAAAGATCATGTACGTTGTGAAATTAAAGTAGCCTAAAATCTGTTACGAAAAGTAAATTTTCGGGTTGCATAACGATGATTTACGGATCAATTTCAGAGCGGCTTTTAGTTCATAAGTGTTTTATGGCCTTTGAGTCTCTATGTAAGAGCCATTATCATTAGTCATGATTTTCCATAATTAGATGTATAAAAAACGAAACAATAGCGTCCGAAAATTTCCATAAACAATAAATAATCGAATTTGATGTCATTATAGTTGTTGCAACTACGGGCTTTTCAGTGTGCGTTTGTATTCTTCGCAGTTGCTAGATTTTTTGTCAAAAGTGTGGCAACGAATCGTAGTATTTTTATATATTTATTAACAGCGATATCATAGCTGTTTAGATCCTTCCAGTCAATTTTACAAACTTAAGAAATAACATACAGCAATTATCAGGATAACCGTTTTCATGAAATAGAAATAATTTATATTCGGTTTGGTGTGATATACACATTAATTCAAGATGAAATCTTGATTTAAGCACTTGTTTATTAAGTAATCTGTGTGAAAATGATCATTTATCATTTTATGTTGCAATGCTTTGAAAATGTAGTCAAAAATGTATTTTAAACAGAGAAATATTTTACAAATTATGCATACACGTTTCGAAACGATGTATTATGGAAAAAAATTTATTTTCGATACAAATCAAATTTATCTAATGGCTTTACGATAAAATATCTTTCAATTCAAATTTATAAATAAAAATAATTGTTCGTTGTTTTTTATTTATAAGATCTATTGTAAAAAAAAATTAGCATAAACAACTTGTACCCTTAGAGGTATAGAATAGAAGACTGCTGTTGTTGATTGGCTCCGCATTTTTTTTAAATGTGATAGTTTAGAATTAAATAAACATAAATATATAAAAATGAGCGTATTAAATATTTATTCCAAAAATACAATTAATTCATTCTTCATCCGAGTCGCCACCTATGGGCTCGTTGACTACTTCTATAACTAAATTTTCAATCGGCGCTATTATTGTTTCTTTTCTAGGCTCGACATTTTTAGCTTCTTCTTGTGCTTGCTGTAGTAATTCTGTATCAATCTGTTCAATATCTGGTTTCTCCATATCTTCATCCGAGTCGTTATCGTCAGCCCCGGGATGTGCCGATACAAAATGTTCCGGATTACTTTCTTTGACGTCAATTTCCATATTTATCGATTGATTCGGGTGTTGTTGAATATCCTGTAAAACAAAACTTAAATTTTAGTATCTATTTAATTCATCTCGATTTATTTTCAATGTACTTACCTTAATATTCATTTTGTCAAGATAAAAGTCGTAAACAAATTTGGCCATATGTGGCATGTCCTGTATGATTAGTGGCTCATCTGAAGGGTTCTGATCGTTGGGCCTGGTTGCGGGATAAGTTTCGTTAGGTAAAATAGCAAGATTCAGTGGGCGGCGCATGAGCTGTTTGAAGGCCGAGGCAAGTTCGAAGCAGTCCTTGAATAATGAAACCCGAGCGAAAACGTAGAGACCAAGACGAGCACGAGACATGGCGACGATAAGACGTCTTGGATCGCGCAAATGACCAACTGCTCTCGTTTTTACGAGTGATAGCAGGATGTAATCGTTTTGTTGACCTTGATATTTGTCGACTGTCGTTACTTTGGCTGGACGTCCTATCAAGGGATTATTGGCACACCTTATGTTAATGACGTCTCGAATCAAATGTTTCTGACCATTGTAAGTCGTCAAAATGCTAATTTTTTCAGCTGGATATCCCAGCAGTCTCATGTACATGAACACTGCGACGCAATACTCAGCTTCGGCCAAATTTTGATAGAAATAGGCACTGGGTTCGCTCTCCCCTACACCGTTGAAATCTTCTACGTTGATCAATTGGAAGTCATACAAAAAGCCCGCGTTGGCCATCTGGTACTCGGGGCCTTCCTCGACGTGTCGCAAATTACCTAATTTCTTGTATCTCCAATTATAGAGATTACATATGCTCGGCCTGGCACGACCCTGTCCGTCGAGATCAACGGTGGGTACGCCAAGGCGAACGAAACGCGTGAAGAGTGATTGCTCCATATTTGAGTACTTTTGGAAGGCCATGTTTTTAATGACAGGGGGCAATTGATGATGGTCGCCGATCATTATCCAGCGTTTCAGCCGATTGTAACCATCCTCAGGATTTTGTAGAAGCAAAGGTATGAAAGTCTCAATTTCAAGAATTTGAGCCGATTCTTCCATGAGGATGTTATCGTACTTGAAGCCCATATCGACGAGTTCACGACGTTTCAAAGCAGCGTGAGTACAAGTCATAGCTATTACTTTGGCCTCTTTAACAAGCAAATACTTGGATCGATCCAGGCCTGATCGAAGCAGTTCAAATGCACGAAACTCTTCGAGTTGGGTGAATATTCGTTCGATGTATCTGTAGCAGCTTTCGGCTATTTCCAAATCCTCCTCGAAATTTTTTCCCCTAAATAGAGGTTGCGGCGCATTATCGAAAAATTTGTGGAAAGGAAATTCTTCATCTATTATTTGTACGGGTGGCTCTTTGTCACCCTCGGAGCGTTGCTTGACAACTTTTTTGAAATTGTCCCACCTCGTCTGTATTTGATAAGTGAAAAAGTAACCAGCAGTTTCACATGTGTAAGCGACATCTCCTAAGACTGCAAGTGATTCCTGAGAAAATTAAGATTTTTTTTAGGACAGGTGAAAAAGGTCGTACATTAGAATGATAGCAAAAACTCACCTGCAATCTCTGCACTTCGACAAGCAAATCCAAACGTTTAGCCAGTACATAATTCACCCTACCGTATCTGCTGAAATCCTTTTCAGTTTCTAAAGCCTCTTCACCGTGACCAAGACGCAATAGATGCCTCTCGTCGATGTCCAGAGCCATAATTTTTTCAAAAAGCTGATTGAGAGCCTGATTGGAGTGCGTGACAATCAGTGTGCGCTGGTTAGGGAAATTGTGATAGAGATTTGATATTATTTGTACGGCAACATCAGTTTTACCCGTACCGGGTGGACCGACGACGAGAGTCAAACCAGGTTGCATTCCAGCGCGGATAGCTTCGACTTGCGTCGGCGTGAATGGAATTTGGTTTCTAGAATTCAAAGAGCGTCGTTATTTTTCATGCTCATTGTTTGACTGTGTGAGTGTAGTTACTTTTTTGGTTCGTTAGCTTTGTAAGGGCCACGACTGGGTGGTACGTGAGGCTCGACCGTTATTACTTTGCGAGGCTCTTGGTTATTTTTCTTGCAAATGACGTCTTCGAAGGTAAGTCGGAAAGGACTGACAAGTTTTTCCGGATCCTCTGTAGATAACTTGATCTGATAGTCGGGGAAGCTGTGTTTTAAATGATCGATGTCTAGGAACGTATCATTGAAATCCATCGTTTCTATTTCATTCGGCATACTGAAATAGAAAAGGCAAGGACGTTAATTTCACTTTGTTTTTGCCTTCGCAGCAATCAATCGCATACCTGCTGTACTGAGCAACGCTAGGATCGCCGTATCCCAAAATGATGTCGTGCAGCCAATCGGGCACGACGCATTCGGTATTCATGAGCTCTCTGATGGTCTCCAACACGGCCTTGAAATTATTCTCCTTGGGTTTTCGTCGCATGATGATGTTGAAGCTCTCGTAGACATCGTCGCCACCGTGACTGGCGCTGTCCATGTCCAGCCGGTACTGATTCGAGTCCAACCAAACTCGATAGGTGCGCGTGTCGCCTGGTAAAAGGGGCCTGGGCTCGGGCCCGTCTTCGATGACGCGTCCGTTCGAGTCGAGCATTCCTTCGACTTCGCACCCGCGTACTGTGGTTAAGCCGACTTGAGGTACGAACGGCAATTTGTGACTGTATTTCGTGCCTGTAACAAAAATATTGATTAGTAAAATATACGTTTGCGTGTATGATGTCGGAAAAAATGCATAGAAATACTTGAAACGCACCAATTGGATTGGGTGGTCGGACAGTGATGAGAAAACAGACGTCGTGCTTTCTGAGGTTCTCCCACTCGGATTTGATCTCCTTTCTGACGCTCAAATTGATGGAGACGTCGGCTCGTACCCGCGACGGCTGCTTCTCGCCGATGTTCGGCTTGGCCACCTCGACCACGGCGAATTGAGTGATCGGTTGTGCCATGCGCGCCCAACCACCAAAGTAAGCGCTGCCGTCCTCGGCTTTCCTGTGTGCAAAGTATCATTTACGTATTAGCACAGGAGCGTTGACGTAGCCTGCGGTTTGTATAATTTTTGCGCGCCGATCGATCCTCCGAATATCATAAGTTAACGGGAAATTATAATTAAAGCCAACGAGCGCTGTGTTCAGCGACACGCGTGAAAAATGCAATGACGGAGTAATGCTTGGGTATTTCCTAGCCACGTGCGTTGTTGTATGGATCGCGATTTGAAAACATTTTTCATCGACCATCTATTGTGCAAAATTGCATAACTGATGACATTGATAACGAGTGCTAAAAATTTCAATAGACATAACTCACCATGGACTGAGACGGCTCACCGAATCTTCGATGTCTTGTCGAATTTCATCTGTCGGAAGAAAAAAACACATTAATGCAAATTAATGCGGGAAAATGTATAGTCATTTTTTAAAAGTTCGATAAATCAGCATGTGCTCCATTTTAACGAAAAGAATGTATTTTTCTTTCTTTTTCAGAGGTCAAGGAATGAATCAGAATGAATCACAAAAAGTGAACTTGAACACAGAACACTTGCAAATTCTCAAACGAGTATTTAAAGAAAAAAGAGCGAAAGCGAGGAAAAACATACAAGTCGATTCAAGACGAAACAGATTGAAGTTCCTTAGTAGATAATCGTGCAGAGTGAGAAATTGCAGATTGAGCTTTGGCAGGGCCAGACAGCCTTCGCCAGAGAAATACTCGGTCGGCACTATGCTCTCGTTCCAAATGATGTCCTCGGTAGGGTAGAGCGGCATCTCGTTGAGAGCTTCCAATTGGGAAACTCTGCGCTCGTGTCGAGAAATCTGCCGAGAACAAAACGTTGTTTTTTTCTCAATCCGATAGAGGCATATTTTGATTGCGCTGCTCTTTACTTACCAATAACTCCTTGAGAAAATCTAGATCGAACCTGAACCAATTCTCGTCGCTCTGGCGCTCCTCCGATGGTACCAGGTTCAGGTAACTGGCGATCGCTTGTAATTTTTCCTGACTGAGAGCCCCAAAATGCTTGAGAAGGGAGTCGCGAGTGTCGACGCTCGCGACATTTGCCAGGGCGAACGACAGGAGATCGGGAAATTTGGCGAATGCAGCTGTTTGCAAGGACTGGATTTTTGAGTAGTGGAGCTGTGTCATGTCGTAATCCGTCAATGATTCACCAGTATTTTCGCTGATTTCGAATCGGGCATAAAATTTGAGCATCTCCAGCAGCTAGAAACATAAATCAATAGGTTCGTTATTTTCGACTTGGACGTCAGTCAGGCTTTTTTGTCCGCCTGACAACAGGTTACTCTATAGCCATCTTCACTAGTCATTATCGATATAGGAATTTATTCTTGTTTTGTTTCTTCTCAATAAATATACTTGTATCATCTAATACAACAAAGCATTGTGCGATGGAATGAAAAAAAGTACAAATAAATTATGCAAACGAGGCAGAGTTTAAAGTGTTACGTCAGCGTTGTCAAATGAAATCATCGATTAAATAAAATTTCTATTGAAAGGCATCGAAATATCTTTGAATCGTTATAGTTTTATCAATTAATTTAAATAACAGATTTCGTTCTAGTTTATGCGTAAAAGAAATATTGGCCAATGGCAAGAAATTACATTTGTACAGGCGTGTAAATGTTTCGTTAAAAGTTTTTATAAAAAATGTGTTTCCAGGCATTGAAAAGTTGTCGTCGATCGTGGAATTTCGTAAAAGTCGCGGCACGGGGAGTAAGTGCGAGTGCAAGTACGAGTTGTACGACGAGTGCGAGTCAAGAGAGAAAGAGAGAGAGAGAGAGAGAGAGACGCGGAGAAGGGGTAAATGCGCGGGTAAGATAATCACGACGGTCCAACATAGACGAGCGGAGCGAGGCAGCTCAAAAGTATATCGAGCGTCTCGCTATTGGGACACGCTTTCTTCTGCAGCTGCTCTCTCTCTCTCTCTCTCATCGATTACGTTCTGCAGTGCACTTGGGTACTGCACGAGTCGCAGACGCACCAAGATCGATACCTGCGTAGATATCATCTCCGCTTGGCACATGCTCCATTGCCAGCTGAGAGCTGCGGACACCTGTACGACTGGCCAGTCTTCTCTCGGGAGGCAACGCGCGACTGTCAGCGCAGCTCGCCCAACTACGCCACTCGCAAAACAAACAACGTGGAAATGAAGCAAAAGTGAAGTACGATATCGTGCCTCGAGACCACGTGCAATCTTGGGAAAATTAACGTCAAAACAGGTGAATTATCTCGCGCGCGCGAATAAATCATTCGCCAAATGTGAAAATCAACCTAGCCACGATTGCTGAATGAACGCGCGACTTTTTCTCTGTCTATATTTAGTTGAACTACACGAAACGAGTCGCTTGTTGCATACACGTTTAAATTTAGTGCCAAAAACGCTACGGGCGAATAATTCTTAATTGAGATGAAATAAATTTCATTGGTTTTTCAAGTGCTCGTGGCTAAAACTTGAGTCAAAATCGAAGCAGTGGTCAATTGGTTGAAAAATAGCAGCGATCGTTTGTATTAGCGTTCGATTTCTCTCAGTGAGTGAATGACGCCTCAATTTTTCTAATTGACCATTAATTCCTATGACGTTTGTTGCTAAAAGCCGAGAACGATAAGGCGTTGATTCGCATTCAACTAGCTGCATTATCGTAACGCATAAGTAGAGCAGAAAAAAAGCAGATGTGTGCGCGAGAATCGCGGCCCAACGCTACACACGTGTTTCGCGCGATAATAAACATTCGCAAGTGTCTCTAGAGGCACTCGAACGTTTATCGACGTTACCATAATCAACTAGGAGCGAATTTAAAATGAAAAGAAAGGAAAAAGCAAACAAAAAAACATATGATCGTAGGGACGATGCTGCTGGTCGCGATAGTCTGGTGCCTCCTCTTCGCGGAAGGACGAAGCGAGCCACCGCAGTGCTGCGGCCCAAACATCTTGTGGCTGAACAACACGCAAAACTGCAACGATGGAGGGATCGTCCAGATGGACTGTTCCTTGTCGTTCCTTCTGCAAACCAGCATAGAGCCCAGCTTGACGTTCACATTCGTCGAGGAGCACAACGAGACGTGGCTCGTTCTCAACGATACCGAGCACGTGGCCGACGACTGGCAGCGCATACCGTCCAACGAGTGAGCTTGTTGCAGTATACTTGTATACTCACGATCGATTGACTATCTTGCCTTTACTCGTAGATACTGCGTGACCAAATCCACCCAAGTGCCCAACGAACTGGTGGCCCTGGTCTGCTTCACCGAGTCACCCTACGCGGAGTACCAACGATTTAGGGAGCTCGTGTTCGGCTTCTGCGGCGCGCTATCCAGCTTGTTTCTCTTCCTCACCTTCTGCATTTATGTTCACTTGCCGGAATTGAGGGAAGTGCAGGACAAGGCCATAACGTCGATGGTAGCCGCGTTCGCGGTGGCTTTTTTCTTCAGCTCGAATCTGCGAATCTTCCCCAGCCACTCGGGTACAATTATATGCGTCGTTTTGGGTAAGATTTAGCTGTCCGTAGATTTAGCAGACCATTGAGACAATTCGATTTGCAGGATTTGCGATGTACTACGCGTACATGTGCGCCTTCTTCTGGCTCAACATCATATCGTTCAACATCTGGAAGTCGGTCTGGTACCCGAGCTGTTCACCCGATCGAAAGTTCATGTTCCTCGTGTACAGCTTGGTCGGGTGGCTGACGCCTCTGGCGTTTCTGCTCGTCGCCGTGGCCTGTCATCACGGCTTGGAGATCGTCCACCCGTTCAATCCTGGCATGGGCGAAATCGGCTGCTGGTTCGCGGGTAAATCAATTTCCATTCGATCGATTTTGCTCGAGACTCTGTCGAGATGTTACGCTACGCACGGACTTTTACAGGAAAGCACTCGAATTGGCTGTTCTTCTACGGGCCGGTTCTCTGTCTTTTGTGCGCGAATCTCGTCTATCTGGCTTTGACCAGCTACAAGCTCTGGCACCAGTACAGCGGCTTGTCGAGCGACGACGACAACCGACTCAACACCCTCAGACTCAAGTGCTGCATGTACCTCAAGCTCGCCTTTCTTATGGGCTTCACCTGGTTATTCGAGATCGGATCCTTCGTCTTTGGCGATGGCCGCGACGTATACTGGTAAGTCGGCACATCCGTCGAAATCCATCTCGCTGCTGCATCAAAGTCCTGATTCGTCTTTTTTTCTATTTACCACGTATCAGGTTGGCAACGGACGTTCTCAACGCCCTTCAAGGTATCATCATGTTCTATATTTTGGTGCTGTCGAGGAACAAAGTGAAAAAAGCTCTGGCCACGAGACGACCTCTCGGCATCAATTTTCCAAGGTCGTGGTTGGCGTACGACGAGCAGCTGGAGAAACCAGGCCCGATCGAGCTCGAACTCTCCATAGCATAAATAAGGCTTCGCGACAGTCTAGCTGAGCAAGTTCGCAGGGACAAAACTCGACTGCACCGGAAAATAATGTCCGATCGACTCGCATACGTCTGGCTTTTGGTCTATTATAACGTAGAGGATTTTTATCATAATTATTCTAGCTACACTCGTGCAGAGCCAACGCACACAACTTCTGTTGGAAAACATATCATTATCCAAGCTTAAGGTGCCATATAAATAGATATATTTTGTTGCCTCGTCGATTGCGAACAAGACGCACAAAAAGCTTTCGAAAGCGTTTCACAAACATTTCCATTCGATGGTTTTATAATTACCTTTACCGCTTTTTGTACCGCGCATAATTCAATTATTTTTTCTTTTTCCACTCTGTACATTAAGATATTAAGTGTATGTGCGTAATATGTGTGCCTGTGTTTTGCAAGATGTCATTTTATATATACGAGAGGAAAAATCATCGACTTAAATAGTTTTAATACACACATTATAATTGTAAATTGTCCCACTGTACATATAATGATAATAAAAATAAATAGCTGTGATTTACGAGTCTAATTGGTTCGCTTTGTACTGCCAAGGCTCGAGTGCGACATGAATTCTTTTTTGCTCGACATCGTGTGCGTATATATGCGTAGATGTTAGCGCACTAGCGAGCTCCAGCAATAAGGGCAAATTAGCGCAAATCAAACGTGTGGCTCTCAATTTTCTTCGGAGCAATCGAGCCTACTTAAAGAACAAGAGCTGACGAGGCAAAAATGCCCTAGAACATTTTAAAGACGAAACAAAACCGGTAAAACATAACTGTTACGCTCGTGATTTAACGCGCGCACGAATTTCGTAACTCTTTTCAAGATTTTCTGGAGTTTTTGATAAGATTGAGCTGTACAACTGTATGGTAGATTGAATCGTTTGCTCGAAATGCTTCTTTTCCCTCGGACTAAATCGTCAAGCCGAGATGTTTA
Organism: Trichogramma dendrolimi; assembly: GCA_034770305.1. Classification (NCBI taxonomy): domain Eukaryota; kingdom Metazoa; phylum Arthropoda; class Insecta; order Hymenoptera; family Trichogrammatidae; genus Trichogramma; species Trichogramma dendrolimi. The sequence goes on along the minus strand of JAPMIB010000019.1, from coordinate 1,649,386 downwards.
GTAGAGCCGGAGTGCGATGATAAGTTGAAATCGCGCTGACATCGACGCTCGGCTATACATCCTATATCTATATACTTGTGCAACGAAAAGCGACTCCGCAGCTCATCCAGTGCAGTCGGACTGCGTGTGGATACAAAATCGTGTTTGCGACGCATATATATCCTCGCGAAGAGGGGGCCAGCAGAAGTACGCGAAATAGCATGCGAGCGCAGCAACTCTGTAGTATAAAGAAGTAACATACTGAGCAGTCCGTACGTAGAGTAGTGGAGGAGCGTCGCGTCGCCCAAGGGGGGACACCGGCCACGCAGCGCATGTTATTGCTATCCCCATATCCTTACCTATCTAGTATTATAGTCGTGTCGAACGCTCGAGCCGCAAAAGCGTTCATCTCTCCAGCAGTCGCAACAAAAAAACGCCAGACGCTTGGCATCGATTTATTTCTGGTCTACGAGAGTGCACGATCGAGTATTTGCTACGTAGCACGTGTGGATGAGGCGCAGCGCGACAGTATGGATGGATCGAGCTACGTGGAGAAGGATTATTTTTATCTCTGAAAAAAAAAAGACGATTCGACGTGCGGCTTGACAACTGCAACACTGGACGTCGACGAGCGTTCCACACGCAGGGAGCACAAAAACAGGCGAGGAACGAGGAAAATATATACAAGCTGCTGTTGCTGTTGCTGCTGCTGCTGCTGCTGCTCGCCACCGCCGCCGCCGCCACCACCGCGGATGATCGACACGGGCAGGTAACTCGAGAAAGGTGAGCGTTACTTAACGCCACGGTAGCACATAGAACGCGCTCGCGCCCGTCAGCAGTGTCAATGCTTCGCTTCGATGTCTGCTACCAGAACCATTTAAGCGATTACTTATGTCGACGATACGCGACTCGTTTCTAAACTATCGTAATTCCATGACAGACATATAATCTCTGCAAACATGTGGACGATGCGCAAATATTTTGCCTTGCTCCTGCTCGTTGGCACGACAACTGCCACAGCCAATTACGCGAGCAATTATGCGCCTCGAATAGGTGACGATCCTGCTCGAGATACTTTCGGTCAGAAGGAAGAAGATCTCGTGAAAATAGCAAAGTGCTGCGAAGATGACGAAATCCTTTTGGATGGCCACTGTGTCACGCAGAAGCAAGCCAATTACACGGAATTGTGGAAGCCGACCTTTGAAGCCGAGGATACTTATGAGGGTGCTCAGCCCGTCAAAGAGCCAAAATATACTCTTTTACATGGCCAGCCCAAGTGTAAGAGTAATGAAAAGCAGTGGGATGTTTACAGTCATCCCACTGGCACCGATAGACTGGTAATGATGCTTAATGGTCAACTCAGGCACTATGTGTCTGATCAGGAGGATCCTGAGCAGAAAGCTAAAGAGATGTATGGTGTTGATGATTTTGATTCTGAAGAAGTGCAAGCAAAAGCCATCCACTATGACTATTCTTTTGGACATTACTGTGCCGATAAAGCTATACTGACTAAAGATAATTTGATCATTACATACGCCAAGATTTGCGTTCCAAGCCCTGACAAATGGGCGAGTACTGATAATCTCATGAAAAAAGCTATCGATCCTGCTTTTCATGCACTTGCTGGTCAGTTATTTAGTGGTAGCTATTGTTTATTTTGTACTACCACAACTCAGAGATCTCGTTGGTAATATGATTACTAGTATGACTTTGTGCCTTATCGTTGAACAAAGTGCTTCGATTGTCAAAATTTTTACAGAATTTGGAAACCACATCAGTTTTATGGTAGCAGGCAAGTTTATTATATCTGTGATTCTAATTGTACACAATTTTTTGAAATTTCTTAACTATTTTTCTAATTACAGATTCAGTCCAATATATAGCATTGTTAGCAGCTTTCTGCTGGCTCAATGCTCTAGGATATTATGTGTGGAATACTTTTAGGTCAAACAATGTTTTTTTACGTAGTACTGATAGGAAAAAGTATTGTTTATATTCCATGTATGTTTGGAGTTCAACTTTTTGTATAGCAGCAACAGCTATTTTTGCTCACTTCACTTTAGAAACTAATGTACCAATGGTTGGTGGAGTGGCTTTTGCTGCTCAAGAAACTATAGGTTGGTTAGCATTATCTGTCTTATTTACATCAATGGGATTTACAATAATTGTCAATCTTTGCTTTGTATTAACTACAATTAATAAGCTTAAAAGAATGCGTACTTATGGAAGAATTCATTTAAAAATGAAAACTAGTTTTAGAACATTTTTATTAGTTTTTGGAGTAATGACTTTTGGCTGGGTATCACTTTTATTGTCATTACTAAAATATGATGGACTTATATATTGTAACATAATTGTCAATGTGATTGAAGCACTTGCAATTCTTTATATTTGTGTATTTGGTCAAAAACGAGTCAAATTTCTTCTAGGAAAAACGTGCAATTGTTGTATTCCTAGTGAAAATCCAGATGGTTTAGAATGGGGAGAGGAAATGACTGCTATAAATGCTGGATATTAAGTATTTAAGTACTTTTTCTTGCAATCAATTTAGAATCTCTCGAGAGTATTGATATGATTTTTAATCGTTTGTTATTGAAATAAGATGGAATTGTATTAAATGTGCAAGAATTGAAGTAGATCAAATTGAATTTCTGGGATTTTCATGAAACAATGTTATTAAAACAGGAATACTCAACGTAAATGAACAAACAATATTTCAAATAGAAATGAATAACATGAGTGATAACAGTTGTACATATTTTATCAATAAGTATAAACATTTGTCTAAAATAATGAAAGAGACAATTAAGTATAATGATTTAGTTTTAGGAAGAAATGCAGTCATTTTATAGAATCGTGTCTCAATGCAAATTCTCTTACTTGTGCCTTGACATTGATGTAAAACACAAGTGAGCTTATAAGAAAATATGATATGATGTACCTAATATATATAAGATTTTTAAATTTATACATATATATATTATTAACCATATATAACATGACCAAATTTTTTATAAATTTGCTTGAAAAATAAAATGCTTTAATATAACTCACCTGTCCAAATAAACCACCTTCTTGACGTTTAAGTAAATTTGACAGCTGACTTCTGACCACTAAATGACAATCATCCAAAACTGTGTGAAAATACCTTCTTGTAGGTAGTAGGGCCTCAAGATCAATCATTAGTTCTAGAAATCTTTCACAATAATGTACTTTATCCGCATTTAAATCACCTTTAAGATAAAGAAATTGAATATTTAATTTAATTTTTAAACTATAAAGTATATCAATAAAATCAACCATAGACAGACAAACCTTTTTCTGGAATAGTTTCTAGAATAGTCATAAACTTAATCATTAATTTTTGTAAAAATCTACGCTCCCAATCTAATTTATCTTTTTCCTCTGGCTTATCCTTTTTCAATATAAGTTTAAACTTTTTTTTCCATTTTGGATATTTCTTGAATTCAGCTTCTCTTCTACCCTGTTGAAGGCAAATCCATATAGTTGGTGAAACCAGCCTCTTTACTCTGTCTCTAACAAGACCAATTTCCATAGAATTAAAGCAATGATTCAAAAAAACTATCAATGCTGTTTGTTCACTCAAATTGAAATCCATGATATCATCTTCTAAAGTAGCTTCCAAAACATTTTGAAAGAACCCTTCAAATTGCTCTGGTTGCTTCTCAAAAGCTTCCCACACTTGAACACGCTCCCTAAATTTTTCATTGACCATAACAACAATTGACATAGTATGTGCTCTTCTTGCTGTCTTTGCATCATAGTTGGGCCAAAGATACTTTTCCAAATATTGGCTGAACTCCAGCATCATAATTCGCCGGATTGAAAATTTGGAAAGACATATTTCTTCGATGTAAACGTCATCGACTTTTTGGGCACTAAAAGGAATACTTGTGTCAAATATTTGTGGGGGACCACTGGATTTTTCTTCGACAACCATGTTGATATTTTTAACAGTTACAATTCACAAACACTGCACAAACAACTTCAACAGGTTATATTAACAAACAGCAACTGCCAACAGCAGACAGACTAGTGACTACTAAGTTTGCGTTGCAGGCCCTCTGCAAGCCGGTCTTTTAACTGTTTTAGAGAAATGTGTAATGTAATTGCGGGAAATTCGAGTCGAGGGATTGTAAATGTTAGGCTCATTCCTATACTTAGCACTTGATTCAATAAACATTGACTTGCTTTTATCAGAACTCCGAAAGATATCTGAGGATACTTGACATGCAAGGTATGCAACGATCAGCTCGGCAGTTTAGGCGATCTGTGCCTTTGAAAAGCGCACACTCCTCGACAGTAACATGTTACTCCGTATAGGTATATATATAGTTTGCTTCGTACACAAATTATGTATAGATGATGATGGTATCGTTTTGACCCACGCATAGCGGATAAAAATAAGTATTTGTACATAAAACGCTGAAGAGATGGCACTAGTTTATACGAAGCTGCGGGGCTGGGGCACGCGCATCGTACACAGTACATTTCTCTATGATAAGCAGAGACTGTTGCACTGTGTGCAGCATTACCCAGGATTCTCTCCCGACTCCCGGGGATTATCCGCTGTTTTCATTGTTTCGTGTCCTATATCTATCTTATTCTACATGCATACATACATGTACACACGCATTAATGTCAATTGTTAGTCAATTACTGGCCATGCACACACAAATAACTCTCGATACCTCATAAATAAAAGCGTGATAAGCATCGAAGTTTTCCAATTAAGGTAAGTTTTTCTATTTTACTTTTGTTGATCGTATCTTAATGTACGCTTCATTGTCGCATATTAAGCATACCGGTACTACTTGAGATATTAATTTGACGTTACCAATTGTCTTTGCATGAATTAAAATTAGTTCTGACAGTTGCCTAAATGTGCACGTGTTGATCGCATGTAATGTATTACAATTCCCGGATAATTTTCATTTTGGAAACCATCCCATTAGCGTACAGTTAAAGTGTGTATGTACACGGATGCCTGTGAATGCGAGTGCGATCACGAACAAAGGATACAAAAAAGTGCATTGGTGCGCTCTCTTTCATAAACCTACTACTCCTCAGTACTATACATACAGTCAGTGTACGCAAGTGTGAATGCAATAATTGTACATGTTGGTGAACGACAAAATCAATAACAATGTTAAACTCAGTTCGACAGTACGCTTGCGTATTTATTTATCATTATAATCGCTATTTTAATGGGCTTTTCGCGCACAAATGCCGCTGCATGTTTCGTATATCGTAGTGAGCTTCGATCGTTTAGCGATTTTTTTTCGTAAAAATATTGCAAGTGATTATGGGTTGAAGCGAACGTTAACGCAGGTTTATAATTGCTACATATAGAGTGATGGACACATCAAAAAGAGCTGAAATGGAATATGACGAAGTCCCATTGGATCTTAGCACAAAGAAAAAAGAAGATAGCACAGAAAATATACGCAATAGCAAAAATGGTGATAAGGAAATTTTTTTCATACCTAACTTACCCATGCAAAGTATTACAAGCATTCCAGATAAACTATTATCTATTGAGTGTGAACTTTCTCGAAATTGAGATTTATAAGTTTTAATTTTCCTGTCGAGTACGTGTATAATCCTATTGACTATGCATTTCAAGCTCATGCTATGTACGTAACAAGATACTGCAAGACAACGAAAAAAATTTTGTTCCTTGGAATGAATCCAGGACCTTGGGGTATGTCACAAACAGGAGTGCCATTTGGTGAAGTAAATGTTGTGAGAGACTGGATGCAAATAAAATGTAATATTGGAAAGCCTGTTCGTGAACAGGCTGATAGAAGAATAACAGGGTTTAATTGTAAGCGTAGTGAGATTAGTGGTCGTCGATTTTGGAATCTATTTAGAGACATATGCAACGAAGATATAGATAAATTTTTTAGACATTCATTCTTGCACAATTACTGCCCAATTGCTTTGATGGATGCTGGAGGTCGAAACATCACTCCTGCTGAATTAAAGGCAAAACATTTTAAATTCAAACTAAAATTGCTTAGTTAATAATTCTAACTTTTTATTTTACAGGGTCAGGAACAGTACACTTTATTTGAAGCATGTGACAGAGCATTAGCATCTGTATTAAAATTACTTCAAGTGGAAATAGTATTAGGAGTGGGAAGATTTGCAGAAAAAAGGGCCCAAACTGTTGTCAAAACAGATGGTCTACCTGTAAAGGTAGTAAAAAATGTGAAAAATACTATTGAAATGATAAGTTCATCACTATTAATTATTAATTTTTAACCAATACAAAAATGTGTAATCTCCACAGGTTTTGTGTATTCCACATCCAAGTCCAAGATCAGTAGGTAATGAAAATTGGAATCAGAAAGCCAAACTTAAGCTAGAAGAATACAAGTTAATGGATTATTTTTTAAATTAAATCAAATTCAATTGATTATATCCATCATAGTGACTCCAAAATGAATTACTTGTATTTGTTTTATGTACTTTGAATGATTTTTTGTACATATTTTTTTAATTGTAAGTGATAACATGGATGCCAATGCTTGGATGGATAAGGCTCTACATGAAGCCCAAATATCTTTAAAAAGAGGAGAAGTACCTGTAGGCTGTTTATTTATTTATAAAAATGAGATAATAGCAACAGGTAGCAATACCGTTAATGAAACAAAGAATGCCACTCGCCATGCTGAGCTTAATTGTATCGATGATGTTCTAGTCTATTGTCAAGAAAACAATCTTAATTCTAAGGAAGTTTTTAAAAATATTGATGTTGTAGTCACAGTGGAACCTTGCATAATGTGTGCGGCAGCTTTACACCAACTGCATATTAACAGCATAATTTATGGCTGTGCCAACGATAGGTTTGGAGGCTGTAAAAGTGTTTTTGAAGTATCTAAAGTTTATGATTCTAAAATAAATGTAGTAGGTAATGTAAAAGGCGATGAAGCGATGCAATTACTTAAAGATTTTTACAAAGGTACAAATCCAAACGCGCCAGAAACCAAAAAAAGGTAGAAAGAAAAAATTGGACAATAACTGATTGATTTTTCAAAAACGCCGAACAAAGTATAATAGTGCATTGGATTTCAAAACGTGGAATTGTTTACTGAAAATAGTTGCCAACTATAATAAATTGTTAATTTTAAAAATTATACAAAATGCTATAACTGTGTTGACCAAGTAGATTTCAAGTGAGTATATTAGGTACTGGAAAACTCCAAGTATGTTGATAATTTTATGAATGTAAATTTTTTATCTTTTTTATTTATACATATATTTTACATGCATTTTTGTAATTCAAACTATGTACATTATGTAAATTTAATAAAACAATTCAGAGGTACTTAATATCAGGGTAATTAAAAACTCTAAATATTAAAATTGTTTACAATTCCTACAATCTAAATAATTCTCTTTGTACAATTTGTATAATAAAAAATATCAAGTACTAAAAGAGTATATCCGTTGAAACTGAATGCATTGCTAATTGCACCACGTTGGATCGAGCTCACATTTGCCCTGGAACCATCGAATTAAAAGTTGATTTCTCAGAGAATAGTCTTTAAGCATCATGTTTTTTTTCTAAAAAATTAAAAATTAAGAATGATATATATGAAATGATTAGCTGAAATGTTTGCACTCACGATAACTGGAGGAAAAAGTCTTAAATAGTCCATTTTGTTTTGATGCTCCCAATAGGTCTGCGTCAAAATGCGCCTCGTATCGTCGGTGAAACAAAATCGACACAGTTGGCATTCTACTTTGAAGCAATCCTCGCACTCTGAGCATACTTCCGGTAAAACAACGAGATTTTTATCCGCAACTACCATATCTCGCTCTTCTTTGCTCCTGTCAATGTATGCATTTTAATTTGGTAATGTGCTACTCGAAGGAATTATAAAGAAAAATTACCCTGGTTTGAGCGAGTCCTTCCTGGTCCTCTGAGCGAGCCCAATCAAGGAGAACAAGTTGTACAATACCTGCTCGTAAAGCAATTGGTTGGGTGGGTAATGAGCCGAGGACAGATTGGGCGACATATTCGCTTCCATCATGAAAACATCGAGGTTTTCGTCAACGGTGAAGTCGAATCTGACGAGTTCGAAGAAGTTGCGACGAGTACCTCGGAATCTCTTTTCGACGACGTCGCGTATCTGGGCCTCCTTTTGGAGTAGGACATTTTTAATGGCATCGAAGCAAGCGTCCCACATGCGTTGGGGATCCTTGCCAGTGGATCTGACGTAAGTGTCGAAGGACTCCTTCATCGACAGGCCCAGCTTGGTGTAAGAATTCTTGAGCGAAGGTACGTTCCATATCGGTAGATAATCGTCGCCGACGACGTACTTGTCGATGTTTTCCGGATCGAAGGGGTAATACTCGACGGGACAAAAACGGAAGAGGACGTCGCCTTTGTACGCGTAGACTCGTAGCGGATCGATCGACGTTACGACCGTGTAGATACCGATGTCGAATTTGAAGCCGTCGACGAGATAGGGCCGTTCGATGAACTCCTGGACGAAGGAGCCCACCGCAGTGAGATTCAATTCTTGAACTCGCTGGATCTTGATGCCGCGATGAGCATTGGATTTTTGAACGAACGTCTTTTCCGGATTTTTCTCCACGAATTCCAGCAGCTTGTCTTTGTCCTCGGGTATTTTAAAGGATTTGGGAAGGAAATGTCCTTGGCTCGTGGACAGGTCGACTTTGTTCGTTATGTAGCCGCAACCGGGGAAATGGTTGATCAGCTGGTGAGGTTTCGGCTGATACAGCTGCGAGTAGAGATTTTTAAACGGATAGTCGTGGGCCCACAAAAGATCCCAGTCGGACTGATTGCTGCCTCGCTCGAATCCCAGACGCTCGAGCACGCGGATAACGTGCTTCAAGTGGCCCGTACTCCGCGGCTCTCTGGCGTTGTAAAGCCAGTAAACGGGCCGTTTCTCCTTCACGCCGACCTGCTTGATCTCGACTCGAGTCAGCAGCTGCGATTGGTAGCGGAGAAACAGGAAAAACAGACCGTATAGAATCGCCGGCGCTATGAATACCGATAGGATAATTTTTGCCAGTACTTTGACTTTGGTGCTGAGCAGCCGATCGCTTAGACTCGCTTTCTTCACTTGTCCTACCTGCAATTCGACAAACGTAAATTGGCTAAATAATTCCAACAGATTGAATTTAAAGTATCAGTGTACCTCTGTGCTCGGCTTCTTGACTTGACTCATTTTGACAAGCAGAAACGCGCTAATTACGCTACGTTCGTTTTTTCTCGCTAAAATCCAATGAAGTTTGGTAACATTTGTTGCACTGATTAAATAATTCGCGTTACATTTACGCTTGATCACAACGCGTGTACACAAGCACGCGGACTCGGACACATGTATCGTGGCTATGGAGCACTTTGTATATATACACCTAGCCGGTGCAGTGCGGCGCTCAAATGGCTGCTAAAAAAATACCGTACGCAGCTCCTCCGTCCCTTCTTAGCCTCTTGGCAAGCAGAATTGCTCGAGTAAAAGTCACCAGAAACCTGTTTCCAATTGTGCTTTCCAACTCTCTCTCTCTCTCTCTCTCTCTCTCTCTTTCTTTTTCTATACGTGTTTTACGCAAGTTCAACACATCTTCTTTCTCCCCGATTCTTACTACACACGCTCCTTCTTTCTCCTTCGATTCGATTCTTATATTCATATGCCTTTATGGAATAGATGATTTGCTCAGCCACTTTCTCTCGCAAAAATCAAATTAAATTCGTAAGCTGCGTTATTTGTAATGAATATTTTTTAATTAATTAGCAAAAGACTCGGAATTTTAGGAAATCTACTTTTTCCAATATTATTTATGTATTAGTATATAGGAAAAGTTAAACATTTTCAACAATTAATTTTTTTTTAGTACCGTATTCATGGACAAATCTTATGAACCATTTTGTCAGCTACCTGTGTTATTGAATTATGTTTTACAAACTCAAAATAATGCAATTTGACAATATCATTTATTTATTATAAATAAAAAAGATAATCATTTTTATGTTTGCATTTAAACATTAAAAAGCGCAAATGCGACAGTCGATAGAAAAATTTCTAAAAATTCGTACAAATCATCCAAACGGTTTAAATTTCGGCCAACAAGGCAGCAATGACTCTTAGCTACACTGCTGCCAATTTTTAGCTTCGATTCACCAACGCACAGCCTGAACGACACGCACGCTGCTACACCGGTAATTATATTAATTCTATGTGCATTGCACAGTGACTATTGTTGCTAATTCACTAATTAGGCACAAATTTTAATTCAAAATGGGTCATGAAAATATTCACTATTCTCATCCACGCAAATACGGCCAAGGATCAAGATCCTGGTAAGAAAATTCAATCATTTATTCATCTTTCAATCGATTATTTCTGTTTCTAACCTACAAATTCTAAATGATACCCTAGTCGTACAGTATTTTTGCATTAATCGAAAAATTATAGCAATAGTTAATCATAATTCAACCGTTTCGCGAACTTTTCTGTAATTAAAATAATATATTCACGACTATTTCAAGTTCATACAATTTTGGAAAATATACGTACATCTTCGTCGACACAGTATCTTCAGTTCCCCCGAATAACAGAGCATTTTTTATCTTTTTCAGCCGTGCGTGTTCTAACAGACACGGAATCATCCGTAAATATGCTCTCAATCTGTGCCGTCAGTGCTTCAGAGAGTACGCAGCTGACATTGGATTTAAAAAGGTAAGAGTATTTAAGAAAATTTTTTCTTGATTGAAAATGAAGAAATAAGAAAATTCTATCAGACTTTCCTTAATTTCATAGTAAAAATGAATATTCTTTGAAAAATGTTTTGATACAAATTTATTGAATTTTTTTAACTTACTGCATACATTATTTTTGTTACAGTTGGATTAAGTTACAAACCAAATAAACTGAACTTGTGAGAGGAGCAGATTTTACATTCAAAGTTGTTAATTATTAGTTTCAAGTCAGAATGTTAAGACTGTACTAACAAGAATTCAGTAAAATGGTTCGTAAAAATACGTTGGTTTTTATCACTTTATTATCCCTTAATAAATCTCTGTAAAATAATAATAATGATGAAAATTGGTTTTTTTATTTGAATAATTTGTTGCTGCATGAACTTACCGCTGTTGCTTGAACAGCTAGTTTCAAAACTGAACTTTTTGATGATCTGCAAACTTTTTTAGATCCCTCTTGACAACACAAATTGGGTATGCAATCCATTGTTTTATTGCAAGGTTTAGAAAAAAGATCTAGAGCTGGAGATGGGGGTTGTTGACACTGCATGAAACCAATTATAGTTTTCAAGGCTAAAAGTAAATACATGGTATGAATATTAACTTGTGAAAACGTCGCACACATTTTAAAGAAATTCAAAGTAAACTTACTATCACTACTTTGTGGAATTGACAAAGGCAATTGTGCCCAAAAAGGTGCTGTAGTGCGGCAATAGAGTTTGCTATCAGTTTTATCTGGACAACATATGCGATTAGGCTCACAATCTTTGTCTTTGGAACACCTTTTAATTGGAAGGTGTTCAGGGAACGGATGTACTGGACACTTTTTCCTCAAACCAAAAAGTTCTAAAAATCAAAGACAAAAATAATAAATAAAGCTATATAGAAAAATTTCATTATTGAGTGTTGATAAATTTGTTGAAACTGAATTTAACGATGAGTCTGAAGTAAATTTATGGGGGAAAAATGAATCATCTGTTGGCGCAATATCTTCTTTATTAATATTTATTATTAAAAATAGTTCGTTGGTCGAGAAGAGATGAATCTTATAGGCAAAGCAGTAGTTTGAAAAATTTGTATTAGGGTAAGTGCTTGTTGCACTAAGCTGCTGGGCGTATTTACGTGAGCTCGTCAGATGGCAGCACGTCATTGTGAGGCTCGTGGCGTTTTCTATTCGCAGCTATAAGCGAATGTTTTGATAGCCTCGTTATGGCATTAAGCAGTCTTTGTATCATCCGTCCAATGACTGACTATATGCAATAGTTAAAGACTAGAAGTATCGCAATTGGCAAATGACAAAGAGCGCTAAACTTTGTTATTTATTTATATAAAAAACAACGATAAGCTTGAGTTAGTTTTAACGATTTTTTTCTCCATTAATGCACGCCCACTCGCTACATGTACACAAATTTCATGTTTGTATGTATGCGTGGAGTGTAGTTTTGGTATACAAGTATACACAAGCGCAGTGCACCGTATACAAGCTCATACACACACGTACGGAAAGAGAGAGAGAGAGAGGGACGAGTAGAGCGCAGCAAGCCTAGGCTGTCGTGGTAGTGCCTCCCACTCCTCGCGTTGGTTGGATTTTGCATCGACCTTAATAATAATGGAAAATCGCTGCGCGGAGGGGAGCTGTTGCTTCGAGTTGAGCGCATATTATAGTTGATATAATTCTGGGCGAATGCAGATTGTGCTGACTGCACTTTGCAGAGAGCCGTGAAGCCAAGATGGGATTCGCTGGATAGGCGTCGAAGCGAGGCACGTGTAAGGAGTGTGCAGGTACACACTCACACAAGATCGGCGCGACAATGGCCAAAATGAACATATAGGTAGATATATTTATTGTAAAAAAGAGAGAAGTAAAACTCGGTCCGAGGCAGGCGAATCTTGCCGAACGAGTTCCCTTGGCTGCTTCGATGCACTCAACTCGCTCGAGCCTCGGAATATACGTGCTGCACAATGCATTTAATATAGGTGCTGCTACGCATTTCTCGGGCATCGGGCGAGTAGCGCACGCGTACGCGCTTTATGCTCCTCCGCTGCGGCCTGTGCGTGCTGCAGCCTGCAGTACGCTCGGTTAGAGCCAAAAAAACCAGTCTTTCAAACATCGTCACCTTGAATTGTCCGCATAATTCGTGTGCAGTGGCAGGCCAGCTCCATGAAATCGAGATATGCGTGGCTTTGAAGCCTCGAGGAATCATGGGTAATATTGCCGAGAGAGGGAGAGAAATCATTGATCGGCCAACTTTTGGTTTTCCAACTCTCGGCTCAGTTTTGGCACTGCACACGAGGGAACGAACGAACGAACGAACGAACGAACGAACGAACGAACGAACGAACGACGAACGAAAAGCAGTGAGCGACTATCTTGTCATTAGCTTTTTTTCTCATCATCTAAGCTCGGAACTGGCGTCACTGGGCGCGTCCGACGAGCCCGAAACGTATGCGAGTTGCAAAATAGCAGCGCAAAAGCTCGAGCTAGCTATACTCAAGTTCGTTACTGATCGATCACGTTCATAGTCACTTTGCAAAGTACGACGAAAGCCGAAGTATGTACGTACGCAGCAGAGAATGGCGAAGCTAGCAGTGTGGCTTTAGCCTCCGAGCGCGCAACACGTCCGACGGCTTAGATGTAATTGCAGATGCAACAATGGCCGTTAAAAGCCACTAATGTAGATAATATACACAGGCCACGCTGGAGCATTTTATTGAGTTAACTCGAGCGGGCTGAGCCACGAGGAAGCAAGGACACACCGCACCGTAAACTCATTCATTCGTGCATAAAGTACGAACGAATAGTCGATTACAATATCAATTTAATATAATCACGTAAAAGCAAAACTCGGCTGCGCTATACACGATAAGCCATCGCGTGTTCAAACAGAGACCATAGGAGAGCGAGAGAGGAAATATATATATATAAGGCATTGATTTTTACTCGAGCATGGCTAAATCGAGCCCGCACGAAGGCGAAGCAAATAAGAAGAAGAAGGGAAAAAATAAGAAAAGAAGGAGCTTGAGATTTTACTTTGGCAGCGGAGAGCATAGCTGGCTATCTCGTTAAATCGCACTTTATGCCATATACGTAGGTAGTTGTAGACAGCTACAGTGCACGATCGTTTGCGCACTGGCCTAATCGAATTCACGGCTTTGCAATTACGGGCTCGCATACACACACACGCGGACATGGACTCGCATACGCGTCGCGCTTAGGTCTTAGCTCTTGGACTGTAGCGCATGTATATTATGCGCCTGCGAGTCTCTGTGTGATATACACGGCATGAATTCGCTTTCAAGACCAAGCGACTAATAGTGAATTTTCTCGGGAGGCTCGAGTTTAGCGAACGTCTAGTCTGCCGCTACTATGCTGTGAAAGAGAAAAGTTTCGCGCGCTGCACTGCACGCAAAGAGTGCACTGGTAACTGCGCTGCCGCTTCTAACATGACATCGTTTCGCTTAGCTGATTCTTTCTCTTTTTTCGCGTTTCGCGCGGAGCCTGCCTATATATATACACGTCTCTCCAGTCTCGTGGGCTCCGCTGCAGTCGCGCGAGCTTCTTCCTAATGCACAATGAGTGCGACGACTGCAGCTACTACTGTTAGCACCGCAGCTCCACAGAGAGAAAGACAGAGCCTCTTCCTCCAGCTGTTTTCTTCTCCGCCATGAGAGAAGAATCGAAAAGTCGGCGCAACTTTTGCAGCTATCACGCATCTACTTGGACGAGTGTGTACGATTGGTTGACCGTCGCCAGAACTCGCTGCAACGCTACGCAGCTCTGGCCGCTGCACTGCACTGCAGCTAAATGACTTTCCGGGAAACTGGGACACACACACGCACACTCATATGACAGAGAGAGAGAGAGAGAGAGAGAGAGAGAGAGATGGGGGATACATATTCTCGATGATAGCATCCTATATGCATGTGTATATATATAGACGTGCTAACTTGCTGCGTCGATCAACTCGATGGCGCTTATTAAATCTCGCCGCTCGATCGATGCGGATAATTTCATTTTCTAAACCTAAATGGATGAAAATTCAATTTCTCTTTACCAATTTATCGAGACAGGCATATACGTCTTCCAGACCATTTCCAAAAAACAGCGTCAAATATATGATAAGCAAGTCACTTGGGCATTGTGCATGCGTACTTAAGTGTTTTCTATACGCCGAAGGCAATACTTTCCACGACGCCGTCCTCTCTTGCTCGTCAACATGAGACGATGCTGATAACGATGGCGTCGATCAAGAACTGTACCCATGCATCTGCGCGAAAACCTCTCCTTTTCCACCAAGTACTTTTGTGCGCACGTAATGAGGAAAGATGATCGGATTTCGACGAGTTACTAAAGAGCTATATAGCTCGTAGTTCGCTAATCGCTGCACTGCTCAACGACTTTCTACTTGACTTACACGCACAGAGCGCGAATTTTTTTTTTCCACAAAGCTGCAGCACGAAGATTAGCTCGAATCGCTCTGTTCGATGCATTGTACTACAGCGGCTGCTGCATTCTCGCTGCATGTGTGTAAAATTTGCATTCCTCTGCCGCACAGCACATGCAGTAGCTCGACTTTTCATTTCGAACTTAGCGCCTGCACTATACTGTTGGTCTGTTTCCCTCGATTCTCGTGCGTTTATAATCTTAAAAAATTTCACCACGAACTTCTAGCGCAAAGGTTTTTTCTCCTTTTTTTCTCTACAACATCGTCGAAATTTACAGATATGAATTTTCCTCTACGTCGCTCGTCACTTATTCATGCAGTTCGCCTCTCTCGGCAGTGCAGCGTCCAATTCCAGTCACGCCTCTTCCCTTTAATTTTCCTCCAACGAGATATTTTCGAGCGCCGGCGGCGTAATTTTTGCTCACGCAATCTCGGTGTATCTTCATTTGTTACATTTTGTTATTCACAAAAGTTCCAAGAGCTTCTCGTTTCTTCGCTCCCTGCCATGATGAATAGCGAGTTTCGCGCTTAGAATGACGAACAGGAGGAACAATAGCTCACAACGACGCCGATAATAATAATCTACCGAGCGAGCGTCCAGAGATTATCGTACTGCACTGCACCTCTCGCTTTAAATTACGAGGTAGATTAAACTACGACAATGTTTATCGCGCCGTTTATATTATTGATACCTGCCGAAGCTATTTTAAATTGCTCATTCAAAGCTTTGATTCTGCTGTCCCTATATTATATTCGCGTAAAACTAGTAAATAGCCGAAAATTCGCTTGGGCTTGCCTCGATAATTAGATAAGTTCTGACGGCCATTCCTCGCCTTTTAATTAAGATTAAATTGATCGCAACGATGGTGTGAAAACGAGTTAATTTTCAGTACTGCGCTTGTTTTTTTCTTTCGGCATAAGTTATTACAGATCAAATAGATATCTTGAGTGGAATTTTCCTTTGGCAAGAGTGATCAGTAGCGCCTTCAAGTCCCTTAGCTTTTCGTAAAATTGTACGTGCTTCGTCATGCTAGTACGGGCCATGGCTATTTAAAATGCGTACTTATACACCGGTCCAAAGGCACATAATATACACGTTGTGCTTTTCCTCGCTCTGTATTAAACCAGTTTCCATGATCCACGGCTGCCTGGCTAACGGGGCCCTACGCTGTTCGTGTACTGCGCATAAGTGCGTATTTTACGACATATAGGATGCCTCGCTATATGGGCTAAAAATCTTTTTGCACTCGGGCCATTGCAGGCACTTTTTACGTAAATAGCTTATTTGCTCGTTAAATTAGCTTCACTTTTGAGTTAACCAGAAGCATTAGGTAATCAAGCATTTAGATCTCCAATTAAAACTTTGAATTCGTAAAAAACAAAATTTTATTCTCAAAACGATTTATTCATGGATACTACTGACTTTACTTTTAATACCTTTATTTTTAATGCCTTCAAACGGGAATTGAAATTTTTCAAAAAGTAAATCTTTATGCAGTAGGAATATCGAATAAAAATTATTCACTATCAAAACCCTTTTTATTTATCAAGTCAATGACTAATTTCCTGACAAGTATAACTCTTGAAAATTTTTCTAACATAAGAAGGTTACGAGTGATTCCTTTCATATTAAGTTATGCTTTGACTTTAATAATAAGCAAAGAAATATTTACAATATTATTTATAACGCAAAAGCGTTTGGGTAAAATCTAACATCTGATTATAATGTACGGTATTCTCAAATACTGTATTATGTAGAATATAAACATTTTGGTTTATAAGATTTTCATGTACTTCATTGTTTAAGTTAAAGTATCTGTTTTTTCACGTGAACTTTTCAAATACAGCGGAAAATTGCAAGCGAATACGTATAGCGGTAAAAATTGACCTGTGTTAAGGTGCTGCAACGTTATATTCACTGGCAGTTTTGAGCCGACATTGCACAACGGGAAAATAAAGGCATTTACAAGCCTATCAAGAGTATATGTGTGCACGCTATGTACGAGTTTGTGTTTGTAGTCGTGAAGAAAGAAAAGAAATGTACAGAAAAACACACGATATACATTTTGGTACTAAAATTCTACACTACATCCTATCTTATGAAGCACACTTTTATGTGCCGATGGCAGCATCGGCATTCTTGTCTCCAATGCGTCCAAGAAAAATGGCAAACTTCACTTGGCCCCCAGGTAATTTTGACGATACAAAAATGGAATTTCGATACGATTAGATATATGCAAACTGTTTTATATCCAAAATACAACACGTTTGTGATTTTAATTTTTTTTTCGTTGGTGCGGTGTTTACGTAAACAGAAGAAATATACATTTTGTCGTTTTTTTATTTAAATTAAACAAATAAACGAGATCAAAATCAACACTCGAAGCATTCCATTGAATGAATTTGAAACCTCGAGAACTGTATTTTATTAGCAGCTTAAAACTCCTTTTTTTCCTGAAGCGCCGTAGTATTTATCAACTCGGTTTGATTCGGGCGGATGAGGCCCTTTTATAAATAAATAAGTTTCGCTCCGCAAGCCTGTCTGTAACATTGTAAGATAGAGCCTGTACAGGCCAAGAGCGAGACTGGGGGAATGAACGAGCATGAATGGCCCCAGAGTACATCCCAGACAAAGAAAACCGGTGCAAGTAAAATGAGAGGGGAATTCTAAGGGCCAAACGTGTGTGGATAAAACGATAGAGAGAGATGAGTGTAGGTATTGTAAGATACAACGAGGTGACAGAAGATTGCAATAGCACATGATGGACAAAGGATACTTATACTGTTGTGACTTTATGCGCTTTGAGCTCTTGAGTGAAAAAATGCAAAATAGCAAAAAGTTTGTAAGTATTATATCTAGCCTCATGACAACGTAAATCATCAAGAAACAAAATGACAAAAAAAGAAAAATTGCTTGCTCGGAGCAATCGCTTCAGTCGTTGCAAAAAACAAAAATTATTCAAATTTAGAAATTAAGTAAAAAACTTTTCATTATCCAAAATTGAAACTGTGAGCTTTACGGTGTATAAAACACTATTAAAAACAGTTAATAACTAAATATGCCACAAGTAGAGGGATGTAAAGAGGCATTTTTTACGAACCTCCGTTGCACACCATGGCTACTAAAATTACGTCGTGAAATTTTTCGTATTAAATTTAGTATGAGGTATCCTTCAATAAATAACAATCAATGCTGTGAGCCGTCAAAAAAACTTTCTCGTACATGTATACGTCCGAAAAACATGCGCATACCTGCGCGCTTGCGGCACAGTTTTCATATAACAATCTGTCTGAAGAATAGCGCTCGAGAGTTTCAAAACTTTTAAAATGCATTTGGAAAATCAATATTACAAAGGTAAAGAAGTTTTGCCAAAGATATATAGACGTACAATTCGATATTTTAGAAAGGTGGTGGAGCGAAACGCGAAAAATATCTCGTGAATTCGCATCGGACCGAAAATAATACAGGATGTGTACTAGAAAAAATTGCGCCGCTTCTACTCTATATGTGATAATAAGGGTAAAAGTTTTTCCATAAAGATTATATGGTATTTGTGTACGCGATTGCCATGCCTTCGATAATTTTATTTACCCTCTTACCGTTGAAATTTGATCGATTCGTCGAGCGAATCTGCAAACTATTGTCAAATGATTCTTCAAAGTGGATGCGACAAGTGCATTCATGGGATTGCACATCTCTTGATGCGAGGTAGGATAGAAGCCACTTGTTAGTCAGTTTGTCGTGACTTTTTCGCCGAACAAGTTTTTCAACACTATGCTGAATTTATTCTCGAAATGGGAAACTTCTAGGTTCTATGAAGCGAGTTCAACACGTTTCACCTTCATTTTCCCAACAACTAGGTGTAAGAAGCACCACAATGACAGTATAATCGGAGTAACAACGAACTAACGAACTATTGGTACCAACGCGGTTCCTACTGTCATTATAATGCTGTCAATTACACTGCATACTGTATGAGACAGGTAAACTCCACATAAACACACACACACACACATATATATATGACCGGTTCTCTGTCAAATCGAATGGTCCAAAAGAATTTTTAAGTCGTTTGATTTTTGTCAAGTTCAAAATTATCCGAATTTTTATTAGGAAAATTGATCATCTCGTTACAATCATTTTCCAAGACTCGTCGGTGTCTATTTTCCTACAGTCATAGTTTATACTGAAATCATGACATCATGAGGAGACTCCCTACATTTTTTGTCAGTCCTGATACCGAATTAAAAGTTTCATGTTTACTTTATATAGTAGAAACTGATCTTTTAGATTATTTATGAAAAAGCAATAAATTGTTTTGGAACTATTTTTAAAATAACTGAGAGTTGGGTCATAAATTTCGGAAAATAGTCGTTTTGAGCCTCTGAAAAAGGCTCTTCGAAGGGCCTCATGCTTCTATTAAAATTCAGGGTCATTTTTGACATAACATTCGATTTGACAGAGAAACGGCCATATATATTCAGGTCAGCAGCCAGTAGCAGTAGCAATAGAGAGTGAGAGAGAGAGAGAGAGAAAGCAGTTTGCCGCTGCGTCGGCAGAGCAACCGTGTCCTCTAAAAACGATCGATATTTACACGCGAGGAAAGCGTGCCGGGCTGTATATGCACGTATATATATGTATACATACATTCACAAGCCTCGAGACAAAGGGAATTCGAGCACACGAGGTGTGCGTATGCGAGTATTTGGCAAAGTCTATTTAATTCTGAACGACTCTTTTTGTCGCTCGCTAGATCGACGCGTTTGTTATCATTTGCCATTCCCAAAGACGTTACGCGAAAATAACAAAATCGGAAGGTGTGAATTTCTGAATGAAATACGTAGACGCGCGCATTTGCAGTAATAACACCCACGTATTGTTACCATTTTTTTTTTCTAGTAAAAAAATATTTCACTCGAATATATGTTTGAAAGCGTTTCACGCTCATGTTGCAGCTGTAGTGCCGAGTCGCACAGTGGTTAGCGTAATCGGATTATGTATGCGCTGAAAAAGTCCATGTACTGCACTCGGAGGCGGCGCATCGCGTCGACCAACATATATAGGCCACACTCGCCTAGACTCGGCCGATATTGCTGGAACTTGATTTTGCTGCTCGAAAAAAGCTCTTTACCTCGTACTGTGTGTACGGCCATATGCACTTGCAGCCATCGTTGACTCTCATCAAAGTTTCGCGTTTGCTCATCAAAACACTCACACGATCTAATGAAATAATCCGCCCGAGGGCTTCCATCATTAAAACTTATATACATCGCGAACGTAGGATTTTAATTCACACTTTGGCTGCCACTGCTGTTGCTGTCGGAGAGAAGCTTTATCGGCTGTAAAATCGTACTTTTACGATGTAATTACTTTTCAGTGCCTGAAGCGCGGGCAAGCTTCGCTCCTTTGTAAAGAGCAACGCGCCTCAGCTGTGTCTCCGCACACTACTTGCGCTAATCCCTTTATCTTCGTAAATCTGTAATTCGTATATATTCAATGAATTCCATCACGTACGTGTATATACGCAAAGCGAAGCCACAGACGTTGATCGTTGGAATTCGATAAAATGTACTCTAATCGAAAAGTAAGATTTCGTAAATTTCTTGCTTTTTACAATAACTTTGTTGCACCAAAGAGATGTGTGATAATATTTTTTAAGAAACCATTAAAATAGGACTCCGTTTTTTATGTGCATTGACATTTTGGGCAAATAAAATCGACTAAGCTCTTGGAAAATCTTGAAATTATTTAGCTTAAGGTATTTGTATTTGATAATTTCATTAGTGGATAAATCATAAAAGATATTTTTGATAGGAAAGTAATTTTAATTCACCCCGACATATTGGCGTAGGGAAAATTTTTTGACCATTCAATGTATAACGCACGAAATAAGAAAATGTAGAAAAATTTTATCCACTTCAAATATATTGGCAAGTATTATTTCTAATTTTGTTTCATTATTATAATACTAGATCACTTTAGTGCGTTTGTGCGCAATTTTTATTTAATCGTATTTTCTTCCTCACTCTTTAATAATCTACATTGTAAATCTATGAGCTGTTTTTCATCTTTGCTTTTCTTGGCATACATTTTCAAAAATAGTAGTTAAAAAAAAGATTACTTTCTATAATTTAAATAAACTGAAGCTTAATTTATTTAAATCGTGATAAAGTCATTAAATTTTGCCACTGAGGAGTTTGTACTGAGGACGTTTTATTTGGAAGCTGCTTGAAAGCATTTTAATAATGATAATTGATTACTCAGAACAGTGAATGTTTAACTATATGAGTAAAATTATTATAGAGAGAAAGATAATGGATACTTATTTATTATTCAAGTTAAAAATTACTAAGTATAAAATAATTCTCAAGTTACCGTTATGAGCGGGTTGATAGCCAGATTGTTTGACAGCCCGTCTACAAGAATTTTGGCAGCATCGGTGATCTTGACTTAAGTACTGACAATCTACATTGCTTTCACACTTTGGTGCTAAGAAAATTCCAAAACCACCTAGAGGTTCCGTAGGACACACAATACCTTTGTTACTCGATGAACTATTTTTACTTCGAAGGAATGGTAGTGGTAAGACTGAAAATTCGAAACGCATAGCTGTATTATGCAGTAAATAATTGCCGGCTTAAATTAGTCATGTTCTCTAATTTTAAAAATTTATCTCGAATAATAATTTTCAATAGTTATCCGAAAAAAAATGTATGTACTTGTGTTTTTTTAATTTTTTTTACCCTCAACTAGTTTATTTACTTGTCCTGAAATAATACTTTTCGTTAAGAATTTTGAGAGTTTAAGCAGCCCTATTTATTTATTTTATAAATAGCTAAATTTTTTCAGCGACTATAAGTACTTATAACTTATCAATCATTTATTCAGTTTTTTAGATGAAAAATTCCCTTTTCATGGTGTAAAATTTTTAATTCATTAAACGTATTACCCTCTTAACATTAAGTTATTTTAATATTGTTTACAAATCAGCAATAAAAAAAGTAGACAGTGAGTTGAAACTAAAAATACCAACTTGATGATTTTTATCTTGCATCGCTTTTATTTTTATTATGCTACACATATGTCAATGAATAAAACATGAAAGTAGATTGTGCAAAAAACGTTAATAGAATAATTTTATTAAAATAGTACAGTAGGTGCACAAAATCTTACTTAGCAGGCCTTTGGAAAAATTTCTAGTTTTATATCTTTACAACGAGCTTTCGAATGTAAGTTAAAAATGTAAACGAAATCATAAATGTTATTATAAAATTTGTGTTCATCAGAGTGATGACTTTTCAGTTGGATTTAAATAAAAAACATAAATAATAATTTAATTTTTCAAATTTTTGCAACGAATGTTTCGCAGGTTGAAGGTTAATTTATTCTGATGTAGGGACATACTTGCCTTTGCGAACGTAATTAAAGTACCAAAACTTTGCACGCCTTTACCGAAAAGTTCTATTAATAAACTGCGATACAAGCTCTCTTTTCAGCCTTCGCTCTTTACGACGACGAGTGTCTTGTTTTTATTTTTTCTATGCTGATTCATTTTTCAACGAGCAATTAGATTATATTCAAATATTTTATTATCTGCACTTTAGATTGAAATTATTGCGTATATTACATTGAATAAGTTATAGCTATAGTGAAATTCTAATAATTTCAACAATCATATTTATAACAAAGTGTCATTGAATAAAATAATCATATTTGGATACTAAAAAAAAGTAGCATTTATAGGGAATTTTCAGTTTGACATGAAATGGTCACTTTGCTGTTTTACGGCTTGAGGCATAACAAATAAGGTGTTGCAGATTAAATAAATGAGAGACCTTATTGGTTTTTCTCCAGGCAAACCAGTGAAGTAACAATCGGAAAATGTCCCATTGACCCAATTTGCTGATTCCAAAAAAATCAATAGTGTCTAATGTAAAAAATATTATCAAAAATTTATATCTAATAGATTGAAATAATTACTCGACGTCTACACTATAAATGGATATTTTTTAAGGAAACTAAATGGTTGACAGAAGTTTCACCAAATTTAATTAAGTGTAATTATTTAAGTAAAATTATTAGCAATATTAGTAAATTTCACCTAGCTTTATTTAACGTATCATTATTACTTGATATATTTTTTTAACACTATGTGTACGAAATTCGGATTTTCTTTTCTTGCAATGTCATAAAACCCGTATTTATCATACGAAATGTTAAAACATATCGTACGTATCTAATGCCCGCTACGCTCGAATGAAACTGACTCCTGGGTAAGTCATCTGTTTTGCGCACTTGTTACTTAAAAAACTGTTTCAATTGTTTTATCAAATACTGAATATTTATTGCTTCTATGAGAACCCGTATTTTTTACATTAAAATTTTCATAAATAGTATGTCATTGTGAAAAGATCCTGTGCAGAATAATGAGTAAAAAGCTACCCTGCCAATGTAAATTTGTATATCCTACTATAAATACTTATAAACCGCGAGGTAAATGATTTATTCTATTAAAAGAGTAGAATGGAAAATTTGTACCTCCCGCAAAGGATTAAACTTCTGACGAGGACATGTAATATTCAAGCTTGAATTAAAACATTTATAAAAAAATATTAAAAATGAAATTGAACTTTTTTATGAAAAAAAATAATCAAAAATAAAATCGTTTTTACTAAATGTAATAAAAAAACTTTTTCTCACCTTCATTAACACTAAGCTCATCGGCCATTGTTGGACAGGAGCGAATATTGTCATAACTAAGATTACTAAATGATTGAGTAAACTACTACAATGCATCTTTCCAGAGAAATGTAAATTAATATTCATAGATTAATATTTATTTTCTTGGCATTCAAGTTGCTATTTTGAAAAGAATTCGTTACAAATCTTAGCAAAAATTTTGAAAATTTTCATATTTAGTCTAGCTTCGGTATCTCCTTAAAAAATTTTAAAATACAAGAAAAATAAAAAAAACTAGTCAATTTTTTCTCAATGTTACATTGTCTATTTGACGTTAGAAAAGATGTCTTGAAACTTGTATCTTAATTGAAATTTAGTTGAAAATAGAAGAAAAATTACACTCTAAATTTTCCTTACTTCAACACAGTGATAATAGATAGTAAAACACTTAAGAGCTATTATTTTCTGTATTTTAGCTCTCCATTTATTCACGTTGTTTTTTCGTTAAACAACTACGCACATGCGTGATAATTCAGCGGGAGTGCGATAATAAAAAAAGCTTTTCACGTACGGCCTGGTATAAAAGAGCAACAAGGTTCCACCTTGGCCCTTGCACACATACAATTCCACGAGCAAACACGATGTACGAAAGATCCTTGAACTGCTATGTGTATATGCACTGGACTATTTATATATATTTATGAAAATCAACCGTATGGCGTCCACCCGCGTCTCTAGGTGTGTCAGAACATTGAAAGGGCATAAACTCGACTGTCCGCTTATATATATAATGACTCGTCGAGAAAGAGAAAGGGGACTGCACTTCTTTGCAAAGCTGCGATCGTTCTCTTCCATGTGCATATGAAACTGGGTCTCACCCGAACGTTGAAAACGATTGAATAATCGATTGCGCGACCCGCGCGGCGGCCACGGCGGCGGCTTGCTTTATACCGCGTACGCACCGCTTCCGATCGGCCCAATGAAACCTGCATATATGGGAACGTATGAGCACATCGGACGTTTTTGCAAGCTGACAGCGACGATTAAGTAGCATGTCGTATATTGAGATACATAAATGATGATGACGGTGATGCCGACCGTCGCTTTGGAAAGTTTTTCGCATGTGAAAGTGTTGCTTTTATCGATGAGTCCTTTTCTCGTTTTTATATAGTACTGTGTTACGTTCGACATGAGCTCAGAGGGTGGAAATAACAAGTAGCATACGTAAGTTAATCCTGTAATCATTCAGTAAGACGAGAGATAGACTGGATTCAGATTAATACGCTCATTTTCATAAAAATGATAACTCGCCTTTGTTCTCTTGCAAGTATACTGACCCACTAGAACCACCCTGCTGCTTTTAAAGCAGTGCTTACACAGTTTCAATGTCGTGTAAATTAAGTTATACTCGACCCAACTTATAAATAGATGTGCCCCAATATAATTTTTCCCTGTTCCTTATTTCATCAATTTCTCTATGGAATATCGACAGATTATTATATATTCTTTGAATGAAATACTTACAAAAAACTTCTCACACCAGCCAACCCATCAATGACTGCTTAGAAAAGAAAGTTTATAGTATATACAAATACTTGCATATATTCAAGTAGGATATCGTCATACTGCAATTTCGATAATAGCAACGATTGTTCCCGATGACGATATCCCACCGTTCCTAAAAACATGTATTTTTTAATTAAAAAAAGCATGCGTATTTCTAAAGTTTTTGCTACTATACAACAAAGTGGCATATCATATCAACTATTTCGTATAGACAACTCTCTTTACTTTTTTTGTTTGCTGTTACTTTTTAATGTCTTCTAAGGAATTATTTGAATAACAATTTTTTACTAATTAGAATTTCATTTCATTGTGCAGTTAATATTATCATTGAATTCGTATATAATAATATAAACAAGATGAAATAATTAAGATATAAACAATATTACAATATATATTATAACATATATATACAATATATGTTTTCATGCTACCCCAGCCGAAACTAACCTTTTTCGTCTCGGCGGCCAAAACGAAAAAGTTAGTTTCTGCTGGGGGATTCATGAAAAATAGTATACGCACCTATGAAGCGAAAAAAGAAAGCCTCAGAGCTCGTGTTTATCAACCTCGGCTTCGCCTCGGCCGAAAATTACACATGCTCTGAGGCTTTCCAGTTTTTCGCTCCCTAGGCACGTAATATACTATATATGTTATAATATAACAATTAAGATATAAATAATAAGATATAAATAAATATAAACAAGATGAAATAATTAAGATAAGCAATAATTAATTTATAATGTTTTGCACGCGCAAAATGCGATCAAATACTCTATAGAGAAAAATTCAATTCGTTATTTTTTCTGCCTTTCTCTTTTATACGATTGAAACTTCAACAGCGATTTATTTTCACAGGTGCTTGAAATCTAAGATATGAGTATTTTCAAGGGTGAAAACTTTACTATTAAGCGATATAAATACTTGATTGTATAATAAATTTTCTGAGAATATACAGCATCATAAATCTAACTTTTAATGCATATTGTGCAGGTAAGTTGGCAATTTTTAATCGTAATGTAATGAAAACAAACTTATGATTAGGTAATTCTAAGTACTTATATAGTAAATAATGATTGTGTTAAGACGTTAAAGTGTTCTGCATTGTGAGCAGGATAAAAATTAACTTTACAATGATAAATGCCGCTAATTCAATTGAAAGTGTTATGAATACAATTATACTGGCAACCTATTATATTCATTTAAAAAAAGCCATCATTGTTTTGAACTCGATAAAGTTATTGAAATAATAAGTAAAAAAATGTGTACTTAATTGCTTACCATGGAGCAAAATATAATGTGTATTCCTGCACCGCGTTACCTCGCCTTTTTTAAAGTAATTTTCCTTATTTCATCTTTTCGTATGGAGCGCGTAATGCTTATGATGTCATTTCATCACGATATATCATTTTATGATCATTAGGAACCTCAACATTTTTAACATTAATATGAGTTTTTTTAAGCCACCCTTAAGACCCTATATATTTGAATCTACCGCGCAAAAATATTGTTGATAAAGTAGAAAGTCTTGAACTGGCTATCCTCGCAATGTATATAAATATATATTATAATTATTACCATGGATTATTTTTGCTAAATTATATAACATGTTCCACGGTAATAATAATATTAAAACTACAGGTGATGCACCTGGTATTCTATATAAATATATTAATTTAGCACATAGAATAATGATACAGCTTGTTCTTGAATTACGCAGTAATTTTGTACGCCAGAACCATATGTATTAACTGCGATAATTATTGTTTAAATGCTCGAAGCGAAAAATCGTGCCGTTAAACAATAGAGATTATTACAATATTGAACTGCGTAATAGTTAAGAACTTATAAACATAACAGTTCTGAAGAAAAGTTGAAAAATAAAGCAACGAATAGATTATTAGTGCTTGTTGATAACAAAATATTTCATTAACCTGAGGTATACATCATCCAAGTGTGATTGGTTAAAAAAAATGAATGAGAAAAGCATTGAATTTTGTTGGAAATACTCTGTTTTTCATTATTGCTATCGGTAGTTACGATTACCTACATCCAAATAGGTTTTGTTTTAAAATAAATATACACATGTATTCTTATACATCGTATCAAAATAATCATGGATCGAGTAGAGGGGGGAATATATTCCGTTATCGACTATCTCTCTTTCTGTCTCTCTTCCTCTTACTTGATGTATATATGTATACATATATACATATCCACATACATTTTCGAATCACTTATAGATTCATATTAAAAACTCGCATAAATTACAAGTCTAACCTTCAAATTGCTAACTATGAGATTTGCGAATCTTAAATTCGACTTCTCTTCATAAAGTCTTACTCCTGTTATTGACCAGAAAACATCTAGGGCATGTAATGCTTTTATGCTTGTGGATATGTCTATAAATATATATATATATATATATATATTTGTATGTATGTATATACATCGAAGAATTTACCATCTGCAAGATTGTGCTTTTGTCTGAATTTGAAGGAAGTTCATACGTTAACTAATAACGATTCCCCATTATGAGCATCATCAGCGAGTATAATCTGTTCTGCATTGTACAGCTTGGATTTTCGCACAAACTCACATTATCTTTGACTATTAAGCCAGCGACAATCAAACATGGCGCACGTATAGCACATCTGGAACATTTGAAGCTGAACGACGGTACTGACGTTCGCTTCAAAAACGCAGATGCGTTGAGTTTGCTTACTGTGCGAGATTGCCATTATTGCGTGTGAAATTTTCAAATTTAATCTTTCACCAAACGTGAAATAATTTGCACGACACAGAGTAGTATGATATTCTGCTGCAAAAACAAAATCTAATATGGCGGAGTGGCAGTTTCGCGTGTGGGTATATCACAATAGTTCAAAATTGCATGCAGCAACGAAGCTGAATATCAGTAGCACTTGGGCTGGCCTGGTGGCAGACGCCAGTAAGTTAGACCTCGATTCTGCGCAATGTACTTTTCTCAAAAAAGTAGAGGGGATGTGTAGTAGTGATCATGCACAAGAACTGTGCATGGTCTCGTCAGTCTACCCTCGACTTCAGAAGCAATCGCACTCGACACTTCTCCGACTCTACCGAAGGAAGGAGGCACCAGAATTGATTGTCGATAACGAAGGAATTTTTGCGAATTCGCTACAACGAACGTCAGAATGGAAGCGGAAATAAGACCGTCACTTCCAACTACGTCAACTTTGCACAGCAGTGAAATCGAGATCGAAATAGACGTGGACGGAATAGAGACGAATAGCAATACAGCGACGTTTGTGAACGAACAACTCAAAGCCATGGCGGTATCAAACGAATCACCGGAGACCATCACGAATTCAAATCAAACCAGGATCACTAATAATTACAACAATCAACACAATAATGATTGTTCATCGGTAACTTTCTCTATTATAATATCTTCAAATAAAAATCTGAACAACTTAATAGTGAGTAATAATTGAGAGAAAAAATTACTTATTTATTTACTGATCTTCACTTGGTTGTTCAGATTTTTTTATTGCTTTCATATTTTATTCAATATTTCCTCTTATCAGTTTTATCTGTAGTTGATAGGATTCGTATTTACGCGCCAAAAATTTAAGTACATAAATATAGTTTAAAGTGATTTATACACATAAAATTTTTTAAATGCAGTAATTAATACTCCTCAGTTTATTTCATATTGAGAATTAATGTGTTAAATTATTTACGATCTTATGAAAATCTGAATGTTTGAATCGGTATTTTAGTACTCGTATATTTACAAACCCTGAGAAATTCGTGCAAGAATGAACAAGTTTCTCATATGTTATCTCAGAATCAAATTATTCACTTGAACTGCCGAAAAATCGATTGATAATGTCATTCTTTCAAATTTAAAGTTCTTGAATCTCAAAATAGATAAT
This sequence comes from Trichogramma dendrolimi, assembly GCA_034770305.1. NCBI lineage: Eukaryota > Metazoa > Arthropoda > Insecta > Hymenoptera > Trichogrammatidae > Trichogramma > Trichogramma dendrolimi. The sequence continues at coordinate 1,620,046 of JAPMIB010000019.1, read as the reverse complement.
AAAAGTACTTATTTTACTTTAAGGTGATGTCGAAGCCCCGATTTTGACCGACCGTGCATAAAAAATGTAAATTTAAATAACTTTTTTACTAGACCGATTTTCGAAAAACGGCTCTGTGGAGTCCTCCGTATTGATGCTATGAACAACTGTACTAAATTTTATCCTATTTCATTCAACAGTTTTTCCGGAAAACGGGATCGAAATTTTTTAAGGTTTTCAGGCTTAAAAATTTCGATCCCGTTTTCCGGAAAAACTGTTGAATGAAATAGGATGAAAATTGGTTCAGTTGTTCACAGCATTAATACGGAGAGCTCCACAGAGCCGTTTTTCGAACATCGGTCTAGTAAAAAAGTTATTTAAATTTACATTTTCAGAGTTCGGTCGGTAAAAAATGAGGCTTCGGCATCACGGCAACAATTATACATTTTAAAAAAACGTTGTTAATGTGCTTTTTAGTTTGATTTTATGACACTCAAAAAGTGTCCTTACAAAAATTAACTTGAATTAAATTTCGAGTACGCGCTTTTTTCAAACAATATAATATGACAAAGTGAATTATGTGAAATCTTTTAAATGAAAGGGCGCGTGCACTCGCTTTGCTGGCGAAGCATTTTTCACTATACGTTACAGTAAATTTTTATAAACAAACGGTTTTTGTAAAATTTAAAACTATAAATTGTTCGTTTCTGATTAAAATTACTTTAATGCAGTTGAGTGTGTTGGCGAGTTACTAACTGAGAGGTATAAGAGCACCATCTCATAAAGTGTTTTACTCAGTTTTCTGGATGAGCATGGCATGGCTTCGAAACTTATTTACAAAATGAAATAGAATTTAAATCTCACATTAAGGATTCCAATAAGAGTTGAAAAATGGAGAGAGAAACATTATATTTTTATGCTTTTTCAAGAAATGTATATAAAGTCCAACAAAAATCTATAAATATTATACTACTGAAAAAATGTAACATCCATTTATTTGTTTTTAGGATTCTACGTTCACAAGAATGATGTCTAAAACGGTTGAGAGCGGTAGTTGCAGTGGAGATCAGGATCATATAACAATGGAAGAGGGCTATGAGACTTTTAAAAAGCGAAAAACAAGACGTGGTAAACCGAAACATCGTAAACTGAAGCCTTACTTTAGACAAGCCTACCTGCAGTGCATGCAGCGCTGCCGGACTGCTAGCAGATCGACCAAGAACAAATGGCCTCATCCACCGCCGCCACCACCGCAACCTGCTTCGATGCACTTTCCCCAAACACTGGCCCCTTACAATACCACTCAATTCCTCATAGAAGACCACAACACTGAGTTACCGGGTCTGGAGGAAAAAATCGTTGATGCTACGAGTCATGATCTTTCAAGTAACGAGACGGGAGCGTCGATATCGAGAACTCGAGATTCTAGCTTCAGTATCGATTCCGATGATGATTATTTTTATTCTTCGCCAGAAGACGAAGAAGAATTTCTGACCAAGGAGTTCAGACAGCAGTATGAAAATTTACACTTTGAAAGGTTGAACAGTCTTACGAAAGCTCAATTAATCACGGAATACATCGAGTTGGAAAGCAGATATGAAATGGTTATAAAAAAACGCGAACTAAACTCTAATAACGATGGTGATAATTCTCGAGAGACTAAAATTTGTAAGAAATTTCAACAGCGAATAGAGGAACTTATTCAGCAAAAGGAACAGCTGATTCGGAAAGTCGATGCGTTGCAAAAGCAGTTACAGCAGCGTCGAGCTGGAAGTCCTATGTCAAGTATAGATTCAGAAAGCGACAGCGATAGTGATAGTTCCAACAATAGTGGTAGTAGTTGTGCTCGTAGCATAAATAAAAATTCTCCTAGCTCAACACCATCAGCCGCGCCTGGGATTCGATCAATTGATGATACAATTCACCTAGACGACTACTCTAAAATTTGTACCCCATTTTTGGATGATATTCAAGCATTTAAGTCGCCGAGAAGTCAGTGTTCTAACATTGTGCTAAGCGGCTGTGAAAATTTGAGCTGTAAAATCCCTTCTTCGCCATCTCGTGATCTTCAAAGCAACAACGGGATTGGGCATACTGTCGAAAGGGTTGAATTTTCCAATAAAGAGGAACTACCCGATTAAAAAAATCAAGTCTGTATGAAACTTTATTTTTTTGGTCAGGTAAAGTTTTACCTGCTTTTGCGAATTATTCGCGTAATGATGTGATAGCGCTATTTATTCTTTCAATTTATCTTCGAAAATCGATAAGACCCTATTCTCCAAACCCTTATATCCTATCATAAATTGTTAAAATAATTGACTAAAGCGCCTAATTTAGATTACATAAATTATTTTATAATTTCGGTCAATTGAACACTTTTCACGATAATATATCGTTATCGATTATTCAACATGCAACCCTGAAATTAAAAAGTAATGGAAGGTCCCGTATGATGATCATCGTCAAAATGTCTTATTTATTTATGTCTTAATTATTTTATAAATACAAATGATTTATTTATATGAGTAATTTACAATTGAAATCCACGAAAACATCATATGGGCAAAATTGAATAAGTTAAAGTAACAATTTGTTGAATGAAAAATATGTATTAAAATTAACGTTAATAATCTGAGAATAAAAGAGTTTTGTGTTCAAGCGGTTATCATGCAAGTACTACCGTACTTACGTGCTTCACCAGTAGAATCCATCGCTAAGGCTCTGAAATTTTTTTTTTTTCAACCCTTTCCACAGATTTACTTTTGTTGAATGAAAAATATTCTCTCATAAATTTTGATGATATATTCTATAAATTATAATTTTTTTTGAGAAAGATATTTTTTTTTAAATTGTCTACAAATATTATTCGAACAATAATATCTTTAAATTTCTACAGCCGTAATAAACATTTTTAAAAATTAAAAATTATAATGGCGAAAATGATTTATAGATTTCAGATGTTAATTTCACTTGAACTACCGCTTGATATTTCGGAAAGCAACATTGTGATCCTACTGTGAGTTATTGTTTGTTATATTCAATGTGCATTCATACCTCGAAAATAATAATTTATCGTAATTTCGATTGTATGCAAAGAGATTATGGTAAAAGATTAATGAATGTAATTTAAATAGAATTTAAAGTTTTAAGTTCATTAAATACAAATTATTTGTAGCACAAATTGTAAAAGATATGAAACAGACCATCAACTAACGCAATCTCGGTCCAGAGTCTAATGAAAATTTGATCAAGGAGAATAAATCAAATATAAAAAAAATTATTCAATCCGAAAAAATTGATGTAAACCAAATAGATGATTCTGAGTTCACGGCGCAATGAATGATAAACGCCGAAGTGATATGAAATAATTGTTAAAAGTATTATACAAAGTAAAAAATGTGATTAAATGTTATATATTAAATATATATGAATACATAGTATATATACGATGTAAAATTGTATAAATCTAGATTAAGACTAGTTGTTAGTTTATGGTCTGATAAATCGAACATTAGGTAAGCTTCAATGTTTTTTGAAGCGCTACTCATACTAATACTAATAAATTTAAAATATATATTTACTAATATTTGCATTAAAATAATAGATGTAAAGTACAACAAAGCCAAAGTCAGTTTTTAATTTATTTAATTTCCATTGTATTTATATAATTCTCCAAATTCATATTCCGAATTGCTTCCCACATTTTTTACAATCCGCTTTCCATCGAATGAAAAAAATTACTTATTTTTACAAAGAAACATCAATGGTGTTATAAATTTATGTGGAAAATCGTTAACTCATTATATAAGCTTATAAAGTTGTACATAAACTGTATTAAAAGTATGTACAAATTAATGTAAGTCGATACAAGTTTACGGGCGATTAATTTTGAATCTCTTCGCGAGCATTTTAGCGTTTTCTCTAATAGTTTTTATTACGAGAAGTTTCTGTGATTACTGTAACTGCAATTGTACATCATACGTGTACACTTGTACATAAATATAAAAAACATGATCATCTTTAAAGAATCATAGTTATCGTGAATTTATAAAAATGACATGTATAAAATCGAAAAGTAAGCTTGTATCGAATTGAAACTCAAAATTGTTTTACTTAACTTTTGCTATGTGTTATAGTTTGTTTAAGATTATGCTCTGTAAAGTGAATAAGTGCTAAAGACTGCGAAAGTCCATTGTAAAGCACAGTATTTTGACATCTTTATGTGTATCATAATTTAAAAAAAAATATTTTACCGAAAAAATTTTTTAATTAATTTATTTTATTTGAAAGATTGAGTTTGCAGAATCTTGAATTAAGAATGAATCAGTTTTAAGCCTAATACGAAATAATTAAAATTTAAATATCTATCTACAAGAGTGAGCTTATATATTGAACCTCGTACAGTGATTATTATTCATTTTCCCCTAACATGCGTGATCGAAGTAAGGAGAAAAAAGCTTTCGATTTTAATAACTGATATAATGTCCTCATGAAAAGAGCCCATCTTCTGTGAAGATGAACTTACTTGCTGTGATATTCTAGAGTTTAGAATTCTATTCTAAACATGGAAAAATTTAATAAAAAATTTATTGATTATTGAAACCAACTGAAATTAATTACTCAGTTACCTTATCCTTAACTTGTGGCATATGCATTAAATTTACCACTAATTTGAGCTTGTACTTCCATCCTTACCGACATGGATCTATAATCGACCAATTGAATGATATGTAATTTTATACCGTGTTCTTTTAACTTATTAAAAAAAATGCTTATTTATGAATAATATATAATTAATTCTCATAAAGAAAATTTTGAAGCCAAAAATTCCTATTCAATTTATAAAACTTATAACTAAATTAGCAATCGACTATATAAAATAATAATAATTATTTGTATGTTTAAAAATTAATTTTTTCTAAAATTCATATAATAATGATTTTATGATTTTTATAATTTCTTATATCAAAATATTTTTTTGTCAATCGATTACCGATTATAAATAAAAATAGCATTTTACGCGTATAATTATTGCGTACTAAATTTCACCGCCGAAGTTTTAATAAAACATGAGTTTTCGATATTCTTTGAATTCTAAGAGAGTATATAATAGAATAAAAAATTCAGGGGTATTAAAACTGCATATCTATTTTATAAAACCTACTCGTAAACATATTTTTATATTTTGTTTACGATTTCATTTAAATATTACGATTCAAATCCTAAAATCAATCAAGAAGTTTTATTCAAACTTGTAACAGTAATTTTGTAAATTACATAAAATTATTAAAATGGATGCAGAATTAAGAAAATTACACCTGGAGAGCGATACTCTGTTGAATTCATAATATATTATAATCAACTGTTCTTTAAAATAATCGGCGCATATCCATTCATGGACAAGAGACTAAAATTCTTTTATAATTTTACCATTATTTTGAGTTTTACTTTTGTAACTACAGCTTCAGTAAGTATTAAAATTTATTTTTATAGTGTAATATAATTTACCTGTTTTATTTGCAATTTGAATGATTAAATTTCAATGTGAAATTTTTAAGGCTCTCAGATTTAAAAGGGAATTTTTAAATGATGATGGAGATGTGAATATAATGTACGAAACTGCACTAGTTGGTATCTTAATTTCCATTTACACCTCGATTTACCTGATTTTTTTGAAAACTGCAACAAGGGTAAAAAATGGTTATGTTTGTAAATAAAATTTTAATAACGCAAACCTTTTTTAGGGCTTTTACACTTACGCAAATATACTAAATAGCTGGCAAAGATTAGGAAGTGATAAGGCAAAAGAAATAGTATCATCTCACACGAAATCAGGATTTATAATTTCCTCGATTCTTTTGGGCATGTTATGAGACGAACTTGCATTAAATGAACAGTTGAAAAATGTTCAATTATTAAAATTTTTTCGCAGCAATGGTAACTGGTATGGTCTTGGGGTTCCATATAGTTCCAGTACTTCTCCCATTTGTTTTGGATGCCCTAAAAATCAATCATACTAGCGAGAAGAGCTTCGGAGTGCACTTTGAAGAGATCCTAGATCAAGACAAATATTTTTACCCAATGTTTATTTTTGTTCTGTTCGTAGCATCTTTAGAGTGTATTTTGATATGGGCATTAACTCTTGGTGATAATTTCATTTCTAAATACTTGGTTGGATTATTTGAGCTTATTGGGTGATTTTCGTATATTTTTTCACTTGAGATTAAAAAAAATTGTATGAAAATATTGTTTTATTGTTATTCAAAATTATAGTTATAGTTTAAATCATTTACACGAAGAACTGAGCATAGATCTTTCAATGGATAGAAGTAAAAGTAAAATAATTTGTAATGAAATAATTTGTAACATTCGTCGACATAAAGATGGTATAAAGTTAAGTATATTTTATGAATAACCCAAGTCCAATAGTTTATTCCAAGAAATGAATCTTTTATTAGTGTGCTTCGAATCATCAACTAATTTCATATAAATATTCGTTATGTTTCTGTAAGACTAATCATTTTTTCAATCTACTGACATAACTAGTTCTACGTGTTAAAGAATAAGCATTATCAAAATATCTCTCATTACGTTTTTCATTAGAGTTTTACTCATTATTTTTCAGAATTTTTGAAGGACTCAAAGAAATGAGCGAGTTGTTATATCTATTAATACTTTTTTGTATTGGTATAATATTGACTATATCAGGATCTAAGGTCAGTAAAATGATTTATACATGAAAAAATTAGTTTCAACTTGTATCTCTATTTAAAGATGGTGATAGAGCTATCGAACGATAAGCAGTGTGCATTGAGAATGGGGCGATTTTTGCCGGGTCACTATTTGTATTGATCGGGATTTTCTTGCCATGTCAAGAGCTGATCGATGCAAGTGAACAATTAAACCAAGATTGGTATAAAATGTAAACACCCACCGGGAAAAGTTCACATATAATATGTATTGTCTTCTTCAGTTGCAGTTGCGAGTGGTATAGATTTCCTCCGAAAGCTAGAAAAATGTTAATTGTAATGATGATTAGATCTTCAGAAAACTGTACGAAAATGGCGGGCCCAACCGTTTTAATGAATATTGAAACTTGTGGTATTGTAAGTAAATTATAATCGTTTTGATTATTTAGTTATGAGACTAACATAATAACATGATAATTATATGTGAAATCATTTTAATAAAAAATTTTGATTCGCGTATATACAATTTTGCAGATTCTTAAAACGGTATTATCATACTTGATGGCTTTATATAGATTTATACAAGATAGTCAAGTGGAATATTAATAATAAATTTCTTCAAATGAATTAGATACGCAAGGAATTCGACTATTGCTTTTGAAATTAATTGTTTTTAATAACTCTTTGAAAAAATTAACAACGATATTATCTGTCAATCGAAATATTTCTAACAATAACTTGAATTATGTCTATCATCATCTAATTAATGATGCACACCTATTTCACATATTCGAGAAGAATTTTGAAAACAAAAAAGACAAAAACAATAAATTCATATCCAATATTATTTTTTCAAGCATTAATTATAATCATTTCAAAGTAAATAAGTAACGGATATTTTCAATTGAAATCTTCGATTGAAGCTGATTGAAAGAGGGTGTGTTGAGAGTACATTGCGTTCTTAGTCTACTTACATAATTTTCATATGCCCGAAGGCCCGAGAAGGCCTAGTGTACAAAAATGTAAATGAAATTGTCTTACGATGCCTGGTTCAAAATCTCGTTTTCGAGCCTATCGCGGAGCTTCCTCTATAAAGAAGCAAAATTTTAGAAAATACTATTGTAAAAGACTCTTTGGAATATGAAATGTAGGTTTTTAAATCGTTTGGTGTAAAAGATTACAAATTATTGTAAACGAGCTTATAAAACATTATTTAAAAAAGTATTTCATAGTATTCTAAACTGATCGTTTCCGTTTATTATAGATCAGTAAATCTGCTAGTAACCCGACACTAAAGAAATCATATACCCGCATAATGCATTGAAGTTTACAAAAATTAATTTAAAATATTGTTCAATTGCCGAAAAACCTGCTTCAGAAGCATCGAGTACTAACCTTATGAAAATTAAAGTGTTCTAGTATTCAACCACATTTTCTGTCCCACTAAAATAGGATAATTGGATTATGAATAATTCGAATACTGTTAATACAGTATTTTCATAGTTTAAAAAAAATCGAAACGCTCGAGAAATCGTCGCATACTAGCAGAGTTACCCTATACTGACCCAGCGATAAAATAAACCGCGGCCAAGATATTGGCAAATGGCTTCCTCCTTTTCGATGTAGATGTATTAAAATTTTTGGAAGTTGATGATGTTTTTAATTTTTTAATTTCGTATTTATTACTTATTAAAGAAATTATTGTTTGTATTTTAACGAATCTTTACGTTTTTCGTCTAGAACTAAAATAATTTCAATAAAAAATCTAAAGTTTACCTAATCAAATAATAAAACCTACATAACAAAAAAAGGCCCAAAAAAAATTACCGATCGGGAAAAACAGCTCATTAAACTTTTGATAGTCGGTACAACTTGAAATTGTTTTTGACGCTTCATACTACACGTAAACCCTACAAAATAAACCCAACCACATCTCAATACGCGCCTCCGTTCGAAAGTTATGCTGGTTCCGGACCAACACATTCGAAACAAAAAAATTTTTTTCGCCTACAAAAACATTCATAACTTTTTTTCCCTCGGTGAATCCTACCGAAATTTTAAACACATCTTGCTACCCGCAACCCCTACAAAATGAGCCAAACCAAATTTCAATATGTGCTTCCTATCAAAAGTGATGCTTCTTCAAAACCAACCAACTTCAATATACACACACACACACACACATACATACGACATTTGTCAGAAATTCAATGTAGTTTACATATATAAACGAAATTTTCCTACGACCTCTAGTTGAAAAGTTCGTTTTGCCGCCTATCACAAAGCTTCCTCTAGGAGGAAGCAATAGGTACTTTCAATAATTGGTGTTATTAGTAATTTTTTAATTAAGAAATGCCTAAAGTCAGATTGCGTATCAAAGTTGCTTAGGTATACTAAAATAATACTAAAATAAATAATCAACTCATTTAACATGCAGTCAACAACGCAATTCTGCTGGATGTGCCCTGATATAATACTTCTTCTTCTTCTTTATATGGCCTTGGAGTGAGTGAAATTCACTGCCGAACTGCCACTGTACAGGCTTTAATACATAACATCCGACGGTTCTTAGTGGATGTTAATGTAGTGTTTAGGTTTGAGTATAGATGGCCTTTTTTACTTACGAAGTTTGAAAGAAGCAAGGTATTTAAATTATTTAGGTGCTTTGTATGTTATGTTCTGACTTATTAAGTTAGACTAGTAATTTAGTCTTTTTGAGGAACTCGTTAAAATTTTGAGGGAGGATGTTGGGATTTTTTAGGATTTCTGTGACAGATTCAATGTTTTTGTTAGTGTAATTGTTTAGTTTAGCTAGTAAGGATCTTCTCTCTTTGGTGTAGAGAGGGCAGTCGAATGAAACGTGTTGTATATCTTGTGTTTCTGCACCACATGGACATGTGGAGGTGTTTATAATATTTTTCCTGTGTAGGCTTTCTCCTAGAGAATAATGGTTGGCTCTGAGCCTGTTTATCGTGACGATATGGTGTCTGTCAAAGTGAGATTTATGCATCCAAGGTTTGGTTCTATCTTTAGAGTAGTAATTGGTGAAATAAGGAGTCCCTTTAAAATTGGCTTCATTGATCAGTTGGTTTATGTGTTCGTGCTTGTTATTATTTGACAGTGTTTCGTTTAGGTCAGTGTATGGGAGGTCAAGCAAGATACTAGCACCGTGTGTAGTAGCTTGCTTCGCCAAGGCATCTACTTTTTCATTATTTGTTATATCTATGTGGGCTGGAATCCACATAAGTTTTATGTTTAGGCCCCTTTCTTTGGCTATATATAATTGAGATAGAATATCTAGTGTTAGATATGAGGTAATGTTTTTCTTCATGGGGAGAAGTTTTGGATTGCTTCTAAAGCACTTTTGGAGTCTGAGTAAATGTAGGAGTGTTGAATTTTGTATTATAAGATGGATGATTTCTAGAAGGATGGCTAAGGATTCTGCAGTAAAAATTGAAGCATTTGAGTTTATTTTGTAAAGAAATCGGGAGTTTGTTTGTGGTATATACATTGCTAGACCAGTGTTTGTGGCATTTGGGATTTTAGAGCCATCAGTAAAGATAGCTGTGTAGTTGTGCTCCTGCTTAGAAATGATTTCATTAAAAGTTGACTGAGGGGACTCTGACTTTTAGAGAGCTATACCAGATGTGGTATCTATGTCTGGATTGTATAAAAGAGTGTTGTAGTTATATTCATAAGGTAGGGGTAGATTGGTTTTTTTGATGACATTTTTTGTAATCATCTGGACAGCATCTAGGTCTTGTAGTAGGGTAAATTTATTGCTTATGTGGTATTTGTCAAAAGAGCTAGTTCATTTTTCAATTTACTTAGGTCAGAGACGAGTGTATGGTTCTTGGCTTAGAGTTTTGAGTAAGAATTTTTGTGATAGGAGTTTTAGTCTTGTTGAAAGATAATTGATGTTTGACTCCCCATGAATGACGTTTAAAGCTGTAGAAATTCTATAGCCCATCGCCATTCTGATGCAATTGTTTTGAATGATTTGCAGTTTTCTTATGTTTTGTCTGTCACTGTGGTCTGTAAGGAACAAATTATATTCGATTGTGCTGCGAATCAATGTTTTGTAAATGGTTAGGAGGAGGTGCGGGTTCCCACCCCACCAAGTGTTTCTAAGTGACTTCAGTGTGTTGGAGAGATTAATAGCTTTGCCTATGATTAATTAATATGGGGTGTCCAAAGAAGTTTGTGGTCCATTATTAGGCCTAGGTATTTGACTGATGTAAGCGGAGTGAGGGTGGTATTATTAAAGGAAAGGGTGTACTACCTTTTTAGATTTTGATAGTTTTCCTTTAAGAAGATAACCAGTTTAGTTTTTCCTGGACAGAGCTCGAGGTTAATGCTTTGAAAGTATGCTTTGATGTTTTCTGGCTCTTTTTCGAGGTGAGTTATACCTTCTTGGATGTTGTTGGTTTTGTATAGCAGTATTGTGTCATCTGCGTATTGGGATATTTCGGTGGGGTGTTTTATGATCCTTTTAATGTTTGCTGTGTATATGTTATATAGTAGGGGACTAAGAATATTTCCTTGAGGGACACCAAAGCTTCTTTTGTATGGTCCCTCGAGTTGATTGGCGACTTTAAAGTACCAGTTTCTGTTAATTATCAAGTTGTATATGAAACTTTTGGTTTGGAGGGGGGGGGGGGGGGGGGGAATATTGAGTTCAGTTAGTGTGTTGTGCAGAATTGTTAGTGAAACATTGTCAAAGGCTGATTTAATGTCGAGAAGGGCACAACAGTAGTGTTTTTGCTTCGGTGAAATAAAAGGCAGAAATCGAATTAAAAGTCGGTTTTATCAAAGATGTTGACAGATCGAAATCGTGCACAAGAATGAGCTAAGGGAGAAGAAAGATTATTAACATCGTGTTGCTAAGCAACCAACAAAGAAAATCAGTCGACTGATTTTCTACCACGCTGCATGTGGAGCCTCCTCAGCATAACGTCAACGCCAGAACCTTGTTCTGACGTCACGTAGCCTCGTATGCAGCCGACTGCATGAAAGGCTCATCTGTGCCCGATCAGCTAACCACCGATCGGCACTGCTTGATCGTGGGCAGATGCACTCGTGTAGAGTAAACGAGACGGGTCCGTAACTTCTCCCCGCAAATAAAAGAGATGTCGACTGTTTTTTTTATTATTTACTTTTTTATTTTAATATAAGTTTTGGGCTACCAAAGCGTCACTCTAAAATTTTCTAACGGCCTCTGCATCATCGCAAGTTACGAAAGACGTTCTAACCACATCGAGAGCGTCATCGCGAAGAGTCATAAAGACGTGACATGTTTTCTCTTGGGAAAATTGCCCGCGGCTGTCGAATAATCGAAAGCATTTTTGAAGCGTCACCAATGTAACGGGTCACCGGAAAATCGCGGTAAATTTTTCTCCGTAGACATACGCTTTAAAATTGACGAATTCATCTCCGAGACCGAATTGTTTAAAACAGATTGCTCAAAAATATTAGCTAAACGAGTTAAAGAATCTTCGCCCGAGGCTTGACCGCGCGGAGGTTGTACATTTACAAAGCTTGAATTGTTAACAGCTGTACTATGCAAATTACCCAAGTTGATTGAACTAAAATTTTCGCGCTCGTCCTCATAAAAATCGCGCCTAACATTATAAGCTGAATTAAAATTACTCGTGTCTTCTACCGGAGCTCTTGTATCTTCGCCTTCGACAAACAAATGTCCAGTGCGGTGCGAGTCGGCAGCTGCAGCAGCAATGGATAAGACGCCTCGAGAATCAGCGCCTACTGCACCAACGGCCGCCGATCAGCATACGAACGCATCACAAATCCTGATGCTCCACAACCCTCCCTTGACGTGGGACTCGAACAGCCGGATGAGCTGAAGCAGCGTCTCCGCGGAAAACCTGATGACGTGCAGCAAACTCTCGTAACCTCTGACGACGAGTAGCAGTAGTTTCGAAACAAGCAGCAGCGATGTTTCGAACGGCAGCGACGCCCCGGCGACGAACACCGGCAGCAGCGACGGCAACAGGAGCGGCAACCTGACGAACAGTGGTGGCCCTCGACGAGCACCGGCAGCAGCGGTGGCAACAGGAACAGCAGCTTGACGATCAGCGACGGTGCCACGACGAACAGCAGCACCACGGCCAGCAGAAGCGGTCCCACGACCAACAGCAGCACCACGGCCAGCAGCAGCGGCCCCACGACCAACAGCAGCGGCGCCTCGGCCAGCAACGGCGGTGCCACGACCGGCAATGTTGACTCTCGGGCGAGCGACCGGAAGAGGGGCAACCGGACGATGCGGAACTTGATGAGCATCCCTGAGATCTTCGTCAGGGCCGACACGGCGCGCTGCTTCGGCGGTGGATCTCCGAGTGACAGGTCGGCGAGGAACGTCGTTTTCGGCTTGCTCAGCTGCAGCTCCGTCTTCAAACACACCGCCTTCACCATCAGAAAAATCCAACTCTGGCTCTTGAATATCCATTTTATAGACTTTCACCAAACACAAAATCAATCAAAGGGACTTTTTATTCCCGGCCGATGCACCAAAAATGTTTTTGCTTCGGTGAAATAAAAGGCAGAATCGAATTAAAAGTCGGTTTTATCAAAGATGTTGACAGATCGAAATCGTGCACAAGAATGAGCTAAGGAGAAGAAAGATTATTAACATCGTGTTGCTAAGCAACCAACAAAAGAAAATCAGTCGACTGATTTTTCTACCACGCTGCATGTGGAGCCTCCTCAGCATAACGTCAACGCCAGAACCTTGTTCTGACGTCACGTAGCCTTGTATGCAGCTAACTGCATGAAAGGCTCATCTGTGCCCGATCAGCTAACCACCGATCGGCACTGCTTGATCGTGGGCAGATGCACTCGTGTAGAGTAAACGAGACGGGTCCGTAACAAGTAGTGTTGATTGTCGTTGAAGGCAGAGTAAATTTTAGTGGTGAGTTTTGCTAAGGCAAGTGTGCAGGAGTTGGATTTCCTGAAGCCGTGCTGGCTTTCTGGTAAGATTTTTTTTGATTCAATATAGTGGAGTAATCTGGTGTTGATTATTTTTTCCACTGTCTTCAGGACACAGGAAGAAAGAGCTATGGGACGAAATTTTTTGGGGTTTTCTTTTGGTAGGAGTATTATGAGGTAGTTTTTCCAGTCAAGAGGGAATATGTTATGGCTTATGTAGTAATTAATTATGGAGACTAGAATATTTAATAGTCTATCTGGGGAGTTTTTTAGCATTGTATAATTAATTTGATCGAGTCCTGGAGAGGAATTCGACTTGGTGGCGTTGAGTGCAGCATTGAATTCATTTAAAGTTATAGGCATGCTGAGAAAGTTTGGGGCTACGGTAGTTTGAGAGTCCTGGTTTGAAGGTAAAGGAGGAGCCTCTGCTGTTTCGAGGGGGCAGTACTGTGTTATAAACATTCTGGAATTTTCAATGAGGTTTAAGTCATTTGTTGGTGAGCAGCTTTTGTTTGTCCCTTTGAAGTTGTTAATCGTTCGCCATATTTCTGTCAGAGTGGTATCTTTCGATATTTTGTTCTCAACGTAGTCTTGAAATTGTTTTTTTTTTATTCTTTTTAATTCTTTTTTTACTTCTTTTTCTGTAGTTTTTAGCTTTTCTAGATTTCCTGGTGAGGGGTTTGAGAAAGTTTGTAGCTTCCTTGCGTATTTTTCATGCAAGAGCGATACATTCATCGTTCCATCAGGGTGCCGCTGTAGGTTTAAATTTTTTTAGACTCTGAGATGTGTGTTTTTTCTCATAATTCAGGAGCAGTGGCGTTGTAGAGGAGCTGGATTTTAGGGTGTCTGCTAATGTGTCGTTTAGATTTTCAATCGGGAGATGAGTTTGTGTGGCGTTTTTCATAAGGTTAATTATTGTTTTGTATTTTGTTTCAGGGTTCATTTCATTAATTAGTTCTTCGTTGTTTGTTGTGAAGTTTTCTAGGTAGCTGTGATAGATCGCCCAATTTGTTTTTTTGAGATTTAGCTTGTGTGTGAATAAGGTGGGTATTGTCTTTAGTTCAATAAGTAAAGAGAGTTCGATTGGAAGGTGATCGCTGTTCATGAAGTCTGTAAGGGTTCTCCACTTGGTGAGGCCTAGGAGGTCTGAGGATGTGAGGGTGAGGTCTATTGCTGAAGAGATTATGTTCAGGTTGTTGTTGTTGTTGTTATTGTCTGCATTTGGTGAGAGTTGAGTTGTTGATTGGGAATTTTGACTAGGGGTATTTAGTCTGTAGAAAGTATGAGAGCCGTCATTTATTATGGCAAGGTCTTGGTTATACATGGACATAGTAAGGTTTTCTCCTGACTGTGAGATGGAGTTTGAGCCCCAAGAGGGGTGATGAGCGTTGAAGTCGCCACCAATTATGATTTTTTTGAAGTTTTGACAGGACAAGAATAGTGCAGACCATTCATTGACGCTTGTGTGATAGTGTGGGAGTCTATATAAAGATACTATTAAGAGACTTTTCTCTGGCGAGTTACCATTTTTGATAGGGATTGATATTGCAAGAGTTTCCATGTGGTTTTTCTTGTGATAGATGTTATATTCTCTTTTATGTAATATAGATTGTTTGACAATAATGGCTACTCCTCCTCCTGTTTGGTCGTCTTCTCTGTCTCGACGTATAATGTGATATCCTGGAATAGTTATCTTATATTTGGTTTTTAGCCATGTTTCTGATAAGATAATTATATCATAGCTACTAATTATGGATTTTAAGTCACCTAGCTTGTTGTACAGGCTGTGACAGTTCCACTGAAGAATTTTTAGTTCTTTATTATTCATGTTTGTTGTATTATTTATTTAAAATTGAACTATTATTTATTTGTGGATCTAAATAAATATAAGTAATATATGTAAATGTATGTATGTAGTATTGGGTGTAAATAAATAAATAAATTTATATTTATGTATCCTTTTGTTGTTATATTTTATATTTGATTTACTTGGGGATTTATATTAGAAGCTGATTCTGAAATTTCAAGTGTTGGACCAGTAAGGTTTGATTTAAGATTAGGGTTGTTGTCTTTAGTGGATGGGTTATTCAGTAATTGCTCAAAAATATATTCAAGGGTTTTTGAGTTGACTCTTTTGAGGGAGTTAATGATGTCTGTCAGGTTCATATATTTATTTTCTTTTTGTGATTGTGAAGTGGTGTAAGTTGGATTATTACTTTGTTTTGAGTTTGGCGAGATGGAAGATGCTCTGCTGCTCAGGCGACTTGAATGGTCGTTAGTTTCTGTTTCAGTTGAGCTAGAGTCATCATCGTATACCTTTTTAGATGTTTTGGACTTTGATTTAGTCTTTGTATATTGTTTAGACTTGAGGGGGTGGTTTGTTTTTTGTGAGTGTGATGGGTGGTTTTTGACTGTTTGAGCATAAGTTTGTTGATAGGGGTTGAAGTTTTCATTGGTATCTGAGAAATCTCCAAGTTCTGGGTATTCCGAGAACCTGAATTTTTTCCTTTGAGTCAGGGTGTTATTGACAAGGAGACCTTCTCACCTTTGGTTCACAGATCTTTCCCAAAAATTTTTTGGGGCCTTCTGGTACCTTATAATGAAGCTCACCGAGCTTAGTTTAATTGAATGGGACTTAGGGACCATTTTTAAGGAGATTTTCTATATTATCAAAAAATCTTTTCGAATTTCTATATCGAGATAGAAGCACTTAAACGAAAAAATGCAAAGAACAAAAAAGTCCTAAAATTTTTCAAAGAATCTGTCTGAATTTTTTCAACATTTTTAAAACCGTCTATCACTTATTTTCAGAGGTCTCTGAAATCTCTAAGAAAAACGGCAAATCTGGGCCTCTGAAAATAGGTGATAGACGGTTTTAAAAATTTTGGAAAAATTCAGACAGATTCTTTGAAAAATTTGAAGACTTTTTTGTTCTTTGCATTTTTTCGTTTAAGTGCTTCTATCTCGAGTTAAAAAATCGCAAAGATTTTTTGATCATATAGAAAATTCTCTTCAACTTGGGCCCTAAGGCCCATTCAATTAAACGAAGCTCGGAGTGCTTCGTTATTAGTTACCAGAAGACCCTAAAAAAATTTTGAGAAAGATCTGTGACCCGCAGGTGAGAAGGTCTCCTTGTGAGTTGAGCTCTAGCTGACTTGGGGTCCAAGTTATTTTGTCTGGCTAGATTTTGAATTTTTTGTTCATTAATTCTGGTAGTGCATCCTGAGTAGGTTGGTAGGTGCAAGCCTTGGCAATTGAGGCATCTTGATGTTTCTTTTTCTTTTTTTAAGCAATTGGTGTTTGTGTGGTCGTTACTCCGCAATAGATACATCTCTGTTTGGATTTGCAAATAGTTTTGACGTGATGGAATCTAAAGCAATTGGTGCACTGTTTAACCTTTGGCAGGTAGTAGTTTACATTATATCTGACTTTCATGAGATAGGCATATTGAGGAGTTACTTGGCCGATGTAAGTTATGAGTACTGTACGAGTGGGGATGCGTGCACATTCGTTTGAATTTTCACCCTTATCTGTGGTTTGGTTCCTGTAGAATCTGGTTACATCTACTATTTTTAGTTTTGTACCTGGATATGTTAACTCGAGGAGATCATTCCAGATGTTATTATCCTCTATGTTTATGTCTGTAGGAACTCCTTGGATAATACATTTTTTATAAATAAAAGAAAATGGGATGTGTGCTTGTAGGTCGTTTTCTGTGAAAAAGTTTGATTGAAGTAGACTGTTTGCTATTCTGCGTTGAGAAGTTGTAATAATTACTCGGTTGAAGCCTGGTTTTTTTGAATTCAACAAAGGCATTTTGGCCGTATTTTGGGACCAGGGCTTTCACGATATCTATGGCAAAAAGGGGTTTTTGTTTGCTTAAAGTGGGGTTAGGTTTTTTTTGAACAATTATTTTGTATGGGCCTGAGACATCCTCTGGGTATTGTGTAAGTATTGGTGTGAATCTGTTTTTGTTGTTGGTATTTTCTGGTGTTTCGGTGATGTGGGATGTCTCTTGTGTTTGGATGTTGTTGAGGTTGCGGTTATTTTGCGGGGTAGGAGGGGTTTCCTGGTGTAATTTTTTTGTGTTTGTTAGAAGGTCAGTGGACTTTTTTCTTTTATTAGGGTTGTTGTACCAGTCCATTATATGATCGTCTTCATTTTGTTTGGAATTTTCCTCCGGACCCATTTTACTATATGTAAAATGAGTGTGGCCGGAAGGCCCTCGCTGTGTTGTGTGTTTAGAGGTTATGGAAAATGTGTGCTTGATTTCGGTATATTGTTAAATATAGGAATGGATTATATTTTGTATAGGTGTGGATTGGAAAAATTGTCAAGACAGAACATGCTCAACTTTGAATAATAAAGTGATACCTTATAAAAGTTAAAGAAGTTTAATTTATTTCTCAGGAGCCCTTTATTCCTGCTTGCTTCTTCCAACTTCGCGCCTTTTTCGATATAATACTTGAGTGATGTTACTAGCGTATTTGCACGAAAGTGCGCGCGCACGAGTATGGCGTTACAATTGCTTCAGCATTCGACAGTCACACACCAGACTAGACTAGAGTTCAGATCGTACATTCATACCACGTGCTTTTATGTTCAATTCGACTGTAAATACAGTCAAACTTCGATAATTCGAAATAAAATTTTGCATTTAGTCATCAAATCATATAAATTTATTTCGACAATTCGAAATTACAGCCTGCATTTAGGATTTCGGATTATCGAAGTTTTACAACAAAATGCGTAAAAGAAATGCTAAACAGGCTGCATTAGTGCCAAAAGAGAATGAGGTAAACTTGTCAATTTATTACCTATTTATCTTACATTTTCATTTTTTATTTATCACCTCCATAAATTTTCTTACTCAAATTTATGTTTATTTATTCACAGACCCCTGTGGTTGAAGATAAAATTGAAAATAATTCGGCTGGTGAAGAAGAACTTAGCTTTAGGGAATTTGAAAGTGATGAAGAGTACAATGACCATAGCGAACCAGATGATTTTTATGACAGTAGCGATGAGCAAGAACAAGACTATGATGACGAAAGTGATGTAGAAGAAGACGACGATGAAGATAACAGTGAGGATGAAGCTGACTCTGATGAAGAAACTGAAGAGGAAGAAGCATCTCTCAAAAAGTTAAACAATGTTCAAAAATCCAAAAAAACCATTCAAGATAAGCCACCCAAAACAAAAGTCCCCTGCAGTGCAAAGAATGAAAAAGTTTCCATTGTCAAGCAAACTAAAGCCAAACAAAATAATGATGATAAAGCTAAAATTGTGAAAGCAAAGAATGTCGGCAAAAATAACACAGAAGTGGTTTAAAAAATCAAGTTGCATTAAAATTGGCTGAAAATCAAAGTGAAAGAGATGAATATGCAAGTGATTCTTCCGATGAAGAAGATACTCGAAATACTGTAGGTAACATTCCCATGAAATGGTATGATGGGTATGATCACGTGGGTTATAATTGGGATGGAAAAAAAATTTTGAAGCCTGAAAAAGGAGATCAGCTTGAAAATTTCTTGAAACGCATGGAAGATCCTGATTTTTGGAGAACTGTCAAAGATTATCAAACAGGGCAAGATGTTGTTCTTAGTGAAGCTGATATTGAACTTATCACAAGAATACAAAAACAAAGGATTCCTGATGCCCAGTTTGATGAATACGCAG
Organism: Trichogramma dendrolimi; assembly: GCA_034770305.1. Taxonomy (NCBI): domain Eukaryota; kingdom Metazoa; phylum Arthropoda; class Insecta; order Hymenoptera; family Trichogrammatidae; genus Trichogramma; species Trichogramma dendrolimi. Next base: position 1,600,757 of record JAPMIB010000019.1, on the reverse strand, counting down.
TGAGTAACAATTCTACATTAACAAAATTAAACTATAATTTATAATAATTGATTGTAAGTAATTTACTATGTTTTGATTTATTTTTGATTCATTATAGCCTTGGGTAGAATGGTTTACTTCAGAAGTCATGAAAACTCCACTGAGGAAATTTCCTGAGCACAAAAGATCATTTCTTCCATCAAAGAGTGAAGCTCAAAAAGTTTCAAAACTGGTTCATGCTTTGAAAATGGGATGGATTAAGTCATCAGCTCAGTTGAGGAAAGAAAGAGCAGAGAATAATCCAAATGAGCAACAGTTTTACATGCTATGGAAAACTGATGATCAAGCAGAAGAAATGAGGAGAATTCATAAGCATATTCCAGCACCAAAAAGATTTTTACCTGGAAACGCTGAGAGCTACAATCCTCCTTCTGAGTATTTGTTTGATAATCGAGAGACAAAAGAATGGCACAAACTTAAATCACAACCTCATAAAAGGAAGCTTCATTTTGAACCTCAAAAATATGATGCGCTGAGAAAAGTACCTTCTTACCACAGGTATATTAAGGAAAGATTTCAAAGATGTTTGGATCTGTTTTTGTGTCCAAGAGCTATAAAAATGAAGTTGACTATTGAACCAGAGGAACTAGTTCCTCAATTACCAAGTCCCAAAGATTTACAGCCATTCCCAACCACTCAATCCATTATTTATAAGGGGCATACAGATATGGTGAGATGTATGACTGTAGAAGCATCTGGTCAATACCTTGCTACTGGAGGTGATGATAATACTTTAAGAGGTAAGGGTTTCTACATCTTTATCATGAAAGCAAAAAGTGGTTCGAGTATTAATTTTTTGACTTATTTTCAATTAAATTGATTATTCAATTAAATAAAATTTTCAGTGTGGGAAGTATCAACTGGAAGATGTTTGAAAGTAGTGGATTGTGGCGGTGTAGTAAGAAGTGTTGCCTGGTGTCCAAATCAGAATTTACCGTTAATTGCTGTAGCAGCAGATGAGCAGGTACTGTTGATTAATTCTGGCGTTGGAGATCATTTGATTGCAAAGAAAGCAGACAAGCTTTTAGAAATTATTCCTGAAACTGATTCTATAGGTAATATGAGTTGTATTGTTTAATTTCAAATATTAATTTCAAACATAATCAGATTATTTAATGCTGAGATAATACTTTACAGTTTCTGAAAGAGTTAAAGCTGCTGTACAGTGGCAGCAAATCACTGAAATAGATAATCCAGACCAATGGAAAAAAGGTATAAGAATTGTTTTGAAACATTTCAAAACTGTGAAACAAGTGACCTGGCATGGCAAAGGTGACTACTTCTCCACAGTTATGCCAGATGGTCAAAATAGATCAATTCTCATTCATCAGCTGTCAAAGAGAAAATCATTCATCCCTATCGGTAGACCAAGAGGACAAGTTCAATGTGTACTGTTCCATCCAATCAAACCATTTTTCTTTGTGGCCGTAAGTGTCAATCCATGTTTATTGCATTTTACTACTATTTTCATCAACAAATAATTACGGTTTTACAATTTAAAATTTTTAGACTCAAAGACATATCAGAATTTATGATCTTACTCAGCAAGAAATGATAAAAAAACTCTTAACAGGATCTCAGTGGATTTCTTCCATGTCCATACATCCAGGTATGAAAATAATTACAAGGAAAATAAATATTATAATTATAATAAAATTTACATTACATTCATATTTATTGATCAGGTGGTGACAATTTAATTGTTGGGACATACGATAAAAAATTGCTGTGGTTCGATTTAGATTTGAGTACTAAGCCATATCAAACACTTCGTCTCCATGGTACAGGAATTCGAGGAGTCGCATATCACAAACGATATCCTCTGTTTGCTTCAGGGTCAGATGATAAGTCATTGATAGTGTGTCATGGCATGGTGTACAAGTAAGTGCTAATAGCTACAACAGTATGTTTAAAAATTCTTTTTTGGCAAAAATAACATAATTTTAAAAACTTTTCAGTGATTTACTGCAAAATCCGCTCATTGTGCCTCTAAAACGACTGTGCGATCATGAAACATTCAATGATTTTGGGATTTTGGATGTTATATTCCATCCAATTCAACCATGGGTCTTTTCTGCAGGTGCAGATTCAACTATACGCTTATATACGTAAAAAAATTATCTAGAGTTTTAATGATTGTACATAAATAAAAAAATATTTTATTTTTTAAATTATCAAAAATAAATAATTTTTGGAAGTTAAAATTTTACTTTTCTCTTGCTCGTTTCTGATCTTCATTTGTTCAATCACAAGATTGCGCATACTGCATGATGTAATATATTAAATATATTGATCAATTCTTAACTGAATGAACAATTATTTATAATGAGTACAGAATTTAGTTAATGAATTCCATGAATATTGCTGTTCTGGTTCTTTAAAATTAACCAACTACGATGATGCATAACATAATTGAAGCACTTTAATGTTAGATCTAAGAAAATTTAAAACAGCAGCTTTAGAAGTTTTGGTTGGTTTTGAAAAAAAAATCTATTTATAATAAATAGATAAAGACAAGAATGAATTTGGAACAAATAATACTTGGAATATTTGGAATGAATTATGAATAAGATTTTAAAAATTGAGATTAAAATTAAAACAATTCTAATAGTGTAAAAATAAATTTTGTTTATTCATTTAAAAATATCAGTCAAATTTTATCACAAATAAGGTCTTCACACCTCTCTAATATGTATTCTGCGCAGTTTGGATCCCCTCCTCTGTCAATTATTCTTTCTATGTACAAAAGCATTTTTTCAGCAGATATTTGTAAAGTTTGTTTTTTTTCTGGATGTAACTCATTTTCAATCGCTTCTGAACAATCTAGCCTGCACATACAAAGTATAATTTTGCACTCAAATGAAATCATTTTTAAAATATTTTATCATTAAAGATTACCTGAAATTATCTATTTTTATTTTTTCATTCTTTTTTATACATTCCTTCACCCATCGGATATCATAAATATGACAATATTTCAACAATTGTGGGTGGAGGGCATCACTTAATATAAGTATATCTTTTCTTTTTTCCATTGATTTTAAGTAATCCTCCCACGTTAAGTATTGGCCTCCGTGTAACTAATAAAAAATGAAAAAATCATTAATGCATTGACACAGGGTTTTTTTATCAGGACTTACCTTGATCTGCTTGATGATTTTATTCACTTTGACATTCAACATTTTTCCCTTGAAGATTGTAATTTGTATGGCTTGCCCATCGCGCACAAATAAATGTCTTATATTTTTAGACATTTTTTTCTCAAATGCTCGAATAAATTATAAAAATCCTGAAAAATAAATTTGTTTCTACATTTATTACAATAGAAAAATTGATAAACTGTTTTTGGGCAGTAACGTAACGGGATTTTCTTCAAAAATTTCAATGCAACGGTTTTATTTTACAATGAAAGTATTCCGTTACCGTGAAATGTCAGTTGTAAATATGTATTCGGTTCGGATTCAAAAGCCAGTTGTCTGCTGCGACTGTGACGTTTCAGAGGGGATGAAACGATGCATATTGAGTTACCATTGGCGAACAGATGAACTTTTTAACAGTTCGGAAATTCACAAAATACATGTGAAAATAATAAAAAAGAATTAATCACCACAATTATGTAGAGTAACATTTGGGCGAAATTTAACTAAAAATCACAGTTCATTTAATAACAAATATGTAGAAGAAAAGAACCTCATCATAGTTATAATATTTAATTACAAAGTGGCAAGCTCGAAGGTTTACCCGCTGACCAGTGGTGGCGTGACATTTATTTTGTTTGATACCATCCTAGCCAATTATTGTCATTTGACATTTACACACACGAGTTGTGATTCTGACTTTCTAAGGCGCCAGCAAAACGTGAGTCTAGGAAATTAGCACTCAGTTAACCTACAGCTTCTTACTATCCTTGTACAGTGTTTGTTTATGCGGCTCGACGTGTGTTTATGAGATCCAAAGTTGAAAATGACAGATGCAAACAAGAAAAACATCGTCGAGCGAATAAATGACGTGACCAAATTTAGCCTGGGCCCTTTACCTGCTAACAGTGGATGGTTGAAGCCAGTCCGTGTGAACTATGTGCAAGACGGCAAGAGCAAAAATTGGGACCTGGCATTGTGCGACGATGGTGTGATGATTGTCACCTTCAATCGCAGCAGTCGAAAGCTCGTGCTCGTTAAGCAATTTCGTCCAGCGGTGTACCTTAATCGAATGCCCAAAGGAGCTGAAGTAGATTTTGAAAAATATCCAGCCAAGCTTGGAGTCACGATTGAGCTATGCGGAGGTACCGTCGACAAAAACAAAACTTTGGTTGAAATAGCGCAGGATGAACTCAAGGAAGAGTGCGGCTACGAAGCACCTCTATCCGCTTTCGAGTACATTACTACGACAAGGTTCCTACAATAAACATTTGCAGTCACACTACTGCTACTGCTCTACATGAGCTATTCTTGCATCTTATCACTTAAATATTATTGTATTATTAGGTCTATAGGAGCTATAACTGGAGCACAAACTATTTTTTATGTTGAAGTTAACGATGATATGCATACTCAAGCTGGTATTGATTTGCTTCATGATACATCTAATTTTATTTCTTTTATTTCTTTCAACCTATGTAAATGAGTTTTAAATATTGCACCTTGCAGGAGGAGGACTAGAGGAAGAAGGTGAACTGATTGAAGTTATTAATATGAGCATACCAGAAGTTAAAGAATACATAAAATCTGAAGACTTTAATAGCCCATTGAACTTTCTTTTCGGCATCGAATGGTTTTTACACAATAAGAAAAATGTATACGAGTGTTAGCTTTTGACAAGCTAAAATATTTCAATTGTTAGCAAAATTAAATAATTTTCAATGAAATTTTTCAAATACATAAAATTAACATAATTGAAAATGAAAAACAATCTGCTAATTCTAATTTATGTGGATCAAATTTTTTCATGCTACATACTATTATGCATTACTAAATGTTCAGACATGAATTTCATTTCAATAAACCCAAGTAAGTAATAAACCTCAACCAGCTATTTCTATTTAAATTCACAAAAATAAAACAAAAATTTGTTACCAAATCAAAATACAAAAAATAAATTTGTTTACTTAAACTGAAAAATGATCATAAAAGTAAAAATGAAATTTGATTGGAAATCACTCGAAATTACTGCTCAACTAAATTAATATGTAAAATTTAATACTAAATTCATATGTAAATTCGTTTCTCAATCATTATGATACAGTTTTTGAGTAAACTGTGAGGCAAAAATAGGTATTCTTCGTTGATCTGCCGGAGTATCTTTGGAAAATTGATAGCGTCTGTCTATAACTTTGTCAAAAAATCGACTTAACTTCAAGGATGAAGTGCTCCCAGCTGCTAATGTCCGTGATTGCCTGCAATCCTTTAGTCACTAAATTAATATCATACTTAAGAATAATTCAAGATTATAAAAATTGAAATACCAAAAATATTTCATCTGCTCCACATTCTTCAGCAATAGTAGATGCACGTCTGTACACATTTGATCGTACTGCAGCTACCATATCAGCTTTTGTACCAACAACCAAAATAGGAATCTAAAAATTGTTATAATTAGAAGAATAAATTAATATGTTCAATACTTTACTAATGAAATACAGCAAACCTGTGTTGACCCTACAAACTTTTCTGGATCAAAGTCATCATACGATTTGGATTTGAAATGATTGTTATTTTTATTCAGAACTTCTTCTAACCATTTTTGAAGATTTTGCTGAGATTTTCTATTTGTCAAATCATGTACAAGTATAATACCTGTATAAAAAAAAGGACAAATATACCTTATTTGGTTCAAAACAAATATAGGTTGCTCATATAAATTTACCATTTGCTTGACTATAATATACACTCCTTGTATTTTTATGGCTTTGTCTTCCTCCTATATCCCACAATTCAACAAAAAATCTTCGTTGATTAGGCGTACCCTCTTTGTATTCATGTAATATAACATCTGCTGTACAACCAACTGTCCATGATGGGTTAGGCATAGGTTCTTGATGACATATCAAGTGAGTCAGTGATGACTTACCAACTCCTACAAAAATTAAAATTTTTCAAATTAATGTCAACTGACTTTTTGTATTACAAGTTATTTTAGCTAATGATCACATTATACACTTTCCTGAATCACCAACAACAATAATTTTTACTTTATCCATCCCAGCCATTGCTAAATATTGTTGAATATTGATACTTTTAATGTAAAAGTCGATCTGCACTATCTGAGTGGTAATCAAAGATTAACTAAATAATAAAGACTATATTTTTAGCAATTTTTTAAACTTTAAATTATCCTCAACATTTTATCATTAAAAAAACAAGAAGTGTAAACACTACGCACTATATGCAGAACTTGGACGCCGGTCTACATTGACAGATGTTCATTAGACTATTTGAAGTGTTATGTACGTTTGTTATGAGGGCTTTTGATCATCGGTAATGAAATATTTATAGTCGAATAAACATTAAATTCATTAAATATATTAAATAAATTCATTAAATTTAAATAATTATTAAATAATAAATACAAAATCATAGAACATTTAATTAAATTTGTTATAGATCTTCTTCGATGGAAAATGTCAGGAAGAAAAAAAAATAGTATATTATGATACGTGTGACTTAAGCAGGTCATTACTGCACGGCACGGTTAGCACCCGAGCAAAGCGTGGGTGCTAGTGCCGTGTTAAGAATGGGCTACTTGAGTCATAAGTATCTTACGTTTTTTTATAGCACTGTGCTAAATTCACGTTTAGGCCCCCTTTGGCGAGATATTAGGGGCTCATAATAGCGTCGCAGTGCAATAATGAGCAGCTTAAGTCACGGCAAAGCGTGCCTTAAAGGCGTCTCTACATAGCTCTTACGCGCCGCGACGCATAAATCAGGGTTTCAACTGTGAAATAAAATATGAAACCATCCGATTAATGTAGAAAAAAATATTAACCTCTAAGTATTTGCATCGCATAGTTGAAAGTTTGAAACCCTGATTTACGCGTCGACGCGTCGCGGCGTTAACGCAGCGCGTAAGAGCTATGTAGAGGTGCCCTAAGTCACGTTTAAGGCACGCTTTGCCGTGACTAAAGCTGCTCATTATTGCACTGCGACGCTATTATGAGCCCGTAATATCTCGCCAAAGGGGGCCTAAACGTGAATTTAGCACAGTGCTATAAAAAAACGTAAGATACTTATGACTCAAGTAGCCCATTCTTAACACGGCACTAGCACCCACGCTTCGCTCGGATGCTATACTAACCGTGCCGTGCAATAAGTACCTGCTTAAGTCACACGTATCATAATATACTATTTTTTTTTTTTTTCCGACCATTTCCATCGAAGAAGATCTATAACAAATTTAATTAAATGTTCTATGATTTGTATATTATTTAATAATTATTTAAATTTAATGAATTTATTTAATATATTTAATGAATTTAATGTTTATTCGACTATCAGTCGATAAATAGTATATTTTTCAACGGGGGCAGCTATGGTTTTTTAGCAAAACGAGGGATTATAGCACGAGCCAAAGCCAAAGGCTCGTAAATGTCAAAGGCCGATGAACACGTGATCTGGGGCTTTTTTTTCGCGGCATAGGCCTGTATACTATTTTTATTTCTTGCAATTTATGATCGCAGTTACTTTCGATAAGCACTTCGCTGACTTCATTGATCAACTTGTCGCGAGTTTTTTTTTAACAACTTTCTCCTTATAGACTTTACATTTTCTTCTTTAAGAGTTTTCGAATGTTTTTCTACGATTTTGTTATGAGGAAATAGTTTATCGTTTTTCAACTCGAATGTAGAAATCAAAATTTTTGTTGCTCTCACTTTTGAGATACGATACTCTGATGAAAATACGACATGACAGATATATTTGTCAAAAAAAAGGTTGTATTTTAAATAAACATGAATTTAAACTTACAGTATCGGTGGTGAGGCTGCGCTATAATTTTTTAGCCACATGGGAATGGCATTGAAAGTTTTTTTCATAAGGAAATTCATACTTCTTCAGTAGATATAAGATGATCTATATTCAACGTCTTACGTCGATGTCACGTCTTGTGTAGCGGGAAAGAGAGAGAGAGATAGCGATATGTAAATATGTTTGTACACACGTGCGGAGTGGACGGACACACATGATATTATATAGGTATGTGCGTATCATCCGTCGTAATTTGTCAGAAAAAGAATGTAAGTCTGTTCACATTTGTTAATAAGTTTATTACGAGCAATTTTTACCCTGTCATAGCTCATTGTATTACAAGTGAAGATATTTCGCTTTTCACAGTTATCAAGGCGCTGGAGTACAGAATGGAGCATAGCTACGCTAGTGCTTAGTTTCGACAGTGGATTTTTGTGGGACACTGATCACCGCGTAACGTGTTTACGCTTCCATAACCTATGAGGGTTACACGGCTCAACGTCTCAAATGTTTACACGCCCGATAGTGCTCGAATACTTTTTTACTTATGAGAAAATTAATATTGATCTGTAATATTCAACAGAAAGTAAGTTTTCAAAGCATTTGTCCATGAAAATTAGTGTATAGCATACAGCCAGGCTCAAATGATTATTTTCGAATACATTTCTTGAGATTTCTACTAAATAGTTTTCAAAAAAACTATAATTGTATTTTCATGTTGTTGTTTTCTAGATATCTACTTAAAAATATCCAATAGAAATCTTAGAGTCTTTATCAACCAAACATTTTAAGTTGTATTGATTAATTTAACTTTGTATTTTAAAAAAATGAATTTAATTTTTTTCCAGTTATGACTACTAAATCCAAAATGAATAATAAAGAAGAAGTCTTATTGACTGAAGTTCCTAGTAGTTTGAAGCAGTTGGCTCAATTAGTTGTTAGAGGTTTTTATACTATTGAAGATTCACTTATAATAGATATGCTTGTCAGAAATCCTTGTAAGTACCTCTAATTCAATTATTAAAGCTGTTATAACAATAAAAGATACCAATAAGGTTTTATTTTTCACAGGTATGAAAGAAGATGATATCTGTGATCTTTTAAAGTTTGACAAAAAAATGTTAAGAGCACGAATAACTTTATTAAAAAATGATAAATTTATTCAATCAAGGAACAGACTAGAAACTGGATCTGATGGAAAAGCTCAAAAAGTTAATTATTATTTTATAAACTATAAAACATTTGTTAATGTTGTTAAATATAAATTAGATATAATGAGAAAGAAATTAGAGACTGAAGAAAGAGATGCAACAAGTAGAGCAAGTTTCAAATGCACAAGTTGTTCAAAAACATTTACTGATTTAGAAGCAGATTTATTGTTTGATATGACAACAGGTGATTTTAGGTGTACATATTGTACTGAATTAGTTGAAGAAGATAAATCTGCATTACCAAAACAGGATTCAAGATTGATGTTAGCTAAGTTTAATGAGCAATTGCAGCCGTTGTACACATTGCTACAAGAAGTAGAAGGAATTAAATTAGCCCCAGAAGTTCTGGAACCTGAACCTACTGATATCAATGCTATTAGAGGGTATTTTTTTAAACTAGGATATAACATTTTGTTTTTAATCCTTTAAACCACCATGTTTTATTTCTAGGTCTGATAACAAAAAACCAAATAATAATCGTGGACCACTTGATCAATGGTCTGGAGAAGCAACAAGATCATCTGGATTTGCTGTTGAAGATACTCGCGTTGATGTATTAATAGGAGATGAAATTGTAGATAATAACAAGAGTAACCAGAGAAAAGAACGACCAATCTGGCTTATGGAAAGTACAGTTATCACTCAAGATTCAACACAGGTAATGCATCCTTTATGTTCTTAATTTATAGTAACAATTTATTCAAAATAACATATATACTTTCAGACCCAAAATAATCCAGACAGCGTACTTGAAAAAGCTGCTGCTGCCGCTTCAAATATTAATACAACAAATAAACAAGGTGACGATATAATGTCAGTTCTTCTTGCACATGAGAAAAAAGGAAGTACTAATGCCACAGCTGTTAAGGGCTTGTTGCACGATGAAAGCGGGTCTAGTGAAGAATCTAATGACATGCAAGCTGTTAACACAGGTTGGTTAAATATTTAAATATTTGGTTGGATTTGATTGATATAAATATTTTTAACATTATTAACATTACAGGTGAAGTTGAAACAATGGATTCTGATGATGACGAAGATGTGCCTTTAGTCAGTGTCAATGGTAAACGAATCGCCATTACAGACATTGATGATGCTGTTATCAAAGAGATGTCTGCAGCGGAAAAAGATGCTTACATACAAATATATCAAGAGTATTACTCTTCCATGTATGATTAGGATGAATGTGAGTGAAAGATCGAAAGGTAATGTAAACTGTAAAATAAATGTGTAAATAGATACTTAGTTTAATTGTGATTTTATTTATTTAAACAACGTAATTAACGAATTACATGAACACTAATCATGATGATAAAGATCATAAATATATGTGGAATGTTTTATTTATTATAAATCATATTTGAGTAATCTAAGAGCCTGAAATACAAGTATATGTATATATATATTTATATATATTTTTCTAATGTACAGTAAAAACTCAACAACATTTTGGGGAATCGTGAAATTCTCTTCATGCCAAGTAAGAGCTAATATTTCATAACACTGAATACATGAGAAATGCAATAATTTAATAATGTATAATATGTCACTTCTGGTAAGACGGGGAACATGCCATTATATTAATTACGAATAAAGAACATTATAAGACTAAATCAGTAAGTAATTAAAAAGATTAAATCGAAAAATTTTGTCTCGTCTCGTGATATTTATTGGAGAGCGGATTTCGCCTCGACCACCACAATCGAGACGAAATCTTCGAGACTGGGCTTAACTTAGTTTCTGGTACGTGTGTACGTGTGTTTGTGTGTGTGTGTGTGTGTGTCGCACTGTTTAATAATCTTAAACGATAATGCAGTTAAACTTTTTTCTCGCGCTTTTTCGGTCTTATAAAGAAGAATACGTATTTTTAACGCGTCTACTTTGCTATGTGCACTTTGGTATTGTTGCGCGCGCGCAAGTGGACGACTTTGGAAAGTAATTCGTCAATTTTTCTCACTTACAATAATTACGTAAGATGCAATAAATGCATGTACAAGAACATGGTCATCTGGTCAGCCGATCATCTGAGATACAAATAATATAGTCGATAATACGGTACAGGTATAACGATTTTTTTTTCGAAAAGCAAACTGCCGCGATCGTTAATATCCTTTGGGTTTAGGTATGCGTGCCTGCAAGGGTAAGTTGATATCGCAGCTGCAAGTGCCATATAGAAGCAAAACACGCAAGATGAGAGAGCGATTATTCGGGATCGTTGAGCCGCAAACGGGCAAAGTCCTCGAAAACGATGTTGTCGTCGTCGTCGTTTGCATAATTGTCGGAATAACGGTTCCTCTCGACGCTCTTGGTTTTCTTCATTTTTCGGTCACGGCCACCTTCACCTTCTCGCGATCCTTCCCCAGCACCTGTGCGAATTTTTGTCAACCGTTTAGCTCCAGTCAATAGGATAGGAATATCGCAAGAGAGAGAGAGAGAGAGACAATTACCTTGAGCCGGGTGCATGAGCTTGAACGGGACGTCGGTTTGGAGCTCACCGCCGAGGGTGCCGCAGTTGAGCTTGACTCGGACAGAGTACGAGATGACGATACCCATATTGTCGTTGGGTGCTTTGCCATCCGCCACCATGGTGGACGAGGCTAGGTTCACGTCGTCGTCCTAGCAAAAGAGAAAAATCGATCGGTATTCATGGCGAGTCGATAGGCGAGATACAGCTGCGCGAGCGACTTACTTTGAGATGTCCGTCGAGAGCGATGCCCCGGCGATCCTTGTTGCTGCTGGCCAGTGGCACCATGAAGAACTGCTTGGAGAAGGAGGCGCCCGGTGTTATGGGGCAGCCCTCGCGGGTCTCCAAGCTCGCGACCTGCCTCGAGAATTGGGCGTTGACCATCGTCACCTCGCAATGTTGCACCACGGCCAGCTGCAAATTCCATTAGCGTTACTCGCAGACAGAAATTTTCTACAAGGCATGAGATATCGCTGCAAGTTTGGGACTCTGCTCGAGCTCAAGGTAATCGAACGCGACGAAGCCAGAGACGACACATATTATACGTATGCTGCGCGTGTAATGTAATAAACTATTTGCACAGGTTCGAATTTATATACATATTACATAATTAAAGTAATGCGCTAATAATAGTGCCATCATATCTATAGATGCAGCTGATACGCTGCACACGGCAATGCATATACATGTATGTATCGAGGCGCGTCGTCGCGAGTATTTACTTTGAAATCCTCTAATTAGATTATAAGCTGGGTTCGACGATAGCAAAATAAGTACATTACACGCAACAAAAAGTGGTACGGAAGTGCTGCTAATCTTCTCGGCCGAGCGTTACGAGGCGCGCGTGCCTACAGGACGATCGTTGCAGAATCGGTATCGAGACGTCGCTCACTGCTGCCGAGAGAGAAATCGATTGACCCGGAGGCTCGCCACTGCGAAGCAGCAACGAAGCATCGGGTCAAGAGCAGCGAAACTATGGCAATAGATGCCTCGTAATAGCATAAAGGGAGGCTATCGCGAGACACGCGATCTCAATATCGATCTTAGCTAGTGGCCGGCTTTACCGATTTTGCGAGCCAAATTACCATTTCAACTTTACGTAACGTAGCTCTGGTCTCGACCAATTATCGGATGATCGGTACGATCGTGGCTAATCGGAGACCGTACCTTGATGTTCTTCACGGCCTTGCGCGAGTTATTGGTCACGATGACGTTGGCCGAAACTTTTTCGCCGTGATAGTAAATCTCCTTGTCGAGCGTCACCTCCAAATTGAGCTTGCCCTGCGAGAAGGTAAATCCTTTGGAGACCAGCGAGCTCGGCAGTCTGCGGCCTCGAGTCGGCGGGGCGTACTGCAGCTTCTTGATGGCCAGTGCCACCGACGATCTCTTGTGACCCTAAACGACGCCACCGAGTTTAATATTTATGCGAACTTGGTCGAGTCCGATGTCGCGACTCACCTTGTCGTCGTCGCGCCCTCGGCTACGAAGATCCTCACGGTGTACTCGACACCGAGAGAGGCTTGCCCTGATCGTCGTCGCCCGGCTGAAGGGTGACCGAGCTCGGCGAGTTGGCCGGGAACTGAAAGAGGAACGGGTAGGCGTTGGAGCCGAGCTTCCTCAGCAGGCGCTCCTGGATCGGCGTGTAGTCCTTGTTGCTGTCCTTCTTGCCCGGTATGATCTGCTCCTTGCACAGCACCAGCTCCTTGCTGAACTTGACGCCCATGACCTCATCCTCCTCGCGACCGTAGCGGTAGGTGGTCGTCACCTGGCCGTAAACTTTGCGCCCCTGCAGGTAATCGTTCTCGATGACCACGATGCCGTCGATCGGGTCCACGTAGTCCAGATGGTCGACAAAGTCGCGCTTGCCCAGGTACACCGTCACCTTACCTGTGTAGCCACACATGCCAGCCCGTCGTTATTGAAATCGACCATCCCGCGGCCTATTACTCACCGTTCGGAGTGGTCTTCTTGTAGACTTTGACGGCGGCCACGTAGGCCATCAGCAGGAGGGCAAACATTTGTGCTCGATGCCCGGATCTTCGGACGGCCCGACGATCGCAACGACGAGGACAGCTCTCGCAACGGGATCCGCTGCTGCCAAGCTCTGAGCGTGACGAGTCCTGGAACGTGTGCGCGCGCGATACACCGACTTCCCACTTATATGCCCGAAGTGACGGATTGCACTTGGCTGACTGCAGCAGCTCGGGCCTAACTCGACGCGACTCCCAGCCACCTACATTAAAAAGCGAAAATGCACCGATAAGGTTTCGAAGCCCGCGAATGCAAGTTCTTAAAGGGATCAGCGCGAAAAAACGTCGGAGGCGGCAAAACGGCTCGCGAGCCAGCTCGTCGTCGTTCCCACTCGCCGATGCAGCTCTTTTAATTTCGTTAGCAACGAGAGCATTTTCAGACTCGCGCTATATACTCGGCGCGCGCCTCCTCTCGCCGACTCTTTCCTTCTCGCGACGTTACTTTATTTAGTTGGGCTTTTGCTCTCTCGACGTTCTTCTCTCTCTCTCGGTGTTGGCATTTCTCGCGATTTCGAGTTCAGTGTGTAAAGGTCGCGCAGCGTGCGGCCTGGATCGTTATTACGGCTCGACGACTGCGAGCTCCATCCATTCTTCAATTTTCATATTTATTATCGCTCATTTACTTCGCTTCGTTTGTGATTTGTGTGCCGTTTCAGGACCCGCAGTGAAATATTTAATAATTTTTTTTCCAACCACTTTTCAAATCAAAACATTCGAATGGAATTTATCAAAATGCTTATTCAGTCTTAAAATGTAGGTTTTATTCTTCTTTGATATGGGTAATAATTATTATGATTACAGCTTATGGAGATTTCCATCGATTCCTTTTCATGTCTCTAATGGATTCTTGCAAAATATTTAACATCATTCCACGTACGCCTTGCATCGACTAAGCTTTCGGTTCGCCTTCAATTTCAATAGCATCATTGAAGTACTTGAAATTTAATTTATATACTTTAAACCTAAAGCTAATATTTTTACTCATCTTTATTTATCGCTTCTGCGTATTCTCTATATATAATATACATTTTACATCGTCCGAACTAACGCATCGGAAAGATTACCTGCCTGCACTGACATTTCATTTATGATACAATTTCTTAGACTATATAAATTAATTACATTATCCATTTTCCGATCAAACAACCTCGCAGGCTCATTATTTCCATTTTAATTTTAATTTAAAAAAAATTGGAATCAATTTCACTTTAATATTCATGAATATTTATATAAAGTTATATGTGAACTTAAACTATTTTTACATCAAAGAAAATTTATAAATTCAAAGCATGAACGTTTTGCGATTTTTATTGGTTGAATTAAATTATCGTGTCACACGATCAAGACAATAATAATTGTATTGACAATTTGCTTTTTGAATTGGTCTTCAATAATTGATGAAATTTCTTAAACTTCGATTTCAATTTACAATATAATTCAAACAACCTGTCGTGTTTGATGAATCTTACCATTAGTGTTGTAACATCTTTTTCTGTATAAAAGTGTATTTTCATTTTTCGTCTTGAGCCTCTGAAGGTCCGTAATTGCGAAAAATACCTACATATGTATAATATGCACTCATGTGCAAGTGCTTATATATATACATAAGTATTAATATTTTCACGACTGTATTCTTAGCTAACCCATACTGTGCTTATTTATAAAAATTTTGAAATTATATTTTTTGTAAATAATCAAAGATATGGGAACATTTCATTTAAATGCAATGATTTTGATAAAATGTACGATCATGGTAATTTAGTAATTGTAAAATGACAAGTGAAAGTTTACATTTTCTCATCATTACCATATAAGCAAACTATAAAGAGTATAGTACGTGGAATACAATTTGACAGGTTTACAACAAAATTAATGATAAAAGAAATTTTTTTTTACTTAACATACGCTTATTGCATTAAAGATTTTGTAGCTCACAAGTGACATTTTGTAAGCTACCAAAAATTATTTTCAATTGTTACGTCGTACATCAAAAACAAAACAAAACTTTTAGTTATTTTTTTCGGTTATAAATTAATACAACTATGAAATTTCTAGTTACTATTTATAACAGGCACAATAAACGCAGCTATAAACTAACAATGGCAAGCCTTTGCTATCAGGGAACAAAGTACACAGAAGGTGACATTTTTTTCAAATATTTATTACTTACAATTCGTCGGTACAGTTCAAAGTGCAAAACTAATGATTTTTTTAATAACAATTTTTTTTATAAATAAATTTTATATATTTTTTATTATTATTATTACAAATAATAACTTTACACTGAATAATTACTAAAATGTTTTACTCAAAAGATTTTGTTGAAGTCAAAAGAAAAAAGAATTTGTAATTTTTTGAAAATGCTTCAATATACTAAAAATTGATTATAACTATACAATGTTCATTTTATGAGCTCATGAGTAGAACAGCTTAATGATGGCTACAAACGTCCAGATTATCAATTTATAAAGCTTGAGGCAGTGAATTTTGACACAATGGCACGTTTGTCATTTTACGAAGCATTTGTTTTTCTACAAAAAATATATTGGGAGTTTTTTTACAGAGAATCATAAATCTTAAAATATTCAAATCACACTATTATTATAGATGATGAAGAATTATCATTTTTCACTAAATGTAAAAGTTATAGAAAATTAAAGTCTCAATTCTCATTGCAACAATCTAAACTGTAACACGGCTTGATTTGATTGTTAGACGTTGTTAAAGGGCTGTTAGATGATCAACTTAGATGACTATTGATATTAAATCCTATTTGAATACGCTCAAAGCATATAAAGTTGCAACGAGCTAACTTACATAGAGTACTTAGTTTGCATAATTCACAAGTTTTTGGTGCTAGAAAATTATTTACGATATCAACAGTTTTACATTCTTCTCTTTTACAATGCCATAGGCAATCATAGGTAAATATCAGCAACGCTTTATTTACGAGGAAATTGCACTGTAATGCCACTTTAGACTGTCAATTTTCACGTCCAACTTCCCTAAAGGAGTAACAACTTTTATCACATTACCTATGCAAAGTTTTTTTGTATCTAAGCATAGATTTTGACAAGCAGTTGACAGAAAAATCACCAATAAACATGGTGACTTTTTAGGTAACAAATCTGCCAGATTATATAATTCATACTAGAGAAATTTTATACATATTTTTAAAATATGAAAAAGTTGATCTATTTTTTGATGCTCAATATGAATTTATGATATTAAATTAGCTTTAAAATAAATTTCAAGAAATTTTTGCACTTTTCTTAAATCAAATACAAAATATTATCTACAGAAATTTTGAGATATAATTTATTTTCAAAAAAGTTCCCTGATACCAGCGCTTAACTATATTATTCTACATATTATAAACACTGTTAGTTCAACTAGCATATGTAGTTGATGATTTATTTTAAGAGTAGTTGCTGTTCACTGAAAACTCACTAAACTTACTAAGCTACAAATTTCCATGGCTATTTTTTTCCACAGATCAAATTTTCATTCAGGTGGTTCTTTGCTATAATTTTTTTCACATAACATTCTTCAAATAACATGACTGACAAGTTTTTGTCCACTTAAATGGCAAAAATCTATATTGAAAAATCCAGAAATTAGAGATGAGAATAAAAAATGTATAATAAAAAAGTTATAATTTCTATAGCATAAAAAAAAAGATGTCAACAAAACAAAAGATTACCTTATGGTTTGAAAAGAATCTTTCTAAGCGCTAAAGTTGTTTTTAGGACAAATCTAAAAAAAATATCAATTTAAAGTTATTTAATCAATATTTGAACATTAAATATTAAATTAATATGTTTTCTTACAGCTTGGAACTGCACTGGATTCAAATCTTTTTTGTATCTGATCATAAGTAAATTTGACAAATGCATCATATTGTTCAGCTAATTTGAGATTTAAAATCTGATCGTATTCCTCTCTAATTTTAGATTCCTGTTCTCTCAGCATCCTCTCACAAATTAACCCAACCTTTGAATAAAATTTTTTTTTATAAAATTACCACTTTTGAAGGAAAAATATTATACGCTGAGAAATAATTATCATACCTGTCTAAATGTGAAAAGTGGTTTTTCTTTGCTGCTTGGACTGGTAGAATTGCTAAAAATAGTTGAACAAGATGGAGTTGAAGGACTAGATGGACCCTCTACCTCATCTCCCTGATTGAAGAGCTGTTTGCGTTTATGTAGTCTACGAATCTCCTCACGAAGATTGGCAGCCATTTTTTCTGTGAAAGCGCAAATAATGATAAAAATAATACTTATTACCTACAATGATGAAAATTTTTAATTATTTGAAGCTTATTTGCTTAAGAAGATAGTGAAGCTATGTTAAAATAATAATTTTCAGAATATTTTCCAAGATTTTCATTAAAAAAAAAAAATTTTCTTTATTATAGGATAGATATTATATTTTACAAAAAAAAGTGAATGATTCTTGAAATAAGGCAAGCTGTAAAAGGAAAAAAAGAAAATAAAGAAATTTAAAGACATAAGTACAATTTACCATGTTTGTTCAAGCATAGTCAAGATTGTGCAAAGCACGTAAAAAAAACTTGGTTACTGAAGCATGCATCCTAAAAGTATCAAAATTTGTTGAAAAAATTGCATGAAAATATTAATTAATAATACAAATTATAGCTTAAAAATAAAATACTTTATTAATAAAAAAAGCATTGATGTTAAATATGTAATGGCAAATAAAGTCTTGAGTAAAGTACAAGTTTCAAAATGTAAAACGAAATTTGTTTAAATTGTTATGCATGTTTAAGATGAGATTCTTAATCTCATAGGCATTAGTTGAGATAATTTGTAATGAATCTACAGTTAAAAAATAATAAATATGTCATCCGAGTGACTGTTTATAATAAGCAATTTCAGAAGCGATCATACAATTTCGATAAAAGATGAAGTGTGTAGTACATGTATGTTGGTATATGTTGAATGAACCTATTGTATACATAGTTAGGGATCTATATACATGCAGCTCTCGCAACTGCTGTTCTGCCCCTCTTCCCAAGCATATACTTATTCGGTTACATTACGCTATCCCTCGAGAAGCGGAGCGCATGAGAATGAGGAACACTACAGTGCGGATAAAGAAAAGAGACAGAGCGAGCGTGAACGTTAGAGTGTTTGTGTGTATATATGCGTGTAAGTAAAAGAGAGAGAGAGGGAGGGAGAGAAAGAGCTATAGCTATTCAGCGTGAAATAAATACGGGTTTTAAATCTCTCTTGCTCCCTCTTTCTCTCTCCTTAGTTTTTGCGGCTGTCTGTGTGCGCTGTATGACTTTTTCTTTGAATTTTTAGTCTCAAGACTCCCCTATATAGATTTAATATGGCATTTAGACTCGTAAATGAGACATATCCATAGTTTGGATGCACATTGAGGAATTTTATCGGTTCGACCCGTTACCGAAGTCGACGATAGCTACACTTTGTCAATAGCATAATAATACGTAGCTCATTATCGAGTTCATGCCACGTTCTGGTCCAGGGCAATGGTGCAAGCTCGTTATCAGTCTATATACACACGGCACTACTTTGACAAACTTCAAGGTACAACGAAGAAAACTAGCTAGTTACCTGGAGTGAGCTTTTGGTGAACGTCGCTGAAGGGGCTCTGTGTCTTGCGTGCCCCGAGAGCTTGACTGGTGCTCGGCGAGGGCGAACCACACATAGGCGCGCATCTTCTTCGTTTGCTGGGCCTTACGTGACTGTGCACTGGGTCGAACTCCAAGGATCTTTTGAGCGTTGCACAAGCCATCGTGATAATCGACTGCAGATGCTGTATCGTCTGTATACAAAGACAATGAAATCCTAGAGACGATGCTGCTGTATTGCACTATTGTGCTGCGCTGCTGTCGACGAATGCGATGCACACGCACGAGATCGAGTTCGCACCGAGCACTGCAGAGAGACGAAGACGGAACACACGCTCGCGCACACACACACACACACACACACACACTTGGACGGGTCGTAAAGCTGCAACGACGAGCAGTGTTGTTCGGTCCTCTTGGCGTCTCGCGCGGAACTCACGGCTTACAGCGGGTTCAACACAAGGACCTCGGCACTCTCACGGCTAATATGCACTCGAATTCGAGCACTCGGCACTCCCGAGGGAGGTTTCCGCAGAGAATTATCCGACAGAACGGCTTTCAAACAATATGGCGTCGACACGGCGCACTCACTTCGTCACGAATAGGACGTGGTGTGCGTGCGTATGTATGTACGGGCTATGGAGCTCGGGCGCTACGGTTGGCGGAGATATATAACGTATAATCCTGCTACACGAACGACGTAGAGAGAAACTCAAACCTCCAAATTGTCGAGACGGTTACAGCTCTAGCCAGCAACCACTTCTCAAGCTTGGTTGAGTAGGCGCCCCTCGACTTCAGCAACTGCCAGCTACACGAGCGAGCGATTCTCGCCAGTCAATGTGTGTACGATAATATTAGAGCTGCAGATGCACACGCACAGCGAGTCAATCTTCCGATCAGCACTGCACGGAAGACTGCGTTGTAATGTTACTTCAAGATCTGCCCGCTACGCAGCCGATTTATGGACTTATGTTAACTTGGATGTTATTGTTATTGTTTTACACTGAACGTACCAAGCATAAAATGAGCTCTATCTGTATGTATATATAATATGGGCAAGCACGAGCGATGTTCGTGGTCGAATAGAGAGACTCCTCGCCTGCGACGCTCTTGTGCTTTAATGTGAGAGCTGCGCCTCGCCGTTCGCTTCCCCCAACTTTAGAACGCATTTAGCATTATATCGCAAAATTCGTTCGTTGTCGATGGCGCTAGTAGCTAGCTCTTTTCCTGGAACGATGGAATTTATGCGACTCACGACTGCGCCCGATTGCTGCGTCTAAAGGAACAGTTTTGAAGCTACTATTGAAATTTAAGCTTATTCTCTCTCACTCTCTCTCTTTCTCTCTCTCTCTCTTTACATGTTTTCTTATCAGTCGTTATATGTCACTTGGGTTTGAGGCTCGAGCACAGCCGCTTGAAATTGTCAACTTTCAAACTCAAGCAACTGTTCATTTTCGTACTGCTGCTGTCAATTGTTTTCCTGCTCTTGAATCCGCTCCTCAGTTCATGACCAGCAATAAGGTATAGGTAGCACTTTTTGAGATTTTTTCATCATTCTTTTTGATTATTTATATGTATTTTAAATTTTAAATTTTATAAGACAATTTTCAATGTGCCAGTGGGCTCCTATACGAATTCCAAATCAAGGTACAATGCTCATTAATTAATTATTAGTCAACTGATGTAGCATAACTGAATTTGCTTGTCATCTCTTATCATAAAAAGTTAGAGTATATTTTTTTAGAAATTTTTTATATCATAAAACTTATAAATTTTGGGTATTCAAAAAAAATTTTCAAAAAAAGTCTGAAAAAAATTCAGCGTATATGAGCAATTCCTTAAATAAAACGCATTTTTAGAGGTAGAATCGCGGCAAATTTTTTTTTCAACCTACGCGGATACGGACCCCCGGGAAATGTTTGTGGGGGTCCTAGGAACATGTAACCACGTAGGAACCGTTGAATTTTCAATAGTGTTTATTTTTATAGCTACTTTTGTGATTTAGAGGACGGAAAATCATGTTTTCTCGTAAATACGGCTAATTGCTCGATTTCCAAGTCGCTGAAAAGGTATCAAAACTCGTTTTAAAAAAATAACTGACTACTGTGTTCGATAGAAAATTTTCTCAGCTTTTCAATGGCGGTATAAGATTTTTCGATAAGTTGCACATTCACCTGGAAAATCGCCATCAAACATTGAAGGCTAAATATCTCGAAAAATTCGGTACGGATAAAGTAAACTTTATGGTTTATTTTCGATTTTTCCTTGTGAAAATGAAATTTATCGAAAAATCTGACTGCACTATGAGAAAGCTGTGGAAATTTCCTATCGAAATAATATCTTCGAAAACGACTCGAGATCAGAAAACACTGAACAAAGTAATAGAAATTCGTTTGTATAACATTGTAACTTAATTGAAAAAATAAAGGAAGATATTATTTCGATAGGAAATTTCCACAGCTTTCTCATAGTGCAGTCAGATTTTTCGATAAATTTCATTTTCACAAGGAAAAATCGAAAATAAACCATAAAGTTTACTTTATCCGTACCGAATTTTTCGAGATATTTAGCCTTCAATGTTTGATGGCGATTTTCCAGGTGAATGTGCAACTTATCGAAAAATCTTATACCGCCATTGAAAAGCTGAGAAAATTTTCTATCGAACACAGTAGTCAGTTATTTTTTTAAAACGAGTTTTGATACCTTTTCAGCGACTTGGAAATCGAGCAATTAGCCGTATTTACGAGAAAACATGATTTTCCGTCCTCTAAATCACAAAAGTAGCTATAAAAATAAACACTATTGAAAATTCAACGGTTCCTACGTGGTTACATGTTCCTAGGACCCCCACAAACATTTCCCGGGGGTCCGTATCCGCGTAGGTTGAAAAAAAAATTTGCCGCGATTCTACCTCTAAAAATGCGTTTTATTTAAGGAATTGCTCATATAGGTACTATACTTGCTTCGATTGATTCAATATTTTTTTTGAGCGCAGCTTGAATGCAACTCAATCAGCAATTTCAATTCATCTGCAAAATCAAACTAAATTTTTCTTCATTCACGCGTACATTTTTGACGTGTATGTCTGTGAAATATCATTGAATAGAAATATCTCGATCTACCGCAACATATTACAATTCTCACTAAAAAAATTTACAATTAACGTTCGAATCGTTACGTTTACCCAACATTTAAATTGTCAACCAATTTCTGCACCGAAAATATATCGAAAAGCTTAAAATTGACAGTCTATTCAATGTTTTCAATATTGCTATCGAACTTTTGCTCGCAGTAGATCCTTTTATTATAATATCTCGGGCGATTTTATCGGAGCTCTAAAAAGTTCTTCGGAGATCCACATTATTCATTTCCGCGCTGAAAAGCTTCAGTAAAAATAGTAAAAAATACAAGACAACCTGTAGTTTTTAATAATGAAAAACTAATTCTATATGTAAAAAAACCAATATTCAACTCATCTTTTTTCAAATTCAGTATAATTTATATTTTTGCAAAAGTGAAAAGGCAAAAAATAAAAGTATGAACAGTTTTGAATGTAACCATTTATTATCGCAGTTACTATGATATATTAAAGTTTTACGCAAATAATTAGGAAATACTTCATCGATATCAAAAGTTTGTCTTTTGCTTTAAATTTTTAATACTATTTAAAATCATTTTCCACAATTTATGAGCCTGCTCTAACTTATTCTGCTTAATCATGCTTCGCTAATGTTTATTCTCAATCATATATTATTCGATGACCGTGAATAGAATTTAATACAATACTAATTAACATAAAAGATCAGTAATCACAAATAGTTTTTGTATACAAGAAGTAAAAATTCTTGAAACTATTTTCCTACTTGAGATGACAATAAATTGATAAACCTAGACTAAAATTAAATGTATTCTTCTCGTTTATTTTATGCTGGTGGCAACTGATTAATGGGTGTTGCAAATTTGAAATCTGGCGGGAATAAATTTGGAGCGTGTGGAAGCATGAGCTTGTATGCTTGTCTGATAGTTACATCTGCTACTCCCGCAATGTCTCCAATATCTTTGTAAGATTTTTTATCATCAGATGCCTAAAATAATTATTATTAACATGTTATTAATATTTAGTGCAAAAAATTATAAATTTGTAAAAATAGATAGAGTACATACTTGTGAAGCCATAAAAATGGCTGCTGCTGTAACTGAAATTGGTGATCTGCCAGGAACAATGTCAAATTCTACAGCTTTTCTTGCAATATTTGTTGCAGCACGCTGAACTATATTAGGTAAACCTAAGTTTGAACAAAATCTAGACATGAAATCTTCTGTTGTGATAAGGTCAACTTTGGTAGCAAGAGCTTTGAGAATAAGTTTAAAACATCGTCCAATTTCTTTTTTACTCAATTTACTAACAGCACAGATTTCTTTGAACGTACGGGGTACTCCTTCTTGTCTACAGGCAATGTATAAACATGCTGATGCAATGGCATCATTAGATCTTCCTTTCAGCATTTTACTGTCATTAATTTGCTTAAACAAATTGTTTGCTCTGTCGATAATGGTTTTAGGTAGATTAATACGATCTGCCATTGCATTGATTTCACGAACAGCAAGGAGCAATGCTCTGTCACCACTGTTGATCTATAAAAAATTATACACGAATAACTTAATAATTCAAGTCACTTCATGTACATTTGACAAGAAAAGTGATATTCACTGTTCTGCGGTTTTGATATTTTGCAACACCAAATGCATCAAAAGAGGCTGCTCCTGTACCAGGTCCAATCATTGTTGATAAATCAGCTCCATTGAGTAATGGGTTTTCTGGACCTCCTACGCGAGATGGATCAAGTCCATTCTTCTCATTACTAAATGTTCTCCATTCTGAGCCTACATCAATTACTCGATCACCCACAACCAGTCCACAAGTTGAGCAAATTTGATCACCTGCTCGATAGTCTTCGATCAATGGTGCATCTGGGTGCTGGTAACACGTTATAATGTTACCTGGCCTCCTAAAATCATAAAGTTGATTGTTTAAATTCACTTCAAGAACTACAAAATGGAAATTCACTTTTTTGAATTTGATAATAGAAATCAGGTCTACTAGTACAATTACTACATTATTGTTATGACAGTAGTCTGTCAATATAATTTTCAAGATAATTTGATAAGTCATGAGAAAATGAGAAATTTACCTTGAAGACGAAGCCATGGTTTTTTTTATTACTTTACAAATACTAATGCATCTGTTTAGGGGGAAAAAATGTTAAAAACACGATTGACCATGTATACATGAGGACGTATTTTTGAGTACGACAGTGATCGCTGCCGACTGCGAAACGATCGAGCTGTTCGCTGCATCGCTCTGTATATATTGTCAGTGTATATACGCACGTCTATTTATAGACGCGGTACTAGTACCTATTGTAGGAAGGGGAGAGGGCGGTAATTCTACTGCTCAGTGCTCAGACAGTGTAGGTGCGCGCGCAGTTTCAGAGTCCGCATGTTCCTCGTTTGACACTTAAAAGTAGTTTTAATACACGTGTTCATATTAGTCGCCTGTCAATAGCGCGACTGCGAAGTATCAACGTGCGCGGGCAGTGTAATTATGAGCACGTCTTCGAAAGTCACGATTCGGACCTCAAAATTGCCGAGATAATTCGTCATTGGACTGCTTCAAAAAAGAAATTCATAATAAAAAGCATTTTACAAAACAAAAATTATGATCAAATAATAATTTGTAAATTTGACGGTTTAGCGGTAACTTATCCGAATTGCTTATTTTTCAATTTTTTGTTCTAATATTAGACATATTGAAAATGAACACTTACCAGGGAATTATTTGCGTATGCAAATTGTTTTTTGTTGCCATTTTTCGGCGGGTTTTTATTTACTTTTGACTTTCACGCTACATTGTAACTTTTTTATTTACATTTTTTATCCTATAAACTGATATGATAATTCTTTAAATATTATATCAGTGTAGTATCTTTATCTTTACAAAAATACACACGTACGAAATTTATAATTTTCTATACTTCATTAATTTATATACTTTTTAATTTGTATATAACAACATGAACTCATCAATCATTGCAAATAACAGACAAAAATTAAACCTTGCGCATTTGATAAAATCGCACGCATGATGAGACATTACATTTAATAAAAGAGGATAAGTGCACTTTTGCATTATATAACATAATATAATCTATTCTAAGAATATTTAATGTACGCCCTATGATTCATTCAATTATTTTCTTGAAATTAAAACTTGGTTCCAACGCAAAGTAATTGTCACATTTCAAAAAATAATTCTTACATATAAATTCATTTAAATGATCTTCTCTTTAACGTCCTGAACTGCAGTGAAATTAATATTCAATCCAATCAACGCCCATATATTAAAATTCATTGTTAAACTACTTGTTCAACCGTGGTCAATCAAACGTGAAGCGTTTGAAAATTAATACTTAATCGTATGTATATGAAAAAGTAAAGAGTTATAAACGTCTAAAAATGTTGGCTCAATTATAATTTGATCGTGTAACGTCGATCTAAACTTCTAAGTAATTAAGTTTGAAATATAAATAGCAGATAATTTAGGCGTGAGAAAGAATTGAAAGAAAACAAGGCAACTAAATGCATAATTACGTTATAGAGTATGTTGATACCAATTGGACGATCAAAAATAAAATGATATCATGATTAATAGAAATTTGGATTTTTGTATTTTAATATTATGAACGCATAGTTCAAAAACCTCATAGAATTCAAATTGAATTAAAATCACGAGCATTAAATTCAGCAAAAAAGCTTGTTTTAAACGCATAGTGACATGTTCTAGCCCTTTCTTCAGAAATGTCAAATTGTCTTTGTTTCACTCCTTTAAATAAAGTAAGACGATATGGAAAAGTGGCGATATGCAGGGGACATAGGCTCGTCGCTGATTAGTTTATCGATGTATTGTACATGCAGGAAACGCAAGCTCAGCGCGAATCGACGATGAACAGTAAAGCTTGGTAAAAATGCGCTAACGTACGACTATAATCGCTCACTATAGCGAGCGAGATGTGCATTTGACGCAGTGTTTTCGCGCCTGCATCGATTCGAGAAGTTGAAAAATAAAATAAAAAACAGTCCGCTCTACGTTGGAATAGGCTTGCGAACGATGAAGCCGATACGGAGCCGGCAAATCGTCAATTAGGATGGAATTAAAAAGCGGCTCGTCTCTTTTGCTGCGCAGTCGAGTCGAGGCAGTCGAGAATCTATACCCCCCGAAGCGCGAGTTTACACTAGCGCTCGAGTTTTTCTATGCCGAAAAACACGCTGCAGCTACGATGGCAGATTTCGCGCGCGATAGACGATCGTCATTGCCCCGGAAAAAGGAGAATAACATTTATTAGCCATTGGCAAAAATCGCTCGCGATAAGTGCGTATTTAATAGCATATCAGCGCCAGACAACTCGAGCCGCGATGAATGGTCACGTGACGCGGCGAGTGCGCTCACCCTCTACGTATAAATTAATGCTAGACGCCGAGCGTCGAGATAATAAAGCCGCGAGACTCGGCGGATTTGTACGTCGCGAGTTTCACGCATCCAGGCAGGCTCCATTGGCAACGATGAATCGGACTCTGCAAGTAAGTCGCGAAATTTGGCAGCGCGCCTTCGACCCGTCAACGTATCATTCATAAACATTGACTCTCGTCCGGTGCGAATGCTCTGTTTTTGCAGAACAATGCGAGCGGCAGCAGCGGCTTGGGATGGCTCTCGGACGCTTACTCGCTCTCGGTGATGGACAAGCCTCGGATACGGCGAAATCTTATCTCAGGCCACGATAAAAGGTACGTCGACTTTCGCTTTTGGCTTTCGTCGCGCGTCCACTTTCTCGCCTTATCTCGCACGCATCGATTTTCAATAATTAGCCGAAACTCGGTATTAATTGCATAAGCCGCGCACAGTCTTTGATGTAGTAAAAATCGCGACGAGTCGACTGGGTAAAATTCTAATTCGAAAGCGTAATGGAATTTCGAACGCATTTGAAGGGACGACTTTGAACTCGGACAGTACGGATACGGCAAGAGCAGCGTAAAGCTGCTGCACGTCCGGCGTCACGACAAGCTGCGCCACGAGATACGCGAGTACGAGATCGACATCTATCTGCACCTGAGCAGCCAGAACGATTACAAGTACGGGGACAACCGGCACGTGATCGCCACCGACAGCCAGAAGAACACCATCTACATACTGGCCAAGCGGCACGGAGTGAGCTCGCCCGAGGGCTTCGCCATGCTGCTGACGGGCCACTTCCTCGAGCAGTACCCCCAAGTGGACGAGGTGAACGTGAAGATCGAGGAGTACCCCTGGAGCCGGCAGCGGATCGGCTCGGCCCAGCACGGCCACGCGTTCGTCATGAGGCCGGACGCGAGCCGCTTCTGCCAGGTGAGCCAGAGGCGGGCCGAGCCGCCCGGCATCCGAGGCGGCCTCAAGGGCCTGAGACTGCTGAAGACGACCCAGAGCTCGTTCGCGGACTTTGTGCAGGACGACTACCGCACGCTGGCCGACGCCAACGAGCGGATCTTCAGCACGATCGTCACGGCCAGCTGGTGCTTCTCCACCCACCTCGAGGTGGACTTTGACCGGGTCTGCCGGATCGTGCGCCAGTGCATAGTCGAGGAGTTTGCCGGGCCCGCCGAGACGGGCGTCTACTCGTCGAGCGTCCAGAACACCCTCTACCTGGCCGAGCGCAGCGTCCTCGCCAAGGTCCGCCAGATCAGCAGCATCGAGATGAAGATGCCCAACAAGCACTACTTTCCCTTCGACTTTAGCAAATTCCCGAGGCTTGTCGAGTCGCTGAGCGGCGACAACGACCGAGACGTCTACGTGCCCCAGGACAACCCGTCGGGCGTCATCTACGCCCAGCTCAATCGGAAGCAGCCCCCGACGAGCTCGAAGCTCTGACGAGTCGCCGCTTCCGACGCTAAAATCAACAAAGTGCGCAAACAACGTCTCAGTATTGCTCAATCGGCGTATAATAAGCGACTCGTGTAGCTTAGCCGCCGCGCATATCTTACTCGTTACTAATGTAAAACTGTGATTCTTTGTACCAATAAAGCTACTTCCCTTGTTACACGTTCGTACATGTCTTGGTATACGAATGGTATACGAGCGAAAAGGTTCAACGAGCTCGACTCGATATTGCATAAGGCCCACGCGACGTGACATAATTCGCTATTACACCGAGTCACACTTAGCTGGCGCACTGGCCTTGGCAGGGAAAGAGAATACAAGTATAAGTGCGAGTGAATTGGTCATTGTCCTGCTCGACTTACACTTGCACTCGTGTAGTAACTAAAAAATATAGTCGGAGGGGGCGTCGCTGTATACATTATAAAAAATGCGGGCGAATCTCGGCTTGGCTCCAAAGCCTCCTCCTCGATATCAATAGGAATAAGTATGTCACATACACACCTGCGCCGTCGCTTCTGCTGCTCTTGTATACAAAGCGAGCACTTGCATGTGGATTTTTTTATTATATATTACGCACATGTAGGCAGCTCTCGGCAAGAATTGCGAAACGAGCGCGCGAGGCGTTTTTAGCGTCGCGCATCTTGAGAAGATAAAGAGCTCTGTGCCGGCCAAGTCTAAGTGCGAAGAAAAAAAGGTGAAATTACCGCGAGACGCGCTCGCGTCCTCGGATGAATAATACGCAACGACGAGCCGGCCACTGAATGCACGGTACAGAGTCGTACGCGAGAATGGGAAAGATTAGTTTCCGCGCGCCATCGGCATTTCTATAGCACACATCCTGGCTCGTACTCGCTATAGCCGGGCCAGTTCCTCGTTTTCTCTTTCGTCGATCTTTGCGCTCTCGCGCGCGATCCGGTCACTAGTCAAACAAACCAAACAAACCTACCTATATGGTCGCGCTCGGCGATGGGCGTGCGCTCCCAGAGCTACCTGCGAAATTTGCCTACTCGCTCGAGTGCGCCGCTGGCTTTAAAAGAGCCGCGCTCCGCCGGCCAAGCACTCAGTTCTCGCTGTGCAGTCGCTTCCAAACCTTCTTCCCGATAAGGAGCTCGCGGCTTCGAACGAACGAAAAAATGAAGCGCTGCTCGTCGCCGGCTCTGCTGGCGCTGCTCTGCTGCGGCCTGCTGGGCCTCTGCCAGGCGGCCAACGACGTCTGCGGCGGTATCCACCGCGGCTACCAGTACACCATTTCGGCGCCTGCCTACCCCGGCGCCCTCGACTGCGAGTACGAATTGCAGCCGGCCGAGGCCGCGATCAACGGTGACCAGTGCGAGCCGCAGTTCCATCTGCAGTTCCTCGACTTTGAGCTGGCCACCTCGGAGAACTGCCGACGCGATTATCTGCAAGTCGGCGACAAAAACATTTATTGCGGAAGGACGACCGGTCTGCGCAAGTTCACTGCTAAGAATGGCGCGTTGAAGCTCAATTATCACTCCGAGCGAGCCTCCAACGGCTTCAAAATCCTCGTCACCTCGATGCCCTGCAAGCTCGCTCCGATCAAAAGCCCGTGAGTATTTTTTAACATTTTTTCCAAAAACAAAAAGTGCATCGTTTTACCAGTGCGCGTTTTTGAATGCAGCTCGCACGAGAGCAAGCTCATGGAGCCGATGGAGCCGCAACAGGACAATCGATCGGCCAAAAGCTTGTACGAGAGACGCGAGACCCGCGGAGGCAGTCGCTACAACCCCAGCTTAGGGTTGGCCCAACTCGGCAACGCCGTCGACGGCCTGACGAACTTGGCCATGGCGAGCTCCGAGCGTCCGACGGTCTATCGTCACCAGATCAACTTCAACGACGACTCGCCATCCGGCACGACTCAGGGCGGCTCGAAAATCACTTCATACCTGTTCCTGCCGCCGAAAGAGGAAAAGACGAGCGACGGCGGTCGATCGGACGATCCCGCGACGACGGCGCTGGTAACGAAGGCAGCCTCGAGCCGACAGCTCGCTGCGACGTCCGACAGGAGGCCTCTGCCCTCGCAAAAGTCCATCTCGACGGTCTACGGCAATTCGCAGTCCGGCCTGCTCGACTACGACTCCAACTACAGGACGGCAGCGCTGGGTGGAGGCTATGGCCAACGAGGCTCCGGCTCCGGAGTGCTCTACGACCCCCGTTTCGGCCTGCTCAACGGTAACCAAGCTGGCTACAACGGCGCGTCGTCCAGTGGAAATTCCTACTTGCCGTCCTCCTACTCTTACAGTTACCAAACAAATGGCTTGAGTAATTCTTTGCTCGGCAACTACGGCAATCGACCCAACGATTACTCACCACACGGCTACTCGAACGGCTACTCGAACGGCTACTCCAATGACTACTCCAATGGCTATGGTAATAGCTACAGTGGTGGCAACTACAACCACAACAACAACAACAACTACGGCAGTAGCTACGGTGGAGGCTACGATAACAGTAACTTCGACAATCCCGAGTCGTCGATCCCAAGCGGTAACGTAGGCCAGGAATACGTTGGGACAAACTACAACGCAGGCTTCAACGGAGCCTATAACGGAGGCTTCAACGGAGTCTACAACGGAGCGTACAACGGCGAACAGCAGCTGATCGGCAGCGAGCAGTGCTGCCGAGTAGGCCAGGGTCGGCGCACATCGATCGTCAGTCCGGGCTTCGGGGCAGCGTCGAACGGCATCTACGGCGCCCACAGCTGCCGCTACTTCATCCCCAAGGCCGGCCAGGACGTCTGCCGGCTCCGCTTGAGCTTCCGCTACTTCAACTTCGGCGCCGACACCGATCCCTTCTGCCAGTCGGGCTACGTGGAGATCGACGGGCGGCGCTACTGCGGCTGCAGGACCGGCCAGAGCTTCCTGCTGCCCTTCAACGAGTTCACCGGCAAGAGCATCTCGCTCGTCTACTCGAGCCACCAGTCCAGGAGCAAATACTCGGGCTTCCTCATCGACGTCTCGCAGGAGCCCTGCGGCTACGCTCAGCAGCAGCAGCAACAGCAGCCCGGATATCCGGGCTACGAGCAAGCTTACCCCTCCATCTACCCTCAGGGCAACGACTACCTGCAGAAGCGCTCGGATCAAAATGCCACCGTCCAACTGGACGCTGCGAGCGAGTCCAAGTCGAGGAGCCGACGCAGCTTCTTCGGCTATGAGTACAAAAAGCCGAGCCTCGCCTTCAACTTGCCCGCGGGCTTGGCCAGGATGCAGAAGCGATTCTTCGAGGGCACCTGTCAGAGTCGCGTCTTCATAGACTGGGCCGCCGCCTCCAGGGAGGCTGTGCTCAAACGGCTCACTTGTGCCCCCAATTTCAGCTACAACAACAACAACAACAACAACTGGTCCGCATACGGCAATTCCGGGGCTTATCTCTCGCCCGATAGCAGAAAAGCTACCGTCAGCGAAGAGGTGGAAGCAGCCCAGCCGGAACAGCCGGAACAGCCCTGCCAGCCCGATGGCCACAATCAATGTAAACGGTGAACACACTTGCAATTGTAGCACTTACGATAAGTTTAGTTAGATAATTATATGTTTTTGAATCGTTGTTGAATCTCGTCCCTATGTATTATTTATCCATTTGCACGTGTATATCTCTATCACCTAGACTTGTATTCTCTAAGCCATTGTTATTTTTAATAATAAAAAGAAAACTATTACAAACAAATCAATTCGTCGAAAGAAATAATTTTCCTAAGATATATTTATTAAACATCTCACAGAGTTGCGATGGCAGTCGAGGTCCGCGAAAAGTATCTCCTTCGATATGTGGTCGTTAGGGCAGGACGTTTTCAAAGAGTAATTTCGAGCCGAGCAGCAGCAGCAATATCCACATTATGGCGTAGACGAGCCGACAGGCCAAGGCGTTACACAAAACGAATACCAGAGCGATGAGCAGAATTTTTATCATTATTTCCAAGATTTGCCGTGACATTTTTGACAACGCGTTCCGTTTCCGACTCGTAGGATCGTGGCTTCGGAAGTGTTTGTTTTCATGGGGTCATGTATCTGTCAAGGAGTCATGAACAATCGTATCTGAGGTTACTCTCGCTTTCTTGGTTATGCAACGTTAGCTATCACGCCTTGGAAGCGCCTAAATCTACTCGAAATGTCAGTTTCGTGCTAAAAAAATAACACAGAGTTACTCACACGTGGAAGCGTGGCCAGACTCCGTTTTTGTTCTATTTTGTTTTGTTCGAGCCGAGAATTGCCAAGGTCGTTTCGTTATCTCGTGAAAGTGCTCTATGGTGAATTACAATATCGGAGCGAGGACTGGTTTTGCGATCGCGACAGGACGCGAGCCTTTCAGGAAGTTGGCTAAAAATGAATTTAGCTAATTCTCTGTTTGTTCGCGCCATGCGTGTGCCGGGCTTTGTAATTTTACTTTATGGTATTATGTTATATTGTCACCGTATATAGCCACCGCAGTCGTCGTCAAGCTTCGAAACTCTCGCATTATTGCTGGCCGCGTCGTGTTTCGACGAGCGCAAACATCGTGTACACGGTGTGTCGTCGTTAAAAAATTTCGTTCGACCGATTCCCACGCTATACGTGCTGTAAACTGCGAGCTGTAAAGTCTGCGAGTCTTGGATGTCCACGGATCGCATTTTCAGCCTTATGCAATGCATAACGCTCGTAAAATAAATATGGATTGCGCTGTGATTGGCACGGCTAAGGTATATAGTAACACGACTTGGAGACGTTTTTCAACCTTTCATGATATTTTATTGTTTACTTTTAAGATGGTTTGTCTAAACGAACAGACTAAAAGCACACTTGGACGACGAGATGCATAATAGGAAATGTATTTCGTTTTCTGTAACAAGGTACATAATTATGCGTAAATAACATTTAACACTTATTCGAGCATTCAACTTTTTTTGCACAACGTACAGTGATCCCCTTTCCGTGTAAGGCATATTATATATCTCAGCATCCTTACGAAATTTTGATAAATTTTCAGCTAAACCCATGTATGTGTGGCACTTTCATCTCAGAGTTCAAAATAATTTTCTATTTACTCGACTGTGCAAGATAAATTTATAACATTTACCTACTTCTTGTTTATATTGATTTAAGATTTTTAGAAACAACAATAGTCGGTAAAAATGATTTAAAACGCAGAGGCCTTGAGTGGATTTTACGATCTTTCTCCGAAGTACATTATCCACACTTATACACACATGTTTATGTATCATCGTTCTATGGTGAGTTAAGGTACATGTTCCAAGTATTAGCATTTGTCACTTGTCAATAAAGAGTTACGCAATTAGAAACGTAAATTTTGCATTTCGACAGATAGTCGCGATCTCCAAAGAGCCACACGATGAAGCTGAGAAAGCCTACACTGTTCCAGTCATAGATATTTTCTTATCATTCGGAGTGTTCAGAGGTGAATGTGTGTATGTGTATGTGCGATGGAAGATATTTTTCTTAAAATTACAAAATTACATGGGCATTATACACTTTGTTCGGGGGCCGCTCCGAGGCAGCAGCAGATGTGCACTTTTTGTTCCGATCCTTTCCACGCTAGAAGCTCCGGAACGAAGAGAAAAACAAACTCGTTATTGGCCGTCGTGCGTCCGTTCCGTCCACTGTCCCCGACGCCGAAGTGGCTTATTTTTTCCTGCCGAGGAAGCGTATGTTGGTGTAGATATCGCTGGCTGGTCTTCGGCGGTTGCAGATGTTCACCAGGCGCGACTTGTTGCCCTTTTGCGCGTCGTGCAGCGCGACCAGCAGCTGGAACACGTCGTGGCGCGTCGGCGTGCACGGATTGTAAGGGTCGTAATCGCCGTTCCTGTGGTAAGACCTTTTTCGAGAACAAGAAATTATTTGCTAAGCATCTGTCGAGAGTTTTATTTTCGAATGAGCGAGTACGTCGTTCCTACCTGGAATTTTGCCTCTTATTGGTCCAGGGATAAGGTCTGTAGTAGCGGGACCTCTTGTCGATTCTTGGCAAATCGTCCGACTCGTCGATCGGGCCCTTGGCGTTGGAACCGTCCGAGGGTCCGTCGATAATGACGAGCGGCGGATCCCAAGGCCCAGGCTGCAGAATCAGCCTCAGCATGACGTCGGAGAAACGCGCAATTTCCGCTTCGTCGGGATCATTTTCTAATTTCAATTGACTATCTAAAGAGTACAGTAAACATATCGCGTTAAACTTACTAAAGTCCGCTAATTTGAACTACTTTAAAATCGATATTAGCATTTCCTGCCATTAACAGGCTAATAACAACTATAATTTAATTGGAATTATTTCGATATTTTACGCACGCGCGACGACAAATCTTGTCAAGTTAGTTAGTCAAGTTTCATTTACCAGCGATATAAGCTCCAAGTTCTATCTCACTTATTATACAACTATAATTTGAATGTAGTGCGAGGATGTTTTTTTTGCTTGATCTCCCGCGTGAAAATTTGTACTGAATTCAAGGATTTAGATGGAAATGCGAAGTCTTTACGACGCATACAATATACACGAAAGAAATAATGTTGTATGAAAGTTTCAAACATGGATAAAAGTTCATTTTTTCTTCTGCTTTTAGTTGGAAGCGAGGAAAGTGAGCCATCCGTAGCAAATTTTTTACTTTAAAATATTTTAATCTTCTCCTTACGCTTTTTAAAGAATTATTTACCAAATGTTAAAAATAAAAATTTACCCGTTAACAGTAAATATTTTTCGCTCTTTGAAACTTTGTAAGTCAGGCCGTACTTGTGACTTACCAGCTGCTTCGATGTTGTACCACTTGTAATTGTTCAAATCAGGTTCGTCGCGAACAAGATTCCTTGAAGCTAGCTTATCCCATGCAGGTTGATAATTGGCCAGCTCCGTGCGAAGCTGCGACGGATCTCTAAAATACGAATTTTCGTTTGCGGCCAGATACATGTCCATTTTGTTATCGGCCTTCAAACCCACGGACTCGGTCATCAAATTGCCAATTTTTAACAATACAACAAAGCACAAGAGGAATCGCTGCATCTAAACAGATATGAATTTCACAACTTGTCAGAGGCATTATTATTTTTCTTTAAAATAGAATTTGCTCTTTGTCACACAATTCGTGACTATGTGTATAAATTTTAAATCGAGTGTAAGCGCACAGTTTGGTAGCTATCGCATCATAAACTTCTTCAAGTCCATTAATCCTTTATATCAATTTCCTTTTCGTCTCACGGCAGAGAGAGAATCTCGCTCCCGTGAAAGTGGCAAGTTTTTGTCCCAGAAGTACTGAAATTATTGACGCGGATAGGCACTTTAGCTCGACGAATTCACTTGAAGATTTATGCTTTTAGCAATTCGTGCGAGTCACGAATATTATATATATATATGTGTAGCAGCAGTAGCAGCAAATCAAAGCCCTAAGGTCGCACTCGAAATGCATCGTCGCGAGAGATGTATATTAAATGATAATTGGACTGCGATATATCACGCGATCGAGAACTGCAAGGCTACCTAATCGCGAGACTATAAAAGTTTCCAGCCCCGTATCATAACGAAATGCAGCGATTGTTCCAACGCCTTCGGAATAATAAACAAATAAGAGAAGGTAATTGACTCAAGATAATTTAATAGTTGCGCGTGTAAAAAATTCTCTTCAGTTTGAGACACGGAGGTATTTACTGTATTAACGGTGACAATAATTGACAGGGCAATCCGTTGGTATGACGTAGAAATGATGTATGAGCGGCTCAGGCATCCGAGTCACTATAACGAGAAACTACTGAAACTCGTAAAAAGCTCTAATTAAGCTCTAATTAACCAATACTAGTGTTGCATCTAGCGCCAGTTGGAAATACGATCGAATATATATAGCAAAGGAGCGAAACTTTTTGCGAGTCTCATGCGACTCGTAGGAAAGTTTGCCTGTATATACGTACGACTCGATTTCGACGCAAGCTCCGCGTACCGCTTATCTCTCGGTGACATGATTAAACGATACGATATCGATTGATCATTCGGCTGATCGATCGAGCGATCGTAATTCATTTTTTCTGGCTAATGATATTGACCAAAGTAGAAGTGAGATTCAAACTTACTTTGTTTATGGTGTCTCGATAGCTGGATCGCACAAAGAACAAGAGGAAGAAGACGCCTGGGATGAATATAATAGAGATGCGAGTCGGGCTAGCGCAGTATTGGCCAGACTCGAGTCGATAACAAATTTTCAATCAATCTGCTCAGCAGGGCAAATTGAAAAGGCGTCGAGCAACTACACAGCAATAAGTAGGTAAGAAAAAAGCGAGGCACTGGTCACGTTCAAAGTTACACGAGCACTTGTTGCGTCGTTGGAATCGGATGAGGATGCAGAGGTAGGCTTTGCAATCGCGATCGGAAGCCCTCGACGATGCGCAGTCGAGCCGATGGCTTTTGAAATGAGAGGGCAGGACTCGGGGCGCAGCTTTATATAGGCTCGAGTCGAGTTGCGTCGGCTGGATGTCGCGCGTACGTCCGATCCCCCAAGTACATATCTATGTATGGGTAGACAGGCAGGCAGGTAGGTAGATGCTGCTGCGCAGCTTCAAAGATCGGGGTGGTAGGTAGGTAGGTAGGTAGGTAGGTAGGTAGATAGCGCGTGTCGACGCGAGTGCGTGAGGGGCGAACTGTTCTCCGCGCCCGCCGCCCACGCAACATCACGAAATTCACGAATCCCCGAGCCGATGGGATTGTCGCAGTTTTGCGAGCCATCGGAGAGTTTGGCTATCATATAGTACGTAACGCGGGATAACGCGTCGAGCACGACGTCGAGGACTGACTTGGCGCGACGTGTCACATGTGCGCTAATGATTCACGCGTACGATTGCGTCAATCGCGCGCCCAGATAAGGATACACGCGACAAAATGAAAAAATAAAAAAATCGATCTCTCGAGTCCCCTTTGAGGCTTGTGGCTTTGCTCGATCGTGCCAATTGCTACACATTGGTCCATGCGTACACGCACCTGCAGGATGCAAGCTCGTGCCTGGTCAACTCACTCGGCTGTGTAATTGCAGGCAGCTCCCTCTCCCTTTCTCTCTGCAACGATCGGCTATGCAACTGCTCTGGATCCGACTTGATTTAATAATGCCACTGCTGCGAGCCCCGACACGCAGCTAGCCGACGTATTTGTTCGACCGGAACAAAAGGCGTGGGCGCGCACCATATTTCGAGGCGAGTCAACAGGTGTCCTCGACAGCTCTATATATGCGTTGCGAAGCTCATCGCGACTTTTCTCGCCTGTCGTGCAATTGCAAGCTCGCGTAAAAAGACTGACACACAAATATCTGCAGCTGATTTTTTTCATCGAGCTTTTCTCGTGTAATCAGCGCTAAAAAACATGAAACAGTTACACGACACTGTGACTTTTGTCTTGCAGAATTTCATTTCTTCAATTACTTTGACGACGTATTAAAAAGCTTTTTAACAAATGTTTGTACCGATAGGGGCTTGTGATACTTTGATTTTCATTCTCTCTTTCATTCATTATTTCAGTAGAAATATAGCTTAGCGTGTCCTGGGACCATCAGCGTGTCAAGAGGTGATGATAGGGGCCAAAAATTATCTGCTCTACGTTCTTAGAGTAACGTTGCCACATGGGGTTCGTTTCTTTTTACTTTTGACATAGACTTCAATGTGGGTGTGCCCAGATATTTACATATTTTGTGTGATTTTTAAGTTTTTTTTTCAGGAAAATTGTATGAGTCAATATTTTTTATATAAACTTGAATAGAACATTTTTCAATCAGGATACATCTTAGTTTCTTATAAATTTAGATGTTACTAAAAAGTAGCACAGTAATAAAAATGAAAATTTTTAATAATATTTTCTTAGATCACCATTTAAAATTTTTTTAAAACGTTTCGTAAATGTCTTGATTTTGCTGTTTTCTGAATATTCAGATAATTTTTTAGAAAAATATGTGGTGGAAACATTGGAATGTATTCTTGAAAATTGTAATTTTTATAGTGTCTTTGGCATCTGCACAGAAAATTGGATCCGAATTTTTGGAAATTTTTAAAATTAAGAGTAAGATGTAAATATTTGAGATTATTTATCGTCCCCACATAGAAAAAATTAAAGGTTGCGACAAGGGCCGTTAATAATATTGTTATGAAGTACGAGTGGAAATTTTGTAACATATATCGGGACGGTGAAACAAATTGAGTTGTCAGCGCGTCAGAGTAATCGTATGCGTAGGGACAACAGGGATAAGTAATGGTAAAGCGTCGAATACGCGATATGGAATATTATGACAATGGGCAGAGGCGGCCAGAGAGGGAGGTGTTATTGCGTAGACGTATACGAAGAGGAAACGCTAGAAGACAACGTGCGGTAGCAGCCTGCAGACGACGGAAATAATAAAGTACACTCGCAGCCAGTGAATGTTAGATTTAGTTGTAAATAGCGAGCCGCTCCCTGAATAACGCACACGACTACGATACATGCAGGCTCGGAGCCAAAAGGTCCTTACGTTGACACGACTATTGGCGTGATCCAAGGACAATGTACGATGCTATATTTTGTATAATATACGCGGCTTGTACTTTTGGCCAACTGCAGGCTCTCGATACAGAAAATCGGAGCTTTTTCATTCGGATATGTACGAGCGTCGATGGTCGTACCTGTGAGCCCGTCGATGCAACTCGTGCTCTGACGCGTCCCAAGTTTCACGTGCTGCGAGATGCATGCGGATTAGGGCTAATCATCGCTATTTAGCCATCGTGTCCTATTTAGCGTGTGGGCGCTTATGCATGTGCGGATCGCAGAGCGAGCGAGATGCCGAGAGCGAGAGATTTGCATCGTTATGCTCGAGAGCGCGTACATGTGTGCGAGTCGCGCAACTGTGTGGGTTTCTTTTGTACGCGTCGATCGAGTTACGAGTAGCCACACACACACACACACACACGCGCGTAGACAAAGGTGTACGTAGAGCTTTAACGAGTGCGAGGCTTGAAAAAGCTCCGCAGCCATCGTCGTCGTATATCACGTCGCAGAAATAGCGATTGAGGAGCGAAGAGGAGCGATGGAACGCGTGCAATTGCAGCGATCGCAAGAAGGGCCCGCAGCGAGCTGTGTCGCAGTGCGCCCAAGGCAGTAGATCGCGATACGCCAACATCGCGTTAAACGGCCAGCTGGCTGATTTCGACGACTGATACCTGGATGCGGTTGGACGTCGAGTGGCCCGCGACGATCCCTTGCAATCGGTCACCGGCGTGGCACCTCCCTACCGATCGTCACAGCATCTTTCACCAGGTAAGCTTTCCCCGCTCCAACTTGCTAATTTTCTTCTCGCGACACAAGCTCGCACTGCTTACGCGTGCGATCGTTAGCATATTCGTGCAGTTGGACGAGCGACAGGTTGCAGCGCCAATCGACTTTCAAGGTCTCAAGTAACTTGTCCTATCGCGCCACGCTTCCATCCATTCAATAGATTTCAAGCCTCTTGTTCAATGAAAATTACACTCAAACAGATGATCGATCCTACGTCATCTATTTTGCCATATTTCTGAGACACTTGAAGTTTTGGCAAATATTTTCTTCGCGTTTTCTTTTGACATTTTGTTGCGGCACACAACCAAGAGATTATGCTTGTCTATGAGATCGTGCAAGTTGTGTAGCTACTTGCATAGCTGCGGAAGAATAGACTCGCGCACTGCTTGAATCCAGCGAGAACCTGTTGAGTTGCATTGTCGCGTTGCCACTCTCGAGCACATGCAGTACCTTTCATGCAACCTCATCAAAATTCCATGGCTTTTGTGCTATTTGCCTCTTACAAAATGATCTTTCAGGCTCGCTGAAATGGCACAAAATGAACTCAAAGCGGCGATACTCGTCGATGGTCCGGCGTCGCTTGCACCGAGGAAGGACAGCGGCACGAGTAGTGCCTCGAAGAAACAGCCGGATCGCGGCTCCTGGGCCAGTAAAACCGAATTTCTTCTCTCGTGCGCTGGTTACGCTATCGGCATCGGCAACGTCTGGAGATTTCCCTATTTATGCTACAGAAACGGAGGGGGTAAGCTGGGACTTGAAATTAATTTCAAGTTCGATAAAAACTAACATTATTAAGTGATTAGAAAACATAATGTTTATACGAAATGATATTTAAAAAAGTTTCAATTGTTAAGAACGCGCACGTGTTGCACCGAGAACGATAGAAAAAACTTTTTTACTTACATGCAGCGGAAAAAAATTAAATCCGCAGTTCCATGAAAAAGTCTTGCAAAACTTTGACTTTCAGTTTCCAAAGTCCGTGTTGTGAATACAAATCGCTAATGCACACACATGCAAACTACTTACACGAGATTTACTCTTTGTGCAATTTTCGCTTCGATCGTTCGACTATAGTCTGACGATGTATACATCATTTATGTGGTACCTGCATCTAAGCTCGCATAGACTTGTATAAATCGCTGGCATTAGTGCTGGCTTATATATGTTGGCTTTAAGCCAAAATGCCGAGTAAAAATACAATTCAATCTTTTCAAACAATAAAGCAAATAAGGAAGCACAAATTACTGTAATGAATATATTTTGCCAGGAGCATTTTTGGTACCTTACCTACTCATGTTGTTCCTATGTGGCATCCCACTTTTCTTCATGGAATCTTCAATGGGACAATTCGGCAGTACCGGTTGTATAACGATGTTCCGCATGAGTCCTCTGTTCAAAGGTACGAATCAATCTTCGAATTAGCGGATCGTAGTTGCTCTATAAGCTATTCTTTCGTCGTATAGGCGCTGGATTTGCGATCGTCATCGTCAATGTCATCTGCACGATGTACTACAACGTCATCATAGCTTATCCTATTCTCTTCATTGTAATGTCACTGAGAAAAACCTTACCTTGGGAAGATTGCGATAATCCTTGGAATACTGATCACTGCTTGAAGGTACATTTTTTTCATTTTTCCATCTACTATCAGTGAAGCTAAAGATGAGTTACAGTTAGGAGGTGTAACGCAACTAGAAAAAAATGTCACCAGCCAGCCAGATGAATCTCATTGCCAAAACGAAAACACCCGCGGATGAGTTTTTCCAGTAAGTATAAAATTCAATCAAGTAATTAGTCGAATTTCCAATCAAATTAAGAAAATTTCGCTCTTTTTGCAGCAATCATATTTTGAAGATATCCGATAGCATCGAACATATCGGCGATATTGTCTGGCCACTCTTCGCATGCAACATCATCTCTGGATTATCATTT
This sequence comes from Trichogramma dendrolimi, assembly GCA_034770305.1. Taxonomy (NCBI): domain Eukaryota; kingdom Metazoa; phylum Arthropoda; class Insecta; order Hymenoptera; family Trichogrammatidae; genus Trichogramma; species Trichogramma dendrolimi. The sequence goes on along the minus strand of JAPMIB010000019.1, from coordinate 1,559,270 downwards.
ACTTGTGCATCTGCAATGGAGTGAAAACTGTCGGAAAGGTTGGAAAATTTCTCGTGGACTCGTATTCGCACTTTTTTAATTGGTTCGTATAGTAATTTTCATTTTTTCTAGGTAGTTTACTTCACAGCAACTTTTCCATTCGTCATACTTTTCGTGCTATTTGTGAGAGGAATCACACTGCCTGGCGCGATGGATGGAGTGCTTTTTTATATCATGCCAAAGTGGAGTGAATTACTCAATTTAAAAGTAAGACTCATTTATAAACCTTCATATTTTAACATCTATTTCACCTTGCGTCAAGTTTGTTTATGAATTTTTTTGAACTTTTCTATTTTGCAATGGGCGTAGGGTCTGCTAAGAAAGTTTTCGAGACAATTTTTTTTAAATTTATCATGTTGGCAAAATAATGAGTGACTGATTCCAGGTTCTCATTAAAATTACAGGTTTGGGCTGACGCAGCTATTCAAATATTCTTTTCTCTTGGACCTGGCTGGGGTGGTATCGTTAATATGGCAAGTTATAACCCTTTTCGTAACAACAATAGATTGTGAGTATAAACTTTCGAAGCTTAATTTTTTAACTAGCCCAATCATGTTATTCTATTGATTTCAGAGATTCGATACTGGTACCTATACTGAACTGTGGGACGAGCATATTTGCTGGATTCGTCGTTTTTTCAGTTCTCGGATTCATGGCCCACAAAACTGGATTGCCAGTGTCAAGCGTTGCCACGGGAGGTCCAGGCTTGGCTTTCGTCACCTATCCAGAAGCCATAACGATGCTTCCTTTTCCTCAACTCTGGTCAATTCTCTTTTTCTTTATGCTTTACCTTTTAGGGATGGACAGCTGTGTGAGTAAGCGCTGTTATTTGAAATTTCTGAATTGTCAATTGTCATCATCTCTTTGTTACAGTTTGTGCAAATTGAAGCGATTATATCTAGCGTCACCGACGCTTATCCAAATTTAAGAAAGCACAAACTTCTGGTCACTTTAGGATCTCTCTTCGTCTTATTCTTAGGATCCATTATTTTTGTTACCAACGTAAGAAGTGCATTTATTAGTTATACAAATTTTCATAGTGATATCTATAGCGTGTAGAATTTTTATACTTTTTTATACTCGGACGAGAAACATGATTTCTTATACCTGAAATTCGGTTTAATATTTGGATCATGGTTCGTTGATTTTCAAACTCACGTGCGAAACAGATAATTGACCTGTGTCTTGTCACACTCAGTGCACTCAGATAATATACTCAACTCGAGTAAGATTTAACTACTTCATGTACGAGTTATTTTATGTACTACGACGTCAATTCTTTCAAGAAAATCAATGACTCTGCTCATTAATATTAACCATTAGTCTTTAGTATGCTTCTTCGACCATTTGATTATTTTCAATCGTTATATGCCTTAAAAAAACGAGTATACATCGTAATATCGATAAAATAAGTTTAATAAAATTGATGTAATCCGAACGCAATAATATACTTAATTTTGAGCATGGTAAAAAAACATCTGATTGAAATTTCTAATGGCATTTTATGATCAATTTCAACTTATTTGACTTCAGGGTGGAATGTACATACTTCAAGTGTTCGATTGGTACGCTGCATCCATATCCGTCATATCGATATGTCTCGTGGAAGTTATCGTAGTCGGCTGGACTTACGGTACGAAGTTTTTATGATTAAAAATTAAGTATCAAGTTGAATTTTATGTCATTTCATTAGGATGCAAAAATTTTGTACGAGACATCGAGTTCATGATCGGAGAGAAGATACACTGGTGGTGGCCACTTTGTTGGAAGTACACGACACCTGTAATATTATCTGTAAGTAGACGATGTAAACTCCGCGAAAACTTTGCCTTTTTTTACACTTTCTTTCATCCACTTTTCAGTTTATATTCGTCACGACGATTGTTTTCAACACGAGAATAACTTACAACGGCATGCCCTATCCAGCTTGGGCAGTCGGGGTCGGTTGGTGCTCCTGCCTAGTGAGCATATTGTGCATTCCTGGCTACGCTCTGTGTTACATGATTTTCAAAAAGGTTGTCAATAAAGTACACATAAACTGAGATATGATTATTGTCATATTTTAATTCACTTTTGAACGCAGGGCACGTGGAGGGAAAATTTCGAAAGAGGAACGAACCCAACGAACAAGTGGGGTCCGCAAAAGCCCGAGGATCGCGAGGCTTGGGAAACATTTTGCAAAACCGAAGGAAGACTCTTGTGTGATACGGTCGTTATCAATGGCGAGTCGGTGACAAAATGCTGAAGCTTGACTCCCAATGTACAAATTTTATATTACGAATGCATAGGACAATTTTTCGTATCTGACATTGGCATGCGCAAAAAAATGTATAATTGACATAAATGAATATTTTACACGTACTATGACCAATACAAAATTATAATAACACGAGCATAATTTTTTACAATTTGGAAGTTTTTATTAATTCGAATGTGAAATACATTCATGTATACATGTATGTATGATTGCATACTTACGGAACATGTATAGGTCGTTGGTAAAAAATTTCAAGTAATTTTGGAACTGTCAAAATTTCTAAGTAAACGCAATACTCGTCATTGAAGTATTTAAAATGTACAAGAAAACAATCGTTTAAGCGAAAAAATAAGAAAAAAAAGTAGAAAAAGAAAAATGGCAAGAATAAAAGCAACCCCTAAGGGCTGCGGATGTGGCGACAAAACCAGAGGAGGTTGGAAGTCGATTCCAACCTCTGCTACGAAGCCGCAAGCTACGAAACAACAACTCGGTCCATCCGAAACGGATAAAAAATCGGCACAACTGAGTTCAAACGACAGCAGTGCCACGGAAAAGAGCTCGATGGTGAAGCCAGAGCAAAACGAGAACGAGGACAAGCAACAGCAGGAGCAGGAGCAGCAGCAGCAGCAGCAGGCAAAAGCTCGACGCAAAATACGCTTCTGGAAGCCGAGAAAAAACGCCGGCAACTCACGCAAGGACATCGAGCGCATACAGATGATGTTCGTCCCGTCGGACGATCCTTACGACAAGCCGCTGAGATGGTGGGAGGAGCCGCACATAAAATACGCGTAAGTTTGACGGGAGTAGAGCTATCCTATCCTTTCAGCATCAATCAAAACGTCGAAAAGTTGGGAAGCGTCGAGATCGCGTGCAGTAGGTATCGCTCCGTCCCTCGGGGGGCTTCAACGATAAATCGCCCAGTAATAAGGCGCGCGTAGCCGTCTATAGGTAAGACTGCAGAGCTGCAGCGAAATGGACAGGTGACGCGAGCTCTATAAAGTGCAGTTGGGTGGATAGGTGCCAGGCCGAGCTGCAGCACTGCAGGATTATTATTAAGCTCGCGATCGGCGCGGCGCGAGCAGTTACTCGCGTGGCTGACTATTTAGCTGCTCGAGGCATGAGCTTCATTGGCTTCTGGGCGACGGTCGAGCTGCTCGTGGCCTTGGAGTCGGTCGCCCAGGCCAGCAGCAGACACCCCTTCGACGATGAGGTCGACGATTGGCTCGAGAGCGTCTCCAAGAGTCAGCAGCAGATTACGAGCCGCGAGCTCGAGCTGCAGCAGCAGGGCCCCCCGAGTGCCAAGCTCCAGGCCAGCAAAGACGACGACGCTGCGAGCGTCGATTACAGAAATACGCTCGATCTGAGGTAAGGCCTTCCCTCGGCTCTCTTTTTCTCCTCGAGCTCTTTGAAGCATCGAGTCAGCCGGCAATACACAACTTCGAAAGCTCCGTTTGCCACATCTTCTCCCTTTTATAGTTGTTCGATCTGTCTGTAGATGGAGAGAGGACGAGACCTTACATTTTCCTATGAGCAAACGTGCGAGAAGAGACGGCGCAGCGCACGCACGACATTATGAGATTTTCCTCGATGTAATATTCATCGCGTTAGTATCGATTTGTCTAAAATGTTGCAAGTTCCGCTGGCTGCACGTGCATGTCGAGAGCGCGCGCGCGCGAGAGAGAGAGAGAGAGAGAAAAAGACAGATGCTCCTACTGCTCTTATATAGTTTCGAGAAAGCAGCAATATTAGCTCTGCTCCGGAGACTCAATTTACACGATTATTATAGTTTTATGGCCTGTAAAATCGCGCCGAGCAGGTCATGTAGCTGCAGTCGTGTGTTCACGGCGAAACCTTGTCTATACTTTAAAACGAAATGCGTCCCGAAGCAATATTACTTCTACTTGATCGTGGCCACGTAGTGCTTATTTATTTCTATTTTCATGGTCTTCCAATTCCCGACTTCAAATGGAAGCTTAACAAATGAACCAAATTTTGGTTATTTTTTTCTAATATTCGCAATTGCTATAACTTTAATGCATAAATTGTACGATTTGCAGTTACAAGAAAAAATAAAATTGTAATCATGGCTGGATATATTTTTTCCATCTCAATTTTGTTGGAACTCAAGGAAAGTCGAGAGCATTGCAGGTTGAAAAGTAGTCACGTAGCGTGTATTTTTATCAAATTCATACGGAAGGAAGTACATTTCAATCGCGAGTCAGTCAAAAGATTGACAGGACGATGCAACTGTTTTCTTTTTTTGCAGCTCGCAACCATAAACGACAAATATTGCAGTCAAGCATTGTTAGGGTTAAATTGGAAATTTTAATTAACCGATAACTACGAGCTGAACGCGTGGGCGAGCACGAGCTTGAAAACTAAACAGCTAATTAAAGGCAACGGCTTTCGGCTACTGCTTCGTGCCTCGCAACAGTCATATTATTAAGTTACGCTCGCCAAATTACGCCGGCAAATGCAACGTAACGGCGAAATCGTATACACACGCGAGAAGATGAGTGCCGCGGCAGAGTCTAACGATGTCCTTCTATGAGCGTATAATGTATAAATATACTCGACGCCTACCTGATATCTTGAAATTTTCCTCAGACCGCCGGCAGCTAGTTTACGGTCTCTTACACATTTTAATTCTTACATGCAAAGTAAGTTTTACAATTTGCATATTAATTCAATCGCAAAGTTGCAAAAGCTCTTGAAAGGACCAAGTCAAGTTTCCCGAGTTATCCCGTGTTCGTTTATTGCAAGTTACCGAGTAATTTCATCAAGTATCTGTATATAGTCGAATCGCAGCAGAAATTCGTCATGCTAGACGAGCTGCATTCTCTGTTCGACTCATGCGCCAGTCGTAAAAATTGTTGTGCGGTGTGCCGCTCGTAGCAGAGATGATTCGTTTTGCTTTCTCTATATGCACGTGCTGTGGACGTGTGCGTGCAGTGCAGCTTTGTCGTCGTTGCTCGATGTGGATCGCACGACAGCGCGCGTACCAACATACACGTATATATGTCAACCCCACTGCTGTCAAGCTGCTGATCCAAGTTCGGCTCGTGCTTCTTACTTGTCACAGTCGTGTAGCCTTTGTCAGAGCGTTGTCCTCGTGGGTAATTCCGTCCACGGCATCTGTATTATTTTCCAATCGCTCTGTATTATTTTCCCTTTGAGCAAATAATCGTAGTGGTCTTTATTTAAAGCGAGTGCCGAGTGCTAAATGATTTCCATCATTACTGGCTCTGCTATTCTTCTTAGCCTGCTAGCTTCAGTTCGACGATCATCGTGTAAGCTCTTGATTTTTTTCTCTGCTCTCGATTCAACTCGCAGTCCTCTATGTATATTTTTAAGCTTTTATAATGCACGGTAAGCTTTATCCTTTCCCAGGCTAAACACGCTTGATCGTCCTACATGTGTCGCGGCTTACAATCGAACATACATGTTACAACAAGCGCGCATAAAAAAAATCGATTCGCTCTGACTCGGCGAATTATGGATGAGCGGCAGAAACGATAGAGGAAAAAAAGCTCCGGCAAACCCGAGCAATATTCCACGTACGGCCCTGTATGCATGTGCGAAATAAAAGAAGGAAGAAACGCGTTTATATATATAAGAAAACTGCGCACATGTTGGATGCAAACTCAACAAGCCCGACATTCTGAGTCATGAATTTTTTTCAGCTCGCGAACATTGTAATATTATAGCTTGCGCTGCAGCGACGGCGAATTTTTTGTTCCGCTACTAACTCATTGTAAATGAGAAATTCAAAGCCTTCTTGGCGTACAACTGGCTGAAAAATTATTGCAACATGACTGGTCAAGTATTTATGCGCGCCTCGTCGATTTCTCGGGGAAGCTCCGCAATTAGATCTCCACGCGCGGGATTCCATATTCTTCGACTCGGCGCTGCTGAAAAGCGATTATTTAACGCCCACCGCATGGCAGTTATATTTAAATTAGCCCCAGCTCGCTGTGTCGACTGCAACCTGCAAAAGTTGACACGAGCAAATGGCAATTAGTCTCACGCATACACGATCATCGGCTACGAACGCGTCCAAGTTTTTATTGTTTAATAGCAATCGACGGGAGAGGGCTTTCATCAATTTTTGCCCCGCAAGCTCGTACGGATGCGCGCTCGGATATTTATGAGCCTCCAGTCGAGCGCTCGAGCTCGGATCCGCGGAAGGACTCGATATATATTCCTGTCGTACGCATCGCAGCGACGCATAAAAGCAAGGTCGGATTGTGCAGAGCGCAGCTGCTACCTATCCGCCGCTGCGGCTGCGACTCGCTTATGCGACGGGCGTCATTTATATACATGGAGCTGTGGCTGGGCGCGCGTTGCGACCTTACAGGATCGGGGGGAAAAAGCTGCTCGATTGACTTTTCCGCGCGTGTCTCATCCCGTCTCGATGCGATCTTCGAGGCAGATTTATGCGAGCTTTTTTTCGATCAATCCGTCGCTCATTGTCGCCTCTTGTCGACTCGCCGCTTTCCATTCGATTGCCCGATAGGCTTAACGGGGACAAAAAGCAAAAAAGCTCAAACTTTCAACTCGACGCGACTCCTTCCTAAAGAAATAACGCTGCTGAAGGCGATCCAAGATTTGCTGGGAAATGTTTACGACCAAAATTTCTAACGGCCTGGCTAAAACGCGACCTAGAGAGCTTTTGCAGTCTGCACATGTCTGGTTTCTGGCTGAAAGGTTGCCCCGGGCGCGATTCATTTTGGCTCGAGTAAAGCTCGATGTTGCATGCGAAAGTATTGCAATGTATGCGATCGAACGAGAAGTCGACGCATGACTGCTATTGCCGCTATTTATTGCAGGCAGCATGATGAACTTATCGACAAAACTATTGCACGCACGCATTGATATGTGCAGTAGAAAAATTGATTCGCCGCTTGGAAATGAAGAACAAAGGATGAATTTGTGTGTTATCGAGCGATGACATTGTTTTTTCGTTTCCTCTTCGCAGCTTCTCGTACTGTCCGGTGAAGTCGAGGCTAGAGGGCCTCATGAACAGCAGCGTTGTTCGGCTGACCGATCGCAAGTACATGCTCAAGCTCATGTCGAGGATACGCCAGGACTACGAGAGCAAACAGGAGGCCCGCATCGAGGAGCGCAAGGTTCGTCACGCGTTACTGCATTTCGATGCATCGATTTTAATCGCCGGCTCCGTGTATCCGCCTGCTACTCAACTGTCACGCTGTATAAGGGCACTATCGCATTTTATATTGCACGAAATTTCATTGGCCCGTCGCTTTTTTTTTTAATTTAAAATCCTACTTTCGAAGCGGTATCGCGAGCTCTATCGTATGGAATAATCTCGCTGTCGTTGTAAATAAAATCTCAATCGTGGGTGTACGCGTGGGTGCGTGCACTATAAAATACACCCTCATGAGCACGTATACACATTTCAGTATGCAGAACTGATGCGTACGAAGAAACTGATACTTTACCGATTCATACCGGTGCAAGAGGCTCCGCCGGAAATTTGCGAGTATCCACTTTTCAAGCTGTACCTCTACTGCGAGGACGTGATCGCTCAGCGCCTGAAAAAGGTGAGCCGAATGAAAAGTGTCGAGCACACGATTTTCAATTGCCACTTCTCCAATTGTTCCTGCAGAGATTGCCGAAGAAGGCGAAAATTCCAAAATCGTTGTACAAATTACTTTATCCGGAGAAACCGACCGAAGTGGCCGACGAAGTCGACGAAGAAGTACCCATGAAAGAGATTTTAGTCAACGGAGAGCCGACGATGGTTCGTAAGCACGAATACTCGAGTACAATAAACAAATGTTATAAATTCATATTTTGGCGCAGGTTCCTATGAAACCGGATGAGATTGAAGCTATGCGCAAGGAACAGGAGCTGGCCAAGGAAATAGAGGAGGGCTACATGTTCACGAAAGAAGAGTACGATAGTTTGCACTACGAGACCGACGCCGTGAAAAAGTTGCGCGAGGCCAAGGTAAAGAACTCGCGCGAGATAGCTGTATGATGGGCCGATCTGTAAGAGGGATTTGAATTGGGCTTGAATTTTTGCAGACCATCAACGAGATGTACGACAGAGCCAACAACATCGTCGGGGCATTGTTCAGCCTCATGCAGAGTCCGAGTCGGCATTTGAAGGCTGCCGACGGGGAAGCGGTCTCGACCAAGACCCGGGCTTGAATAGGGCGTCGGCGTCGAATCGGGTCAAGCACTTGAAACAGCGCGACAGCTGCGAGTGATGGACAATCACAGTCTCGATGCAGCTTTGTTTATCTGCAAAACAAAAAAACCAAAAAAAAAAACAGTTACAATTTCGCACGGAAAGTACGTAGAGCTGCACACGCGTCACGTCTAGCATATACAACGTCGAGGACACCTGTTGGCGGCTCGCGCGCCCAACGCCACTCGAAATATATATTTTCTCGCTCTCTGCCGCCCACGCCTCTCGATAAGTATCGAGCGTCACTCGAGCGAGCAACAAGTTTTCGCCCCATCCCGTGAACGAGCTTTAGAAATATATATTTTTTTCATAAAGAAATTGCTGCTCGCGATTGTACAGACATCGAGGGTAACGTCACTGATACTACGCAATTCCGCAGTGCCAATAAAAAATGTGACGCTGAAGAAACAAGCCTCAACCGACGACATTTGACGAAAAAAGATGATTCAAAGTTGCGTCATTAGCAAATTAATATATACTCGAGCCTAGTAGCTAAATTAAAAACTTTATTCAGACGCATGGCGTTAAGCCAAATATGTTGATTGGAGCTGGCCATTGACGACATTACATTATTCGAGTGAGAATCAATTACAATTTATCGACAAATTTCCAATTTAATCACTCCAATTTTCCTTTTTCGTTTATTCAATCAATATGTAATATGGTGCAATTATACTCATTAAAGAGAAACTTTTGTTACACTCGTTCTGAAACATTTAAATACACTTTTATTTTAAAAACATCTTTGTATTCTTTTTTTTGTCTAAAAGTATGTTTATTTACACTCTCTCAAGTAGAAAACTTGAAAAACTCAGTATGAATTGAAAATTAGTCAAAAAATCGTTTATTCAGGACGAAAAAGAGCCCAACAGTCAGTAAATGAAAACCTGCCCCTTTGTTTGTCATTGGGGTGTGCTATAGCGACGGATAGCCGATGCAGTAGTCAGTCTACGCTGAGGTATAGCTGCGACACGGGGCCAATCGATATACGCCTATATAGCGACTCGTCGCTTATCGCGTCTATAGTTTCCTATTCTTTCATTTTCTTTCTTATAGATAATCGTTGACTTTTATTCGCATACAAAGAAGTACGTAGAGGTGTAGAGTCGGGGTAAGTGGGTAGCGATGCGGGATATGTCGGACAAGAGGCTCGGCAGCGGCGCTCGGCTCGTCGACGATCAGCAGCAGCAGCAGCAGCAGTCGTCGAGCGGCGGCGAGCAGCTCGGCACGAGCATGGAGCTCTTCCAGGCGCTGAGCCTCTTCAGGCGCAAAAAGTACGAGCAGTGCTGCCAGGTCTGCAGCGAGTTGCTGCGCAAGAGTCCGCTCGACCAGGCGGTCTGGCTGCTCAAGATGCGCGCCCTGACCCTGCAGGTCTACGTGGACGACATCGAGGCCGAGGAGCAGGGCCTGGCCGAGACGCTGCTGGACAACGACACGATAGCCTCGATGCCGAGGCCGGGCACGTCGCTGCGCCAGCCGGGGACTGCGCTACCGGGCCAGGCCATGCGCCCGAGGACTCAGACGGGACGGCCCGTCACCGGCGTCCTGAGGCCGGCCACGCAGTCGGGTATCGACGGCTCGCAGAGCCTCGAGCAGGTGCTGCGCACCCCGAGGACCGGAGCCGCTGGCAGACCCATCACGGCCAGTGGGGCTCGCAGCATCAGGCTGGGCACGGCCTCGATGCTCACCGAGGCCGGCGGCCCCTTCATTCAGCTCTCCCGGCTCAACGTGTCCAAGTACGCCTCCCAGCCGAGCATCGCCAAGGCCCTCTTCGAGTACATTTACTATCACGAGAACGACCCGCGTTACGTAAGTCCATCGCCTCTAGCTTTTACTTTCTCGTGCGACGACCTTTCTCTCTTCGCAGGCGCTGGACTTGGCGGTGCAGGCCACCCAGGTCTGCCAGTACAAGGACTGGTGGTGGAAGCTCCAGCTGGGCAAGTGCTACTACATGCTCGGCCTCACCAGAGACGCCGAGCAGCAGTTCAGGTCGGCACTGCGCGACTCCAAAAACATCGAGACCGTCCTGAGGCTCGTGAGGGTCTACATCAGGCTGGATCAGCCGCTGGCCGCGCTCGAGCTCTGCAAAAAGTCCCTCGACTACTTTCCCAACGACGTGTCCATACTCTGCGAGATGGCACGGGTCTTCGAGGGCCTCAACAACGTCACCATGTCCGTCAAATATTACAAGATAATCGCCCAGGAAGACGCCTCCAACACCGAAGCGATCGCCAGCATCGGACTGCACCACTTTTATAACGATCAGCCGGAAATAGCCGTGCGCTATTATCGCAGACTGCTGCAGATGGGCGTGCACAATGCCGAGCTCTTCAACAATTTGGCCCTCTGTTGCTTCTACGCCCAACAGTACGACCACACCATATCCTGCTTCGAGAGGGCACTGAGCTTGGCTACCGAAGAGGCCCTCGCTGATGTCTGGTACAATATCTCGCACGTTGCCATTGTACGCTTTTTTTTACCTGCAAAACAGTTGCATCTCCGCAATCCCGTGTAATTTATCTCGCTCTCTTCCAGTGTGCCGGCGATTGGATAATGGCGCTGCAGTGCTTGAGATTATCCATACACTACGATAGCAAACATGCACCGGCCCTCAATAACTTGGGTGCACTCGAGATGAAGAATCAGAACGTCGCCGAGGCCCGAGTTTACTTTCACGCAGCTGCGAGCATAGCCAGTTTTGCTTACGAGCCGCACTTCAACAGCGCCCTTTTGGCTTACAATGTAATCATTTCTATACATAAAAGTTACGCTTTGAACTTTTACGTAATTTTAATACATTTGCTTTTTTACAGACTGGAGATTTACAAACGAGTTACATAGCTGTACAGAAAGCCATGGATGCTTACCCTGAACACGCGGACAGTAAGAGTCTTTTGAAAAAATTGCAACGCTATTTTACCTACATGTAAATAGTTGTGTAATCAGCTAGTTTTATATATGTTTATTTTTTATTTATTTTAATTGACTATTTCAAGTTGTATATATATGTACAATTCGTTGAAGACATACACACCATTTTTTTCATTATACGGCTGAATCTTGGAAGGACTTATATTTCCATTCAAAATAATTTTATAATAAAATGTACAAACTTAATAAAAATAAAGAAAAGATTTTCTAGTGTGTTTTTCCATTATGCTCAAGTATTATATGATAAAAAAACTACTTTTCACTATTGTTTCCAGAGAAATCTCAAATATCCATAATACAAACCAGTCAAATAACTGATCAACAGCACTTAAATACTAAAGTTGATTGCATCACAGCATTTAAATTTAAATCTTTACGAAATGCACTAAAATACATTATTAGTACAAAGATTTGTACTGCAATTTTCTGTACAAACATTTTTTGAGACAATCTTGTGCTAATTTTTTGTACAGCCTATTATGAACTTTAAATGTACCTTTATGTTGTATGAGATATAACTAGCCATGATATTATGAAATAAAATAAAAATATTGGATAAACTGCCAAAGCTTTTCTTCCAGCTGGTTGACTATCACCAAGGAACGCCATAGATGCTAAAATAAAGATTAATGTTACATGAAATATTTTTTACTGGTAAAATGTGTAAGTAAGACAATTAGATTTACCATATGTAGCCCAAATGAATCCTATGGAAGTTATAATAAGTCTTAGCACAAATAGAAGTACAGTTTGTTCCATCATTAATATAACTCGACAAATGATTAAAGCTACTGCTGTAGGCAACAGACAATAACCTAGAACACAAACACTCTGGAAAAATGATCTGCAACAAAGAATTACCAAAATTTAATTTAGTGAACACTGCTGTTTATTAGATAAGAAAAACTAAATAACTCACATATTGCCACCGAGCAGTTTACTGTTCAGAGTAACAACCATTGAACCAATCCATACTATCACAAAAACTTCTGCAAATTCTGGTCCACCATCATTAGAACTATCTGCTGCTTCTGATCCTTGCAAAATCCTGCATTAATAATTAACATAATAATTTAAAATAAATAAAATTCATTTTAAGATTTTATATGAAGACACAGATGTAACTTACATGGCCATAAAAGTGCAAAGCACTAATGGTCCCCATAGATCCCCTAAAAAAGAATACAAATTTAGCATATGCTGAGTGAAAACAAGAAGTAAATTATTTAAAATGCAAGCTCACATTCTTTAAGTAGACTTTTCTTTTCTTTTGGATACAACACATGATAGAATTTTCTACCGACTGCTCTTACGTCTCTAAGCTAAAAAATACAAGATGAGAGATTTTATTATAAGTAGCTTATTTGCATAGACAAACAAAATATAATAAACACATACAACAGTATCTTTTATTGGTTCATCTAATGTGCTAAAATCAGGTTCTCCTAAAGTTGCTTGATTTCTTAATGAAGGCCCAACTGTCATTTCTCCTTGAACATTTTGGGCATCAACAGCAATCATTCCATCATCAAACATCTGTAATGTTCAAAGTATATCTATGAGCTTTTGTTCATGAACAAATAATAGAAGCAAGTCAATGAACTTACATCAAGCCGTGTGTCATTCATGGCTGCAATTAATCTATAACAATTATCACTCTACGCTATTGAAAATGAATTGGGTGTATTAGAATAGAAGTAAATTCAGTCAATTTTGAAGCAGGTCAGGGCTTAAACATACTTGATATTACACTGTTGCAACAGTTAAATAGCCCTTTAACCTATAAGAGCTGAAACAACACACCTGTCACTATATAAACATGTATTCACCGAAGCTGCTTTTGCGTCTTTGTAGCTTATAGTCTGAACAGGATCAAGTATCGCGAGTGCCCAGTGCAGCAGCAAAGATCACAACCAAATTCAAACGAATAGCAGAATTAAAAATGATAGGCGTGACGGATGCGCTAATCATCAATAGCTATCAATTTGGTTCTCAATGACTGAGTCTTTGCGAATTTCGTATTTGAGAGTGCATGTGTGTAGTGTATTACTGTCAAGTAGTCACGTCGACAATTTTTCTAAAAAATCCAGATGGCAGCATAAGTTTATACACATGGAACGCGCCGCGGGCACGATGTAATGATATTTACACAGTATATCAGCCACTACACCGGCTAAAGTGCACAGCACTTGTCAGTTTCTCACTTCTAAGGCAGTGTGAGGTAAATATTGGACTGCTAACAGTGTACTGTATATCTCCATACACACACGTGTGTGCATGTGAGAAAGAGTTTAAAAGACAAAATAAAAATCGTTCGTTTTAAGGTGTCCGTCGCATATTTGTTGCCTTTGTCTACGGAATAGGACGAGCGGTTATAATTGCTGGGACAGATATTACTGGTGGTTGGACGGTGGACAGTGAAAGGGTCAGATTGGATATGTTTCTCAAGATATTCTTTTTTTTCACTTTTGCTGGCCTTGTGTTGAGTAGCCAAGCGGCGAATAGCACCCGACCGGTGGCAAAAGGCCCGAACGTCACGAAGCAGCAGCTGACGGATGGAGCTCGACAAATTGAAAAGGCCGAGGGCGCAACCGAAAGTGCAGAGTGGCGGGAAAAATCGAACGATGACAAAAGTCAAAGTGACGAGGTGGTATCGGCGAAATCGATCGCTGCATCGGCCGCCGATAAGGAGTTGTGTATCCTTTTTTCATATAATGAAACATTTACCAAAATCGAAAACGTAATCGTTTCTTAACTAATCGCTGTAACGCAAAAATAACGCAGACAAGAGATTATTCGTGCAGCGAAGAAAGGAGCACGCCAAAGCCGCGCAGAGCATTCGAGAAAATGTCCAAATACGAGCTCCGATATAATATGGTAAACATTGTACTTGACACGATCATCGAGGTAATTGAGTCGAGGAGATTGTTATTGAACAGTGTCACCGACGACAAACTCATTCGGACGACCTTCATGAACACCACCAGCGAAGAAGAAGCCGAATTCGTCGATGGTACGTACGAGTCTTAAACTCAATCGAGTTTGACGTTTAAAATTGATTGAGTTGTGAATTGTTGTTGAATTGTTTCACATAGCGATCTCCAATGTGCTGGAAAACGCGGCTCTGTTCGCCGAAATCGTGTGGAAACAGCCGGACATGGCTCGACTGTTTTTCAAGATCAAAGAAAAACTATCGGAGACGATTGGCTGGTCGTTCGGCTTCGTAGAACGTTGCCGCTTTCTGCTCGACGACGCGACTCTCAAGAAAATTCATCTGGCTAGTCAAGAACTCGAGATAATCGAGAGGGAGCCTGGTTACTCCAATCCAAATTCTCAAATCGGCTCGAAAAACTCCGACAAGGAATCGAAAAAGAAGAAGAAGAAGAAGAAGAAAGGACCTGTCATGGCTAAATATGAGCTGTGACGATGGCACGCTGGACGCGCAACATGTTATCGGTACGAAGAGAGAAATAAAAGTATTTTTTAATATAATAAAAAAAAGAGTCAATGAAGAATGATTGAATGATATCCTCGCTGTCCCAGAATGAAAGAGCGAAGCTGCCGATAATCATAGCTCGTGGGCCCGGTGAAGCTTGACCGATCGGTAATGCCGAGCTCGTTACGCGAGTCAGCGGTCAGCGGCAGGTGAGCTGGCGCGCGGTGGTGGTGGCGGTGGCGCGACGTCTAGCGGTCGATAAGGCGCAATACGCGATCTGCGCTGCGGACTCGCTCTCCCGAGCCAAGCGCCAGACGGGCCAGTTCGCAGAGCAGCAGTATCAGTAGTGGTCCTCCGCAATAAAGAGCGAGACCCATCGAGACAGCTCTCATAACAGTCGGCGCGTCGTAAGCGCGACTACTCAGACTTTTCTTTTCTTTGCCGTGTGTTGCGTCGCTACGTCGTCCTTATCGAGGATGATCGGCTCGTCGTCATCTGGCCCGTGCCTCCTCGCACTGCTGCTCGTCTTTTCGACAGGTAAGCATCCTAATCGTTCCGTGTTTGCCAACTAATATCAGCGGAGTCGCGGGCTATACTTATGGTCGAAGGAAAAGCGCGACACGCCTAAACGTCGGCATTCGCCCTTATTAGGAGATCGGCCCTGCTCGTTTTTTCTCTCTCTCTCTCGTAATTTCGTCGTCGTTGCTGCAACGACAGAGCGCGCAGGTAAAAAAGCGAGACCGAACGCGCTCCGCTCGCTCGCTCGCGCGTTTCTGCACTTGTGCGTTGGATAGATATGTCCGTGCAGCTATCCAACACGCACGGCCGCTCATACTTTATACCTACGCTATACTGCACGGTATTTGTGAGTATAAATGTATACTCTCGGCACACGCTCGCCTCTAGCCATATACACCTTCCTCCATAAACATGCACCTTCACTTTCCACTTTACTGTTACAATTTTTCGTTTATATAGACGCGCGCGTGCCTGTCGCGGCTCGATCGCACACATGCACATTATATGTGCGACGTACGAAATCGACGCGATCCGCACCGATTAGCGCTCCTTTTATTTTCGCCTCTCTGTCTATTTTTAAGACGGAGTCTCCTATCCCCCTATATCGATCCATACATTATGCTGCAGCGATTTTTCTTATTTTTTCCAAGAATCGGCTAAAATTGCCTCAATACGCATGATTTAATTGAAATTCGACCAAGTATTTCGTTAGAATCTCGTTTCCTCGCGTTGAATTTGCATCGAATTCAAGTTTTACTCGTTCCTTGTATGGTTATAAAATTACTTTCTTTTATCTGTTGTCGGTTCCTCGCGCAGCCTTACGCACTGCCTCTCGAATCTCGCACTCGTTAAAGAAGCTTTTATAATCAAAGTCACCTCGAGCCTCGGAGTATCGACATTTCTGACAATGTAAGAGCAGATTTTCGAAACGACTTTGTATGAGCAATGGCAATGAGTCGGACGGTTTTTCCTTTTTTTGTTTTTGAATATTCATACGAGCCCAAATGGCTCGAAGCGATTGTATTGACAAATTTCGACACTAGTCGGCATTTGTCTCGTATAAAAATTCTCAATTTTCACCGAGCGAGGACTGTCGGGCGTTTAGCTTCGGCAGCTGCTATGTATGTAATACTTGTTACTTAGCTCGGCGTTCCTCAAATCTATACGTGTGCACCCGTACATAAAATACCGGTTTCTTTCCAACGTGTCTGTCTATACGCATTTTTATAGGAGTCAACTTTCGTTGAGAAAAATTATTATGTAAAATTAGTCTACTGGAATGCGCGCGTGAAAATAGAACCTTCGAAATTCACGGGCTGACCTTCAAATAAAATCGGGTAAAAGTTGTTTAACCGTGAGAGGGGCCGCTTTTTATATTTATAAAAATATATTTATTAAATTAACTTTTGTTTTTCGTCAATTTGGGCTCGAGGCCTGCTCGGCATATACTCACGAGCTAAAAATCGATCCTCGAGCTTGTCATAATAATTTTGCTTTCGCAATTGTGCGAGCACGTTTGTACGTGCGAGTATGTGTATGTCTGTGTGTGTGTGTGTGGGTGTAGGGGGAGGGGAGCTCGTCCAAGGATCTCTTAGAGTGAAATTCAAGTCGTTTATCAGCCAAATCGGCTCGTCTTTCACGTACATAATACATATATTTATAGCAATAACAGCGACCGCTGGTTGTGGAATAGATGCGCGCCGTAGACACGTTCAATGAGAATAAGCGCAAGAGTCGCGCGCGTGCGAGTCCCATCGATCTTATAATGCGCTTTCTCGAAACAATTTCTCTTTTGTATGTGTATATGTGCGCCTGGACGCCTGTATAAATATAGACCCATAAACAATCGGCCGCCGTACGTGGGCCAGCCTAAGATAAGCGTGTCCGAGCACATTTGCCGTGTAGACGTCAATTTACGTTGATTTTCACAGCTAACGCGCAATCTGGTGGCAACAAGTACATCAACAACAACGAGGCCAGCAAAGTCAAGCTCGAGGAATTCAAATGTCCCGAGGGACAGGGCAACGGCAATTTCGCCGATCCAGCCACGTGCAGGCGATTTTATCAGGTACGTTGATACACGACAACGATATGCATCGACTTTGCTCCCGAGAGCTTTTTTATACTAATGACACGTTGACAATTGCAGTGCGTCGACAACTACCCGTACTTGAATCGCTGCCCATCGGGACTGTACTTCGACGACATCAGCAAGTTTTGCACCTTTAAAAACGAAGCCCGATGCGGACCAATCCCAACGAGTGAGTATCCAAAGATGATCGTGTGATATATTTTTGAGCTAGCTTTAAACTTTAATCTGTGCTTGCACGAACACAGCTCCGGCACCGATAACCGAGGAGCCAACCGATCTCGCCGAACGATGCGATACGTCCGAGTGTCAGCTGCCCTACTGCTTCTGCTCCAGAGATGGTACCCTCATCCCTGGCGGTCTCAAGCCTTCCGAGACACCACAGATGATCATTTTGACCTTCGACGGCGCCATCAATCACAACAACTTCGATCATTACCAAAAAATCTTCAATTCGGGTCGTCTGAACCCTAACAGTTGTCCCATCAAGGGTACCTTCTTCATCTCTCACGAGTACTGTAATTACAACATGGTTCAAAGTTTAGCGCACGACGGCCATGAAATCGCCGTGGAAACCGTTTCGTAAGTGCACATCCACATCCCATAGCATTTCATCATCTTTAGACGTTCATTAACGAATGATCCATTTCGGGTGCTCCCCCCCTACAGTCTCCAGAAAGGACTCGAGGACAAGGAATACGACGAATGGGTGAACGAGATGATCGGTATGCGGGAAATACTCAGACGCTTCAGTAACGTTTCCAAGCAAGAGGTCATAGGCATGCGAGCTCCGTATCTCAAGCCAGGCCGCAACACCCAGTACAGGGTGATCGAGGACTACGGCTTCATCTACGACAGCAGTATCGGAGTCTCACCGGTTAAAACGCCCATTTGGCCCTACACTCTGGACTACAAGATCCCACACGAGTGCAAGGCCGGCACCTGTCCGACAAAATCCTTCCCCGGCGTCTGGGAGTTGCCACTCAACACTCACTACGTAGAAACTTACGATGGTGGCCATTGTCCCTACCTTGATCAATGTGTGCTCCACAGTCACGACGCCGACGATGTATTCCAGTGGCTTCAGGAGGACTTCAACCGTTATTACGAACAGAACAGGGCACCCTATATGATGCCCTTCCACACCAATTGGTTCCAGATCAAGGAGCTGGAAAATGGCCTTGCTAAATTCCTTGACTGGGCAAACTCTCTGTAAATTTTACTTTTTACCTAGTGCATTTCATTCTAATGTGTTCATTGCTTTATATTAAAAATTTACTTCCAGGCCTGATGTTTACTTTGTAACTGCTTACCAAGCTCTGCACTGGATGACAGAACCAAAGCCTCTTAGTCAACTTAGTCATTTTGAAGGCTGGGATTGCAAGAATAAAAAAGAAAATTTGCCTGAACCTCCTTGCAACACTGCTAACAAGTGTGCACTTGACTTTAAACCAGCTGATTCTAATTTCACAACAACTAGGTAACGTCTTTAATATTTTCAAAGTTATACTTTGACAAGTAACGACTCTATTGTTTTTTTTACACAGGTATATGGAAACTTGCACCGAATGTCCTAACAGGTACCCTTGGTTGACCGATGCCAAAGGTACTGGATATACAGTAGATGATTATAGTCTTGAAAAGGAGCAGCAGCAGTAATTTTTTCAATGTATAATTCTCTGTTAAATACTCGCACGACAAACTAAGTGATTCCAAGAATCAAACAGATCAAGTATTCCTACTTGTAATAAAAAATATTTAAGACCAAGGAAACAAAAGACTTATGAAAAACATAGACTCATACAGTTTTTAGCTTTACTATTTCATTATTTCCATGAAATATTGTTGAATGTCATCTGAAAACTTACTATAATTGAATATGTTGTTACGTAAATTACACGTGAATCTTAATTCATTGCCAGATTATGTGTAATGTTTTTCTAATGTTGTTAAACATGTAATGCTTATAATTTAATAATGACAAAGGAGCTAAATCTTAAAAATTGAAATTAAATTTTGTAATAAAAGAACTTATAGTGTTTATAATGTTTATATTTTTTAAATAAAAGTGGATGATAAAAAATTAACACTGAGTTTTAGATTAAATATTTAACTTGTTAAAGTTAAATTGTACATAACACCATTCAACTTAGTACACATTAAAAGACTAGAAGTTCAGGATGATTATTAAACTCTTGGGCAATTCTCTTTTCAATTGCGGGTAATGACAAATTGTCAGTCGTCACGTTAAAGCTCACAAACACTGGTACACCAACTTTGGCGGAAAGTCTCGACGCGATAAACGACGAAGTGTCATCGACGATGGGTCCCAAAATTTTTGTCGACAAAACTTGTTTTTTGTCATCACCGGCCACAGTCGAAGCGATCGCCAAGTGTTTTAAACTCTGATCGTTGTATTCGGCGAGCCAGACGTAGAAACTCTGTTTCATCTTCGTGATCTGGCAGATTAAGTTAACCTCGCCAACTTTATCTTGAAAATTATGAAATTGAAAACGGCATGGTAGCAGTTCTAAATCATTATCCAACCCCATCACTCTTTATCAGTTTGTAAACCGTGAATCGATCGAAACTTTGTAAAGCGAAATCTCTTCACTTGTAATACAATGAAATATGACAGGGTAAAAATTGCTCGTAATAAACTTATTTACGAATGTAGTCAGAGAAGTCCCGCAGTTCAAGTAAACAGACTTACTGGGCAATTCGTAAGATGGCGGGAACTCATTGCCGGACTGGCTCCATGAACGTCGTCGGCAACATAGCTTTTACGATTCGACTCGTTTACGCTAGATGGCTAAGGCACTCCATGTATAATGTATTGCAGTGTGTTAGTGTGACATACGAAGCAATAGTCACTTCACCGGCACACCGCAAAGTCAGCATAGCATTGCAACGCACAGGTATTGAAGAATTGTGTTTTTACAATAAACATATAGATATACAATTTGCATGGGAAAATGGCGCAAAACCACCGGGTGAACCGCAAATAACATGTATTCTGTATACCTATATATAGTAAACACGATTTTCCAATAACGTTTGTGTGTCAATATATAAATATTTGCACCTGATAGTCTGAGTGCAGCCTTAAATGGCTATACAAAGTTTACAAACGTTTAAAAACACTCGTGTCGAGTTTTGAAAATTATATGTCATGAACTCGATCAAAAGTACATTGATGAATCCACATTATTTATCTGATGAAGAATGATCTTTTTTAAATGCAATAATTACGTATTCTTCATACTTTTTCATATCTTGGAAAATTGTCGGAGTACGTCAATCAGGATTACGAGCGATAAATCCTCATTTCTGTCAAAAATTAAACTAACCGTACTTGTTGACATACTTTTAAAGACCGCGATAACTATTTCGAATGACGATAGTAATAAATAAACATTCGAAATTTAATGGATCCTTATAAACCTATTGTACACGAGCATCGGTATTTTGGCTAATAATTGAACAAACGGAGTCAAAAAATTTTGCAATTGCCGTAAGAAATAAATATTTGTGAATTCCATTGTCAAGAGAAGAAAGCCGAAAGTGTCAAAGTACAAAAAAATCATAAATAGCAAAAATATGATTCATTACAATTAGCAATGTTATGGTGGCAATCATTGGTGGCGTCCTCATACTAGAATTCCGCTTTCCACCGCGAGACTCCTTTTTTTCCTCTCTTTCTCTTTCTTCGACAGCCAAGTTGTATGTCCTATGTGTGCGCGCGCGCGATCTTTTTCTTTTTCTGACGAATTACGACGGATGGTACACATACATACATACCTACATGTCTGTCTGTACGGTACACGCATCTCGCTATCTCTGCCTCTTCCCCACTCTTCTTCGTCCTCGCTCTATCTTTCTCTTTCTCTCATCGCCGTTTGGAGTCCAAAGAGCCAAGTCCGAGCAATTTCCAAGTTTTAATGTTGCAATACGCATGCGCCCCCTGCTAGTCGAATTTTAATACCAATACGGCCGCAGCCAAAGCTCGCAGTAGTAAGCAAGCAGTAAGCAAGACCAAGAGAACTCTTCTGGTTAGAGTATCCATTTTGATCACATGTGAGTATACTACCCAGTTTTTCTCTCTTGCTCTCTGTCTCTCAGTGTTGAATCGGCATTTTCGACCGGTAATAACCAAGTGCTGACTTTGCTATATTATTAACCAAGTTCGAGGACGTTTTTCAAGTGTTCTTGTGTTGAAGCAGAATCAACTCTGTCAACCCTTGGCTATTATACAAAACGGGAGAAATATTCGTTGAGGCTCGCCGTCGTCTCACGGCTCTCTGCTTCCCGATTGATCACTGGTGCCGTGTGCTCTCGAAATTTTTTTTCTTATGCATCATCTACTAAACTCGCAGTCAAGTCGTTTTTATCGAACTTAGCATAAACAAGTGTTTTTCGTTGTTTTTTGTCCATCCTTGTGTTGCCAAATCCGCCTTGTGAGGAGACATCGTTTTACACGCGGTGGAGGTTGGTGGGTTAGCCAGAGCAACGAACACGCCGCGTTACAATTTTTTGAGGGTTAGGGGACACCCGCGCGCTCTCGGCTCAGCCTGTGATTGCGTTGCCTCTGTCTCTGTCTCTCTCTTTCGTTCTCTCATATGCTAACTTTGTTCGCTTTCGACTCGAAATTATGCAGTGAAAAAGTGCCCGTAATGGTGTATTTTGCGTTCTATACACCCGCACGTGCAATACGATAGGTTCGGATCGCTCGATTTTCATACACCGCGTGCTTTCCTTGCTGCCACATGGTCAACGCCGAAACGAACGGATATCACCTCGTTTGCGCGCTCTCTTTATATCTAGCTCCGTCTTTTTCTCTTGTACTTCGTAGGTATACATATCGACTATGTGTTTATGCCGAACCTAAGTCGCCAGCCGCCCAACTCGTATTCCCACGCGTCCAGTATTGAATCTTGTTTTAAAATACCTACGACACTTACTTATCGTACAGCTTCATAAAGTGATTCATACCTTGAAAACTCTTTAGCTATTCTTCTTTCTGCTAAAAAATTTCAATAAATTTACCTTCATTTTAACATTAATTTTTTACCATTTTTTTTTCTTTTATTTACAGTTAATCAAAACACAAACTAAATATGGCAGATATTGAAGATACTCATTTTGAGACTGGTGACTCTGGAGCCTCTGTCACATATCCTATGCAGTGCTCTGCACTTCGCAAAAATGGATTTGTCATGTTGAAATCCAGACCTTGCAAAATTGTGGAGATGTCCACTTCTAAGACTGGCAAGCACGGTCACGCCAAGGTCCATCTTGTCGGTATTGATATCTTCAGTTCCAAGAAATATGAAGATATCTGCCCATCCACACATAACATGGATGTACCATTTGTCAAGAGAGAAGATTATCAGCTCACAGACATCTCTGATGATGGTTACCTGTGCTTGATGGCTGATAACGGAGACTTGCGTGAGGATCTCAAAATTCCTGATGGTGACTTAGGTACTCAGCTCCGTGCTGATTACGATGCTGGCAAAGAGCTACTGGTAACTTATGATGATTCAGAGATTTTGCAATTTTTTATAATAACAATATTTTGATTTTTTCTTTTTTTTCTTTTTCAGTGTACTGTACTGAAGGCCTGCAACGAGGAGGTAGTAATTGCTATCAAAACCAATACTGCCCTCGATAAATAATTGTGTTCAGTTAAAATAAATGCTTACTGCCCAGCCAAACAACATCTTTTGGTTAATAAGCATTAAGTCAACTATCAACTTACAATAAATTTGACAACCAAGAACCACCAACTTTTTTTATCAAAGTAACATCCTTAATACTTTCATACAATTAACCGAAAGGAAAACTAAAGAGCATAAAGTTTCTAATTATTGTAAGATTGAGCTTACATATAAGTTTGCATATCTCAGTCTTAGAAACTTTTTACACTAAAATACACATGTTGTTTGTTATACATGATATATGCAGCAACTACATCGAAAGATTGAAAAATGGAAATAAATTGAAAAAAGCCTTTACACAAAAATCTTTTTTTCTTTTTGTTAATTTCATAATGTTAATAAATTTTTAAACAAAACTACTATGAATTGTAACAATGAATTTTCTATCTCTATTCTATACTACATTAAGTATGAAAACAAATATTTTTTACTCGTCAAAAGACCAAAACTGGTGTTGAATGCCAAGATCATAGCATTTTTACCTTAATTTTTGATAATGCGTACCTCTTAAATATGGTAGGTTTTATTGATCCGTAAGTGATTTGCACAGAATCAAGGCCATGGTATAGGAATTGAATAATCAATTTTTTAGCCACTGAAAAAATGGCCTATATTTTTTAAGGAGATACCAAAGCAGGGCTATAATGTTAATTTTTGAACATATTTTTTTGAGATTTTCATTGATTATTTCATTAATAAGCTACAAGGATGTCTTCATTTTGTTGTTTTTTATACATTCTTGCAGCTTTATTGAAAAATATCAAGTGAAAAACTCAGAAAACGTATTTTGAAATTTTTATTTTGGTCTTGCTTCGGAATTGCCTCAAAGAAAATTACTTAAAAAAACAAAAAATTATTTATGAAACTCGTTATTATCATATAAAACGATCCATGTTTAGTACATAAATTATGTTTAACATAATATGCACAATAATTGACAAAAAATCCTAGTAAAAAATCATGTTCTCATCTTTATAATTAAACAAAACTTCCCTAAAACAGCTAAATATATTTTTTTAAGAGAACATTTTCGTAACTAAGTGAATGCTTCATGTCTTAATGAAAGTATGTTTATGCTTATACAAATAAATTTGAAAGATAACTGAAATTCTTCAAGTGTAACTGATAATTTAACAGATACGCACACTGATTGATGAGATCTTTTATGAGCGCAATAATTATTTTTTCTTGATATTTTGGAGCTTTGATACGACTAGAAGTGTGTATCTTTGATTAATGTAACGGTAAGCCAAATAATTCCAATGTGCACATTAGATTTTCATAATACATTTTTGAAGAATTATATTAATTATTCAAGGTGGCGAACTATGAACTAGTTATTGTGTGTAGGAATTTAATCCTTTTCATACTCCACAAGTAAAAACTACTTACCGAATTGAAGGCTTGTAACTTTTTTGGGCCTCCTATCATCATTAAAAATTTGAAGTTATTAAGCCCACATGCAGTACTTTACTGTAAATATTGTTGAGTCCTGATTATAATTAATTCCCTTAAGAATAATACGTTTTGCTTTAATATTATAGTGCATTGAAATGAACAAGTCCAAACAGTAGAACATTAATTGTTCTGGAGTTTCTATCTAAAAAACTGACTATTTTGTTTCAATTTGCTACGAAATAAAAAGAAACAAATAAAATTGAACATTTATTATGACAAATAAATGATGGCTGAAGGTGCTACTTCCATTTTTACCACACAATTAATATACAGCCAATCATGTTGAAAAACCTCTTTCATCCAATTATAAATGATTCATAATTAAATGCTGTCTTAATGTTTTTTTCATATTCTGTGATCAATATAAATCGATAATTCGATATGTAATAATAATAATAATAATTACATATGTAAACCATTAAAAAAGTGAAAAATTTTCGAAAAAATTAAATTATATTTTATCAAATTTTCTGCACATAGTTTAACCACCATATTTTAAATTTGATAAAAAGTATATGGGAAAAGTTAAACCTGCTATTACAGATGAGGCTGTAATAAATTACATTTCAAACTTCCTTCAAACTACTCAACTTAATAAGCTGAAATCAATGGACTTTCAAAATAATACATCTAAATATAAATTTGAAGCTTGTAAAAATCTTCACGTTTTTACATTTTCAAATAAAAATAAAATATGATACAATAAAAAGATAATAATGTAACTAAACAATTATTTTCTCTTCATTTCAGGACTCATGTATGACTTATTACAATTTTATGTACTATTTACTAATATCTTATTATCAAATATTGTTCAAAATATTGCAAGATATAAAAATTAACAGATACTATTTTCCGCTTTAATACATTAAAAATCTTTCTTTTATACATGTATATATATTATTTAAAAATTTAATAAATCAGAATTCATCATAAACTGAAATTTTCAAAAAGTCTGATAGTACCGTCTCATTATAATAAGTAATAATACTTTTAAAAATTTTACTTTAATAATGCGATATTTATGAAATATACACTAATTGAAAACTTTTTAAAATGGAGTAAGAAATTCCGGGTATGGAAGATTGCATGAATCAAAGAAAAAACATCTTCAATTTTAATTGGTTTATCTTACAGTAAAAACAGATGAAAACTCCCAAGAGGAATTTTGTAACAAAATGCATTTTTGTTTCAATATAAATATTATTCGCTTTATTTATTTATGAGTTTTTTTTTTATGAAAAAAACCGATATTTTTGAGCACTTTTGGAGGGGCTCAATAATAGACTTCAACTCTCTCTCTCTGTTTATTTTTACCCTACATGTAATAACAAAGTTTAGCGTATTAAGCTGTGCAAGACCTTAAGTCGTAATTGATTTGTAATTTTTTTCTTCTTTACTCTCCTCTATTCACAATCGTCATATTTAAAATTTTCGGATTTTTCGGAGGATCAATTGTTGGCATTTCGCCTCTGTAACGCTGCCGCCAAGTCTTGTCGCAGAGCGGCCTGCTGCCTTTGATCAGATAAGGGTTGTACTGATCTTAAACCGTTAACAATATCCTTTGTTTTGCCAAAGTATATTTCATTCAAAGTGTTACGTATTTTGTTTTCCATGTCTTCAACCATGCGGCCGATATTTGCGATGTGTGGAGAAGTTTCACTGACTAACGAATCTTGTTCAACCTGTGAGTAATAATTGAATATTTTCTCATGAGTCATAGAACATACATTAGTTATTATAAAAAATCATAAATAATCATTATAAATAGTCAATTATATATTTTTATAAAATATTTTTTTATAAATATATATAAAAAAATATTTTTGTTCATTTTTGCTATAGCTTAAGAGTTTTCATTGAAAATTGTATAACTTCTGCAAGTACAGTTAAAAGTGCATCACTGCCCTAAGCTGCACTAAGGCTACTAATATTACATACATTGCCACTTTTCTGTTTTTTGTGGCTGTATACCTTTTTTTTTATACCTTGTTGCCTAAATGTAGCATTTTCTGTTTTGCACATTATTAGGAAAATAGTCACTTTTAAGCGGCTGGTATAAAAAATTTTCTCACTGGTTCAGTATACATAGAACTATTTTTTAAAACATAATTATTTTATTTTACTGACCTGTCTAGTAAGACTGCCACCTAAATTCATAGTGCCTGATCCTTGCTTATTTGTCTGCAGCCAAAGCATGGCAGTAGAAGTAAGTTTATAATGTGCATATCTGCTTGAAGATTTGTGCTGAACTTCAACAACGTGAATAGAATCCCAACATCCTTTAATTTTTTTCGAACCATCACCAACTTTCTTTATTAATATAACACCTGCAAAACCATGATCCAAGTCCCACAAATATACAGAAGATACACCGCCTTCAAAATATAACTCTCGATACTGGTCAAAAGCATGATTTGCATCAATTTCTAGTTTTCGTAATCTCTCTGAGGGCATTGACCCATCTTCTAATGGAGGATCATAAGTATTACTCCAAGGTGATCTATACAAAATTTACACAAATATTACAGAAAACATTCGAAGCAATATTTATACCAAGTAATTTACCGGTAAGAATCTCCATCCCTATTATAATCGCAAAGTAAGTAATCTTTTCCAGATTCTTTATCCTTGGCAATTTTCAATGGTTGATCAACAGATGATAGTAAGTCTTCACAAAGTGAGGGAACCAAATCAATAAGATCATTAAGATTTTTTTCAATATGCTGTGGTGGTAGCCTACGCATAAGGTCCAAAGCACAGTCCATTTGTTGTTCAGTCTAAGCAAAGGATAATGAACAGTAGTTATGAAAAGTCATGAACATCATAAAAAATCGTTTTAATAATCTTTATAACTATGTAACGCCATTTTGACAGATTGTGTGTGCAAATTGCAATTTGGCATAAGGCAGGTTAGAACGAGCATATTGCCCACGCAAACAATAATTAGCAATGTGATGAGTAAGTCGGAGCTGTCTTACTCACCATGTTGAGCAAGTTGGAGGCCTGCAAGGCGTTTGGATGCGAAAATTACGAAAAGCCGCAGAGCAAGCTCCTAGTTGTTATCGTTATCCACGCAATGCTTATCGAGAGCTGCTCGATAACTTTCGATGATGCTAAGATGTACACGCCACACGGCAGCTGCCTTAGCAGTCAACACTCAACAATCGAAATTATCGAAGATCCTATGTGGTCTTTATTTTTACGTCGATCCATTCGAGCAGCGATTGCGTTTCGAGCCGGTCGCAACTTGTATACACATTTGCATAGATATAGACTTGGGAGCTGTGAAACTGCGGGATAGGGTGTGTCGAGAGACGTCGTCGCGCGGCGGCCGAGATGTGTGTCGAGCCTTGCTCGCCGTGCAAAATGCAACAATCTTGATGTGTGCACTGGGCAGTGCGATGTATTAGCGCTGCGCTATAAACGCCGATTTGCTTCTCATATACGCATTGGTTTTCTCTCTCTTTCTCTCTCGTTTTCTCCTTTTCTCTCAAGCGCTACCTTATTTGACAACTTTGGCTTGTACGAATATCAGAGAAGTGATCTCATAAATAAACTCGGTATATAGCAACGCTACGCAAGACTCCATAGATAGCCGCAAAAACGCATATTGTCTTACGGGATGTGGCTCCGCCTATACGTGGATATTGCTTGAAATAAACCTGCGAATTTTTTTATGAAAAAATGTTACTTTATTCCATAGAAATAATGAGAAATAGCAATTTCTTGCTTTGTATTTCTGAAAAAATCTAAAATATAAAGTACTAATTGATCGGGACCAATTTCATGAACCATGACAGATGATCGTAGCAATTATAAAATTTAAATATATTGTTTTATTTTATGATTTTTAGACATTTTACAGTTTTACAAACAAGTTTAATAGCCATCATGAAAGTAAATTTGAATTTATATCAGTAGAAGTAGAATACCAATTGAGATGAAAATTTATACCCCAAAAGTTTGAACGTTAGAATTTGAATAAAGGCGCCGCGGTGTATGCTTCACTCGGCGTTCGTTGAATCGTTGTGTCCCACTCGAACATGGAGAGACTGTCAGCAAAACTAGGGATCGACTCAGCGACCTCTCTGTAGTCTTTTGAAAGTTTTATGCTCATCTTGGGACGACGTAAGTATTTATTAATTGTTTATTTTAATACTTATTTGCAATTTTTCTACGATAATTTTACTAAACTAAGAACGTTATTTTCATGAAAGTGATTGATGATCCTTGTTGTCTCGCGAAATTGAGTTTTTAACTCGAAAAATTATTGATACCGTTGTGACATACGAACACGGCAACAAGTACTAACACGTGGGTCGTCAAATTATTACACTATTTTATATTTGAATAAAATTGACATATCCATTGAGATATTTTGAGTAATCATGCTAAAGTTCATCTCGTCGACAATTTTGTTTTGAAAATTATTATTTTAAAGGATCATTGTACTTTCGCACTGTGTTGACTTTCTCTAACCTCACATTTCTGTAATTATAATCCAAGCAGGCAAACAATCTCATATTTAATCATATTGTTATTTTTCTATTTGTAGATCAACATGACTAACTCCAAAGGTTATCGTCGTGGAACGAGGGATCTCTTCTCCAGGAGATTCCGCAAAAGGGGTACCCTCCACCTCTCCACTTATATGCGAGTTTACAAAGTTGGAGACATTGTTGATATCAAGGGTGATGGTGCCATCCAAAAAGGTATGCCATACAAAGACTATCATGGCAAAACTGGACGTGTCTTCAATGTGACACAACATGCCCTTGGCATCATCGTAAACAAGAGGGTCAGGGGTAAAATCCTACCCAAGAGAATCAATGTTCGCATTGAACACGTAAAGCACAGCAAATGTAGAGATTTCTTAAGAAGAGTCAAGGAAAATGAAAAGTTGAGATTGGAAGCTAAGAAAACAAAACCAAGGTCTGTTTGAAGAGACAACCAGCTCAACCAAGACCAGCACATATTGTAAAGGGAAAGGGTGAACCACAAATGCTGGCACCAATCCCATACGAATTTATTGCTTAAGCTGACTATTCTGAATGTTTTTTAAGTCTGTTGCATCTATCAAATACAGTTTTAAATAACAAAAATTATGTTTCTCATTATTTCATCCTAAAATTTTTATTGCTTTTTGAATGTTGTAAATAATTATTTTATTTACTAGCAAAATTTAGTAGCCAATGACTGAAATATTAACAAGATTTATAATTATTTTTATGAACGAATTTTTTAGCATGTATAAAAACAATCCTGTCTAATGACTTGTAAAATTTAAACCAATTTAAACTCGTGTTGCCAGTTTGCGAGCGTGTCTCGCAAGAGGTCGTTCAATCATTGAATACCGCGACATTGATTTTCATTTTTTGCTTACTAAATTAAATGTTTCGTTGCCGAATGAAAATAAGAATTTGTGTTAATATTTTACTTTATTCGAAGACCAACGTCAAGTTGACTTTATCAAAACGACCAATATAACTAAGTTTTTTATATTGTATTGCAAAAGTGATATAAACTTTCAAGACTAACAACTTTTAAAAAACATGTCATCTCAACTTAGCAAAGACGCTTCAACAAATTTTCTGCCAAAAATCTACACAAACGATCCAATACTCTTCCGTAGTTATGTCAATAAAAAAGTTACCCTCACTACCGAAGATGGAAATGTTCACATTGGCATTGTTTATACTATCGACCCGGTGTCCGAAAGGTTAGGATTCTTATGTTTACATCATATTTTTCTATCATTATTATTATTCACCCCTTGAACTAAAGTTGATAGCATGTTTTTTGAATTAATTCATAGTGTCGTACTGATGCAATCAAAAGGTGGAGAAGATGCAATGCTCATGAAAATTATTATGCGGTCTGCTATCAAAAGCATTGATTGCTCTTTTGAAAACGAAATGCCTTTGCCTGAAATGTTCGTCACCCCAATCGAGAAGATGTCTAAGGAAGAGTTACTAGAGCGTAAAAATTCAGTTTTTAAATTATTAACTGATAGTCAGTTTCCCGTCACAGAAGAGAATGGTATTTTGCTAATTGAAGATACTGTGCGCATTGAGCCTCCTTATCGTCCAGAAAATTGCATATGTTTGAACAGCACTATATTAAGTAGAATGCAAGACATTGTAAGTCGTGCTTACAATTAAGTTGTTAATAATGTAGGAATAAACGATCATGTTAGTTTATTTCATTTATTTTACGTTTTCTAGTTAGAATTTTACAGAACTAATTAATGTTGTTGAATGAAGAATGTTATTGAATATACTAAGCAAATATTTATTGTGTCTTACTTATCCAAATGATAGTTTACATGTTAGTTGTGCGATAAATTATTCTTTAACAAAGTTTTCTTTTATTGGAATTAAAAATGAATATATTGGAATAGCAATGTAATTCTATGTTTCTTTTACAAGTAAGTTAAAAAGTACTTTTAAGAGAACTATAAAAAGCTGATTTTAACATGAGTTTATTAAATGTATATCATATATTATTTAAAAAACTCGTAAGATTATAAAGTATTAAAGGAAGGCTTTACATTCGACAATTACTAAAATTTGTCTAAGTATTATGACACATATAGCAAGCCTTCTCATATGTATTAAAAAATTTTACACGAATGTATTTACATGTATATAGTTTTCATAATAATTTATAAATATATACATTCAATTTTAATCAATAAACATTGGAATATTTTTTATTATTTCTTACACAAATTTAATAACCCAACAAAATAATTAAAAAGGTTTACATGATAAAAAAGGAACAAGTTACTTCTTCAAATCTAATTAACAAGATTTATCTGCAATGCAGAAGTTTACAAATTTAATTATAGAATTTTTGTTTATTTTGATAGGTAGAACTTTAAATGTTAGAAAATGATGCACTTGACCTTAATTTAATCTACTTCATCTATTTTATTTCATAAAAGTGTAAAATGACAAGAGTGAAGTCATTCTGAAACATTCCCCACAATTGTGGGTCATTCAAAGTATGTTTGGTCAATCAATAATTGTATAATTTTTTAATCATAACAGAATATTGATGAAAAAAACTAATTCTAGCTAATAAAATCAGTCTGTACTTAAGCACATTGCACCAAAAATGTTTAAGCTCAAATTCAGGTGATTTTTGTGCAATTGTTTTAGTCAAATCAAGTTTCCTTGAAGGGTTTTTCCTACAGTGAGGAAGGTCATTCTGTTTCACTATCTGAATAGTATTCAATTGGATTAGGATTGCGTGTTTTTCTTGAATACTTTAAGCCTAGTGTGTCGGCAAGTTCTTCAATATTATCACATACCTGTTCAATAATGAAAATAAAAGAAATTGAAAATAAGTAAAGACAATGATTGAGGTGATAATGTAAAATAAGTTTCCATACATAGTCAAGTTGTTCTTTAGTGTGAGCAGCTGATAAACAAAATCGTATTCTACCCTCCATCAATGGAGTAGCAGGGAAACCTACTCCTACTGCTGCAATATTTCTGGTTGTGAGAGTTCGAACTACAGAACTACAACAAATTTGAACTTATAACATTTATGTTTTACTTTTTTGTCAAAAATACAGTCAAATGACTTACCCAATTTTTGAATATAAATACACCATCATTGGTACAACTGGAAGAATCTTCACTTCCAAAAATAATTACTCCAATCTGGTTTAATCTCTGTCTAAAATACCTAGTGTTTCTAGCTAATTGCTTAATTCTTTTAGCACCATCATGAGTACCATCTTCTCCAGCTATTATTTTCATTGATGTAATGATTTGTTGAGCAATTGGAGGAGACATAGAAACTGCATATGTATGTGCATGACTGTGTACTCTTAAGTAATTGATTAAGGCCTAAAATATAATTGAAAATTAAACGATTATTTTATATAAATAAATTACATTCAATTATTTATGGCTCACTTTTGATCCAGCAATATAGCCACCAGCAGATCCATAACTTTTGGTAAAGGTTCCCATGAGAATGTCAACATCTCGAGGATTAACTCCATAATAATCGCAGATACCTCTGCCATGTTTACCCATGGCTCCTGTGCTGTGAGCTTCGTCTAAATATAAATAGGCCTGAAGCAAATAAAATTTTTATATAATCAATTTTATTATAAAATAATTTTTAATTATTTTTTATTTACCTTATACTTCTTTTTCAATTCAATCATTTCTGGTAAATGGACAATAGATCCTTCCATAGAATAAACACCTTCAACAACAATAAATATTTTTTTCCATGGTTCTCCTGTTGTAGGTTGTCCTTTCTTTATAGCTGTTTTTAAACGTTGTTCCAAATGTTTAACATCTGAATAAAAAGTTCAGAATTTATTGAAATGTTATAAATTATGGTATGAAACTTATATTATAAAGATTACTCACTGTTGTGATCAAAAACTCTGGTTATAGCTCCCGAAAGTCTAAGACCCAAAATTATAGAAGCATGATTTCTCTCATCACTTAAAACTAGGCAGCCTTTGGTAACAAGAGATGGTAAATTTAAGGCATTTGTTGCAAAACCCATTCCAAAAACTATAGCATCTTCTACTCCCAAAAATCTAGCTGTAAGTTTTTCTAGCTCATCATGGATTGGCAGATTTCCTACAATCAAGACATACCAAAAATGTTATCTATAAATGCATATTTATTTTTATGATATATAAAAATAAATGTGCTGGCATTAGTGCTATCACCTAATTCCAATCTACTGCTGCCAGTGGCACATCCATATTCGCGTAATGTATCAATACTAGTTTCAGCGCAAGGTCCGCTTGATTCAGCAAATCCCAAGTAGTTGTAAGAACCCAAATTTATGCATTCTCTTTTTTTGCCAGTAAATCTAAAAAAATACATTTAAACTGAGTATTTTTTCAGATTTATTAAAATAAAGTTCACCTCAAATTGTTCACTGTTTAGTTCAAGAACATTTGAGATAGGGAGAATATATAATACCTACTCAAAAGTCCACCCATGATCTTTAGTTATTCGATCCATGAGTGTAACTTTAGCACCAGGTACTGAGCAAATTGGTCTGTTCCAACAATCTCTAATCCTTCTGTACACATATCTCAAATAGAACTGTTCAAAATTTTCATAAAGTGGAGCATATCCAACTCTGAATTTTTCTTTGGCTACATTTGGTGTGAAAAGCAGCTGATTAATAAAGCCCAATAACATGAGCACATAGAAACCAAAATGTGTCAGAGC
This sequence comes from Trichogramma dendrolimi, assembly GCA_034770305.1. Taxonomy (NCBI): domain Eukaryota; kingdom Metazoa; phylum Arthropoda; class Insecta; order Hymenoptera; family Trichogrammatidae; genus Trichogramma; species Trichogramma dendrolimi. The sequence goes on along the minus strand of JAPMIB010000019.1, from coordinate 1,525,381 downwards.
TGCTGTGATGAATGGAACTTTTTCAAATGACTCTTTGTTTTTGGATGATTTGACTTGACAGTCTTTACTCTTTGTTTTAATTCCATTTGAGCCCTCTAGCAGTATCTACAAACAAAGCAAGCAAGAGCAAGAGTTAGTATACTTGAGAAGCTGATTAAATTAAATTGTTCTTGCATACAGTGTTGGGCTCTAAGAATATAAATGTACAAATGACCTGGATAAGTTTATTTTAGTCATTATGCTTTGGATTACACTGTATAAATAAAAGTGAAAGCGCTGCCAAATGAGGGAATAACTGTTAGCTACCCCAGACACATAGTCTTTAAGAAACGAATCGATTTTGAGTCGAGATTTCAAGCGCTTTTATAGCATCCTAAACAAGCGCAAGAGTTGCCTCGCGTGCATTCAATCAAGTTGAATAAAAAAGGTTTTGCCGCACTGCAGACGGCATGTCGTCGCAATGCTGGCGGTGGCGGCTAGGGAAGCAACGTACGCGCGCGTGTTCGATCGCAAACGACAACAATGGCAAATAATGATAACAACTCGCTCTCGACCGCGTGTTTCCTCCCTCCCCCGGCCAACGCGATACGAGGTGAAAATATTAAAAAATGCTACGCGTGCCGTAGGCAAGTTTGAGGAATTGCGTAGGCGAATGTAGAACACGCGTGATGTGTCATCGTGGAGAGTCCATCTGTCTTGCACGTAATTTTTCCCAAGTGCAAGGAAAATCAGGGAATCATCAAAGTAATAACAATGCGCGTCCTCATAAATAGCGCGATAAAAACTACTATTATATTGGAGTGTTTGAGGAACCACACCTCGTAAATACTGCCTCACGAGCGTTTTTTTTTGTTGCTCTCTTTAGCTTTTTTCTGTCGGTATCTCTCGTAACGCGTGGCTCGCTTACTCCTCTCCTGTTACAACACGTATGTATATGGCATGATATACAAACACACGCACACGCACCGAGAATCAGACGATCGACCTCGCAACGAGGCTAGAACTACTCGCGCTCCATATACACCATTGGGTGCTAAACATCGTCGTAATTACCACGCGTCACGAATGTGATAAGTGCGTGCCAAGTAGATGATAGAGATCGAGCGAATCGGGCTCTGGGTGGCTGTTGTAATATTTGGCAAGGAGCCCCGGGATGAACGGAAGGACGACGGGGTGCACTCACCGGGGCGGCGTGTCCATTGCTGTAGCCGTTGCGTTGTTTAGCCGGCTGCTGTGCCTTGTTGTTCAGCGCGCAGTGCGTAGCCGAGGACAAAAACGAGCAGGACTGCTCCAAGAGGGTAGTTTGGGTCGTTGCCATGTTGTCGGTGGTCGAGCACAGATTCGCAATCGGTCCAGCGAGTCACAGGCTCGTCGTCTTGAGAAGCCGCGCGAGTTGGCTTTGGCAGCGTATCGAGGGCCCGAAATTGCTTGCGCCACGCGCGTGTCTCCGTTTTCGCAATCGCTCGAAAACTGGGGCCCGCGCCGCACGGCGATCACTCGACTGATTCGACGGCTGCTCGCTGGTATATACGGAGTAGCTTGGGCGCCGCTAGGATAGCGCGTTCTACCGAGTCGCTGGTTGCGCGCGCCCACTGACACGAGACTCACGCGCGGATAGGCCTACGCCGACCGCCTGATTTGCTCTATCCGTAATCCGACTGTCGAGTATCGCACGCACACATGTGCTCGATGCGGCGGACGATGTGTGGCACTTTTGCAGGAGCGATACCTATATTTTATACCTGGCCTCGTACTCGAGAGCGAAGAAGGCAGGCCGAGATGCGGTCGCGCAGCCGCCTGGCCGATATGTGACCCGAGACTGAGGAGCCCCGTTGCCTTGCGCCACTACTTATGTTCTGTATACATTACACCGCATTTGTGCTTGTCGCGCTTACGGCTCGCTAAGCGATGATTACGTCTATGCTGTATACATATATGCGCCATGTATGCTCTGCGGCTGTCGACTGCGTTGTTGAGTGCACGTGTACTTTACCGCATCGCTGCCCCCCTCCGCGTGCACCATGAGCCGACGTCGCCGCCGCTGCTATATCGTTTTTTTGTTGGGCCCAGAGACGCGTCGCAAGGACTCGCCGCGTCTATATCTCACTTACAGCTCCATTTACCACGAAACTAAGAAATTCCAGTTTTCGGCGCAGCGCCTGTATATTAAACTTAACCAACGGTCGATTATCAAAATCGGAGCAGCTTCGTCAAACGGCGACGATTGCTACGTCAGAAGAGTCGGCAGAAGCAAGACTTGCTCTTTTTAATCGCACGAGTTTGTGATAATTATCGCTAATATTATAGCTGCGCGCAATATTCAACCAAGGTGGCCGTCGCTCATTAAAAATAATGCTGGAAAGCCCGAATCTAGCACGTAGCAGGCTATATATACTTGTGTACCTACGCACGAAAAAAAAGACGTTACTTATGTATTGTATTGTACTTTACACCCGCTAGTGTAAAGATTCCAAGCTCGATACTTTTTTTTTCCTTTTACGACTTTTATAGTTTTACTTATCGCATGCGTCGTAACGAGTGATGTATATCGATCGATAATGATCGAATTACTGCTAGGCGCGCGAATTTCATCGCGAAGCCCCTACTGCACGAATCATTTTTCGAAAGAAAAAAAATTGTACAACGATCGGTAAAATTGAATGAAAGCTCAAAATTTTTTAGCTTGCCAATATGTTATGGAGTAGTGGGGTATTATGAGCGACAGCGACAGTCACGAGTGATTCATGGACACGGAGAGCAAATCTTATCAGAAGCTATAGAATACGTAAGCAACGATACTAATAGTCATAATCGTTGAACGAAACCCACGTAAAATCATCATCACGGTCAGTATCTTCGAGTTGTGTTTCTTTTTCCCTGGCTTTGTTGGCTCGCATGTCTCTTTTTACAGTTAGGCCGAGTTGCACATTATTGGATGCTGCAGCACATGCACGAGATCTGCGCTCTGTTGTTCATCTTTACAGGCTCCGCAGTACAGTTTTCCACGCCAAGCTGTAGTAAACTTTCACCGAGTCATTTTACATTGTCGCTAGCATACGCTTGCAGACAGAGAGAGAGAGAGAGAGAGAGAGAGAGAGAGAGAGAAAGAGAGTCAGCTGTGCGGTGCAGTGTTTTGCAGCTGGCCGATTTCAAACAACAACAGTTAGTCGATCGACCGATACAAATTACGAAACCCGAAGCTCGATTCCGTTCGAGGAACGCAGCTTGAACTTGACCATAGGAAAAACAATATTTTTTCTTTTAGAGTATTGATACTCGCTCGGCCATAATATTTTAACGAATAAAAATTCGTTTGAATGGTGCGTTGGAGTTTCGGTGGGAGTAGGTACCATCGGCAGGTACTACGTATCACGGCTGGCTCGACTTTGGCGTAACGCGCAACCTACCCTATCCGCTAGGGGTAGCCGTTGAACCCCCGCAGAGCTCGATCAGAGCATCGCAGTGGGACTCTAGTATGGCTCTGCGAATGTGAATCTGTATACAGTATATTTCGTGTGGTGTAGGCGCGCGAGCATGCGCGGGAGGAGCGGCAGGCAGCACAAGCCACTCAAGCACTAGCAGCGGGAGCGGGCAACTCGCAACGGCCAACGACGTCGACGGGTGTGCTGTGCGATTCTCCAGCAGTGCGCGTCTGCCAAACAGCTTCTCTCTGTCTCTCTCTCTCTCTCTCTCTCGTTCTCTCTTCTCGTTACACATATATAATATATATCGTACAGTGCATAGAGCAAAGCAGCTCCGGTCTCTACCCTCTCTCCTCTTTTTCTCTTTCCAGGCATCCTCGGCATTCTCTGCTGCCGCTTGTACTGTACGAGCTACTGCTGCGAGTCCGCGAGAACGGCACAGAGCACACTTTACCAATACATATATAAAACAACAATATACAAGCAGGAAGACGACGACGACGACGGACGAGCTCGCCTCAGAACGGAGCAATAGTAGCGAAGCAACCCCACGCTCACGACTCACGAGTCGCACGTTCGCTCGAGACAGCTCCATAGTCGCTGCCGCCACCGCCGCCGCTGCAGAACCGTAGCGCAGCGTATCGTCCTACACAGCCTCGACTCCGATTATATTTACGAGCAAATAAATGTACTTTCGGCGCAGTGCAGTGTAATACGCAGTCGGACTTTGCGAGGTAGAAACAAAGCAACGATTCGAGGCTCCAACGTCGAGCGATAAGAGCTGCCAGTGCGCGTCGTTGTCGTTCCTCGTCGCGCCTTGGCCGTCTCCGCGACCATACCGTCCATCCAAGTCCATCTGACAGCTGAGCCGTGCATCGTACTGCATACGTAAACAGTGAAGCAAGGGCCGCGGCATTTAATCCTGCTTTTGTCCTGTGTCCTGTGCACCGAACGAGCGAACGAGTCTATACCTCGTATACTTACGAGTGTGTGCGAGTGACCCGTGTACGTGTCCCGAAGCCAGTCGTCCTTTGTGCCAGTCGTCCTCGTACCTAGTCGCGACTTGTGCGTGAATAGTTAATCGTGTCCTGCACATTTGAGCAAGCTCCTGCCGTCCGTCTGATTCATCTTTACCAATTCGGTCTGCTGCTGCGTGTGTCGGTGTGCGTGTATATACACAGACGTTCGCCTCTCTCTCTCTCTCTCTCTCTCTTTTCCAGTGAGCAGTGCGTGTGCCTGTGAGTGCAGTGTCTTGTGCTTTTCTTCGCTCGTCTAATAGCAGAAAAAGCACCTCTTCTTGCTCGCCCCAATCATTGCATCGCTTTTTTACGTCCTCCTCGCCCTACTTGTCAGCGGAAATCAGTGCCAAAAGTCCTTGCTGATCTTTGCAACTCCCGTTCGTATAGAAAGGCGACGTCCAAGCGAAATTCGATTACGTTAGATATAAATAAAAGAGGAGCTAGGAAAATGTCAGACCTGATGATGAAACGAGAGCACGACTCGACCGACGACTTTGAGCATCTAGAGCACGAGCTGCAGCGAGGCGAAGCCGTCTCGGGGGCCGGCGGCAACGAGCAGCCGCTCCTCGACATATCGGCCTCGCCGCCCAAGCTGCGCAACGACTTCTCCCCGGACCTGCTGTCCAACGATCGTCATCCGTTGATGAGCGACAATCTGCTCGACACCAGCATCCCGAGCTTGAACAACGGCGCCGGCGATCCCGTCTTGGTGAGCTCGGCCGGCGACTTTATCCCGGCCACGCCGCCCCCCCGTCCGCCGACTCGACCGAGCTCGACGCCGTCGTCCAGCAGCAGCCCGACGAGTTGGCCGCTCGCATCCGCGAACAGCTGACCGATCCCAAGACCGCCAGCATGGCCTTCATGGAGAGCGAGAAGTCGAGTTTCCATCGGGACTTGGACCTGAACAGCGACTCGGCGGTGCGTTTCAACGACCAGTTCGGCGACGACAGCGAGGACGACAATACCGAGGCCGAGAGGAGCGAGGCCAGCCAGACCCGAGCCGCTCCGATGCTCTCCAACTTCCAGGACGATCTGTTGGACCAGCAGCAGCAGGCAGCAACACCAACACGAGTTCCAAAACAATCAGCGCAATCTCCTCGATGACGACGACGACGATGACGACGACGATGACATGTTTGCCAAGGAGGACTTTAGCTCGTTGAAGGAGCGATCGGAAGTGCCCAAGAGCCTCTACGACATCGACAAGGACGATTTCATGGGGGAGATTCGCTCGTCGACCCTGCCCCAGCCGGAAAAATCGCCGGAGGTCGATTACCTCAAGGACGAGCTGATCGTGCACGAGGAAACCCGCGAGAAGCCCGTGGTGGCGAGCCAACTGGCCGGCCAGCCGCAAGGCCTGCTCGACGACGCCGAGTGGAACGTCCTCGATCGCTTCGAGGACAAGGAAACAGTGGCATCGGCTCCGGTTGCGGTGGCGCCTGCTCCGGCGGCCCACGAGCTCTACGACGAGTTCGAGCACACCAAACCGCTGCCCCCGTTGCCCCAGGGCGTCGAGGACGACATATTCGACGACTTGGAGCAGGAGCTGTCGGCCAAAGAAGCCAACAACAAGTACCAAATGAGCAACGACTTCCTCAGTGCCGAGGCCAAGAGATTCGAAGGCGCCAGTGGCGGCGAGACCGACGAGTTCGAGTCGGAACCCGAGCGCTCGCCGGCCAAGAGTGCCCCGATGCCGAGACCGGCAGCACCGATTCCCCAACAGGCACCTGCAGCAGCAGCAGCAGCGCGACTCAACAACGACAAAGTCAACAGCTCCAACGGCGATCTGGACTTTTTCGACAGTTTCAAGCCAGGTAAGCGGCTAAGCGTGTCTTTTCTGGCGTGACTCGGCTTTGCTTTCAACACAGCACGCGCATATTAACAGCTGCTCTTTTAGCATATTGTGCAAGTTTAGGCGCGTTGGGTTTTACGAGCGCGACCGAGATGACAATGCAGTCACGGCAGAGCTGAAACGAGATATTCTCTCTGTCCGATTGTTTGTGGGTGTCCCGAGCGACTCCCAACGCGACAGGCGACGCGTCAAAGCGTGTACGCGATTTTCCGAAAATAAACCAAGCTCGCGGCCCTGCCTGGCGCGCTGATAAAGACGCGAAACTTTTCGCATCCCGAGCAAAGCCGAGTGCGCTAACTCGTGCGCATGCTGATGTTGCTCCGAAAGTTTATTGCACTCGCGGCTCGGCTCGGCTCGACTCGTGTTGAGCTGCTTCTGCCGAATGCGAGCGAGCGCGCCGGTGCAGCGATGCGCCAGGCCTCTTTAAGCTCTAGAGCTTGACCGCGCGCCTCCGACTTTCTTTTCTCTCTCTGTCTGAACGATATATCCACGTTTTTGACATTCTCGTTGGGCATGGACTTTTGTTCGCGATGAGCACAAAGCGCCATCGGTATACATCAGTTCTCATTCATCCTCTTCTTCCCGGAAGTAATGTGCCAATCTAGCTCAACGAACCACTCATAATATGCGCACCTACAGCTATTATGATAAATAAAGCAGATTTTTGCCACGATCGACTCTTTTGGCTCAGCAGCTATCGGGGAACTGATAATAATAATAATAATAATAATAATATATATTGTCATTGCAGTAAATATTGTTTCGGGCTCAGCCACGAGGCCGTTGAAAATGAAACTCGACTTGATCGAATATCGCCTTGATTCTCGTCTTTTTCTTCCAATTCAATGATCTACATCGGCGTGCGAGCACAAAGCCTAGTTTCACGCTCGACGCTTTTTTTTTACTTCGTTATAAAGATATAACGCTTACATCGGAGTCATCATGAGAAAAATTTCTGTCTCGAATAGCCTCGCAGTGCCATGTGCGAAAAAATTCGACCGTTTTGTGGGTATTTTAAAAGTAGCTTTCGCAGCTATTCGGCCAGAATTTTGGGCGTCTATCGAAAAAAGCATTTTTTTTTCATGGTCTTTGCATAGACGCCAAGTCTTAGGCACGCGCTCGCAGATCAAGCTTATCTCGTTTCGCAATCGACATGATCGACTCAGACTTTGTTTTTCGCACAACTTATTTATAACGAAAAACACATTATACCGCGCTGGCTATGTAGATTGAAAAGTTCTGATCGCGGGTGTGTTGCTGTCTCAACATCGACAACAACTATGAGAGAAGCCGCACGTAAAAATAGAAAGTGAAAGTTTTCTCGTTTTTGCAAGCGATACTTCTAGCTATTCTGTATGTACATTATTATGCACGCGCGCGCGCGCGAGAGAGAGTCTATTAATAGCGGGCGCGCCACATTCAATGGCGCTTTAACCGAGTTTAACTTTTTTTCTTCAATGAATCGCTTGCCTCCTTTTGTGGGGAAAAAAGAAAATCAGTATTAGCTGCGTGGTGTCTTGATAGAATTAACCTAATTAAGAGGATGCGCGTTAAAGAGGCCTCGCGCGATCGTCCAAAGCCGATGAAAATGATGCATTCGTAATTGTCGATTGATCGATGCGGCGCAGGTCGCGATCGGTGCGCGTCGATAAGCTCGGGCTTGAAAACGTTTCCGCTCACCAAAGGACTGCACGTAATGTAAAGCTGACGTCGTGATTTTCGACTTTCTAGCTGGATGGCTCTTTGTCGTAGGCGACGCTCCAGAAGAGACGCGCGCGCTCGACTCGCTGATTCAATGCGACAAAACAATTCGTTGCTGCGGCTCGATGAGTCCGATATTGAAAATGTGATACCTAAGAGTGTGGCATGGCTCGTGTCAGCGATGAAATAATAATATATTTATAGAATTGATAGCTTGCACGTCTTACGTGTACACATGATTTTGCTCGACGATCTGCTCGTATATGAGCTATAAGCGCACACCGATAGTTGTATACACGAAGATGCTCGCTCCGATATATGCGCGCACAGCTGAGTCATCGCGCACGGGATGCCTGCCTGCTTGCCTGCCGTCAGCGTATCGTGCAGACCTGAATCTCCATTTCAACTCGCCAATTCCAGCAATAATTTCTATTAAAAATCGTGGACGCGACGCGGGCTGTTAGCTATATACCCACACACGTAGCAGGCGCGTGTGCTGCCTGATCCATTTTTTCCTCCAGGGAATATTTTGCCCGTCCGTTTTGTACACACCTGATATACATTCGCGCGCGACATAATACACACATGCATCGATGCACATATATATGCAGAGAAAGAGAGAGTCGAGGGACTCGAAGCGGCAAGCAGACACACTCGTTAGCGGTATTAGCGCGCGACGACCTCACCCTAAGGCTTGTCCCATCCCACCGTCATCGTTCGCGCTCACACACGCACACACACACGTGCGCATCTAGCATTCATACATATATACGCATGTATATCGATCGCTTGATGTTAAGCGTTGGCTTTTAAAAAATCCCCAAATAAGGAGCTAGAAAGCCTTTTTTAAGCACGTATTAAGTACGAGGGGGTGCACATTTATACATCTTATAGTATGTAATATGTGCGGTGGCAGCGATCGGATACCTCATTGCAAGTTGCTTGCCTAAATTTAAGCAAACATACATGCTCGAGCTTTGAGCTTTTCAAGTTACGAATTATTTGCTCAACATTTTACAGCTTATTTGGGTTTCTATGTGAGCTCGGTTGTAAATAAGAGCCGAGATAAATCTCCGTGCGGCAAATGTAACCGTATTTTTGACAGATTACCCTTGAGCTTTATATAAAGCCTCATCCAGCCCACTTCGCGCGACTAAAACTTACTCGTAGTTCAAGAATTCATAACAACTTTACCAATGATGGATTTATAGCTCATCGCGTAGCATTGAAATTTATGTGCGAAATACATTCCACACATATAAATATGATTTTTAACCTTTGAACTATTTATTCCAACTAAAATTTAATATAGGGAGAGTGATTCTATCTCATAATAGAATAGCTTATACGTACAATTTCATAGCATAAATTCACTTGGTGTTATTCATTAAATTCTTATTACAAATAATAATTAAATAAATTTTCAATCTCACTAAAAATTCTATACTTTTATCTATTATAATGAAAAAATACTTTGATACAAAAAATGCTGTGACGAGCTTTGCAGCTTCGAGTATTATGCGCGGATGCAGGTGGTTGCAGGTTCCAGGTATTTTTACACTTTCGGGGCAACAAAAGGTGACCTTCGAGTCATATACGTGCACGCTAATGTCAACAACAGGAGCTCGGGCTCGTCAGTATTCTTAAAAAGACGATCGATCCTCGGGAATTGTCGAATGCAGCTGCCAACTGCCGCTCGAGCTCCAAGTAAATTCAATTTGTTAATCCGGACGAATACTATAATAGAGCCTTTTGCACACTCACCATCGGGGATCGCGTTGCAATGAAACTTGGAGCTGCATGCAAGTGCACTAATAGCTACTCATATATATATACCGCGCGAAATTGCGTGCTGCATGGAAAAAAGTCCTTTTCTGATTATATTGTTTTGCTACTGGTCGATTTCATTATCTTTCAAGCTCCTCGTCTCGCGAGAACGTGTTTTTTTTTTCCTCACAACTACTTGACTCGATCTACTTGTATTAACTAGAGCTTTTTTACCTAAGTGTAACAGATCGATTAAAATCATTAAAGAACTTGACTCGGATAAAGCCATCGATAATATGCTCGGCGCACATCTCCTCGAGATACTCCGGATCATGTTGCAGGGCTATGTGTGACTTAATTTCCCGGTGCTATCTTTCTCTTGCATGCGCGAATCAAGTCCACGTAATCATCGTCACGCAAACCAAGCGCAGCTGCTAATGCTACTGCTGCAGCCATACACACAAACACACGCATATATACCCCCTCGTGCTCGCGATACGTTATGTGAGTATACTTCGTGTGACATATACCTATAGTTGTAAAGCTCGTGCTACGACGCAAAAAAGAAAGGGAGAGGATAGCATTTTATGCGTGCATACACGATAATCTTCCAAGTTTTTCTTCTTTTGGGGCTTCTAATACTTGTGTGTGTGTGCCTATTATTCTTTGTGTATGAGCGTTGGGCGTTTTACTGCACCGCTGCTTGAACCCTCGTGTCTTTTTAAAAAAGTAGATACCACAGCTGACTTGATCGACAATCCAAGACGTTGTCCATCTATTTGTCACACTATCCATCGAAGCGTTCGAAAAGTTCTCTTACGTGTTATTGCGGTACGCGAAAGAAAATATAAACCGACTAAACCCTTTGTTGTAGCTCACTGACAATTTAATTTATATATAAAAAGAATAAAAGGAAAATTAGTTGAAATTGTAACGGTGACTCGGGATAGGAGCCTGCAACAAAAATTCCTAAGAAATTACATAATTTATACTCTTCGCTTTGGACTGCGCTTGTGAACATTTGTACAGTCGGCTACGGTAAAGCTGCACCAATCATAGAGTCCGCTCATGATCGTAAAAAAGTGCCTTACGGGATATTCAGCTTATTGCATTTGGGAGTACGAAAAATAAATTGCAAAATGCACTTGACTCTCTTTTGAATAGTTGACGACGACGACGACGACGACGTAGACGTCGACTGAGTTTTCCTCGTGGAGAGTATTGATCGCTTACTTGTGTGTGCATGGGGTTACAGGCACGTACTACACCAGTTTAGTGTGGGTTTGTATACGCGCATGCATATAGACAACATACACAGAGACCTGCACACCTGGGGGATGCAGCCCATCTCTCGCTTCACCTGTTTGACTCGTATACCGTCGGTGGGATATTCTTCTAGCCGCAGTACGGCATGACTCGCAAAGTCAGCTGCGCGTAAGAGGGTCAATGCGGTGCGTCAATTGACCGTGTGCGAGATTAAATATTCGACGAGGCTTGGGATAAGTATTGGCGCCTTATCAAAGCAATGATCGCACATTTTCTCTGAAATTTCACTGGCGAGTCACTGGGTAGCTTAGGAGTGAATTCTATCACAGTCAAAATGCTTTGATCCACATAAAGTAGAAATTCGAATCGTGAAATGGATCAAATCAATCGATTCGTTCGATAAAATTCCAGGCTTGCGTTATATGCGCTCGCAAACACCGGCATGTTGTATGTAAACAAAAGTTGTGCAACTGCTCTTTCTTACCGACCAGAAACGTGCTCGCGATTCTAGCAATCTGCTGCCGCCGATAACTTATCTATGCTAGTTCAAGCTCGAATCCGTAAAGCTCGAGCAGAGATACCAGCAGCTCTTGCAGCTCCTACATACGTACATACATAATACTGGTGGCGAAGTTTTTATTTTTGATCGAGGTGTCGCCACCGTGCAACGGGCCTACGAGAAATTCAATCTTTTTGTTCCGTTGCGCGGTATCGCGACTCGTGACTCACGATTAATATATAAGCCGAAAAATTCCATCGGAGCCTCGTCGCGCACGCTCTTGAATAATTATCGCAGCTATAATTAGAGTTCTGCCTACAAAGAGCGATGGATATTTGACAATGAAACATGTATATATTACGTCATAACGCGTGGCAATAAAACTTGTTGCAAATGTAAAAACAATTACATCTCAAGTTTGAGCTTCTTTTCTTTTTTTTCCACCTGATGGATGTACGCCAAAATTTATGGAAAATGTATAAATCGTCGAGCATGCAGTGATTCGCGGGCCGCCAGCCAGAATCATTTGTGCTGGCAATTTTTTGAGACTAGCCTAAATCACGATCCTCCGTCGTTATTTCCTCATCTCACGGGCGCGTAGATGATCGCACGTATAAAGCAAGCGCGGCAGCGATCACGTTGAAACATCGAAACGGACTATTAGAAAAAAAACTCGATAATCGATATTGCTGCTTACATGAGCGGTGCATACCGCGAAAGTCACAACTCCCAACTTGGCACGCGTACACGTCGTAATAGCTGCAATTTTCGCTCGCGAACGCGTGCACGCACGCGAGTGCAGGAAAATAAAAGCGGAGACTCGGAGCTTGCGTGGGCGGTCGCGCGTCGTAGATGCCACTGGCCGGGCCGCGATACCCCGGCGTTTTGTCGCGGTGGGGCTTTTCCTCCGCCAGGTGCGTGTACCTACGTAGCCGACCATGTACTCGTGCACAAAGCACAACCTCTGAATTATTCATTATTAATATGCAACTCGCTTACAAGCGAGGCAGTCGCTTTTTTCTCTCGGCGCTTTTTTTCGCAGCGCATCGCGCCGAAGAGTAGACATGGACGTATGCACACCTTGACTGATATTTTACTCGGTAAGCGACAAAAGAGAGGAGAGCGAGAGGAAAATAGATAAGCAGGGAGTAGATTGCACTTCTATTATGATTCAAGGGTAGGCCGTTGGATCGTCTTTCATTTTTAATTATAAAAACCATATAATGTTGTCGAGCTTTGAGAGCGTGTAATCGAGAAAGTCGAGTCCTTTTTTGTGCCCGATCGCGCGCCTACGTAATGATATCGCTCGAAGATCAATCGAAAAAGCAACTCGTCTTGGTTTATTAATGCGGCTTGCAATGCGCGCCCGAGAGCGACTCGTCTGCGGTTCGACTGCTTCTGTGCTCGTCTCTCTCTCTCTTTCTCTGCGTGGCAGGTGATTGCGCAACGCGTTTGCGAGTATTATAATCTCGTATCGCATGCATTGCTTCTCCTTGGCCGCGCTACGATCGCTTCGTTTAAAATATAATATGTAACGTCGCTATAGCATATCGAGCTGCGTTACAAAACGCGAGAGGCAATTTGACGTTGTTTTTTATTACGCGCCATGCGATCGTCGCGCAACTGTGCGATGCGCTTTTTTCGCTTTTTTCGCTCGACACCGCCGATATACTCGGGCGCACGAGTGCTGCACGCTATCGTGTAGCCGAGCGCTTGATAACCTTTGCGTGTATCGCAGCGAGTGCTCGACAACAACAAAAAACAGCCAAAGGATAAAAAGCTCGAGCTGCATGCCGAGCCACCCAAATGAGCCGCCACCGGCCGGCGTATAAAATGTTCGGCAGCATACCCGATGTCTCGTCGGCTCGAGCTGCAATGAAAATAGCGAAGGTCCGAGCTAGTGCTGCTCTCCCTGCTCCGCACAAGACGTTAGCGAGACTTTTGTCCCGAAAAAGCTGCGGAGCCACCGCAGCAGCAGCGGCTTTGCCAAATTTCCGCGGGAATTTTCGGCTCGTCGAACAGCTGTTGCCGCCTCGAGCTCGCGATCGTCTGCACCGCTGATTTGGACCGCTTTCCAACGACCCTATGCTCTTGAGCCTTGCCCGGCTCGGAGCTCTTCTCCTGAGCAATTTCATCGGCTGCAAAGCTCGAATAATTGGCGAATTTAGCTTATAGTCGAGTCGAGAGGCCTAGAATCGAGTCGGAGGAGAGCTAGCATCGCAAACGGGAATGATGCGGTATATAGTAGGCGAAGAGCATCGCAGGTCTGCTGGACAAAGTCGACGAGCAAGTGTACTTGCTGCACAATGTCTATTAGTCTATGTGTGCACACAGACAGAGCCGCGTACATGTGCGAATGTATGCGTACATTACATATAGGCGACGAGTGTAGGAAGAAGAACGAGTTGTCGAGTTAGGGTGGGGGTGTGCATGTGGATCGCGGGCATGCGAGTCGGAGCCAGAGCGAGCCGTGTGCTTGTGTGCGTATCGACACGGCGCAGAAGCTGCACACCGGCGGGCCGCGGCGCCAACGAGTGCGAGCGAGACGGACGAAACACTGCCACCTTCTCGGCTCTCTCGCTCGCTCGGCGGCCCCGGGTCGATAGAGCCGCGCACGGCAGCAGCAGCAGACGCTCGGCAAGTGCACTATACTCATACACACGCGTCCACATAGTCCATACACACGCAGACATACACGCAGTATATTAAGCGAGCGCGAGGTACGAGCGTTAGTCCTCTTGGAGTTGGAAGCGAGCGAGCATCGAGTCATTCTCAATATCTGCTATATACTAGAGCAGCAGCCAGCTCCGTTTATTCGATTAATCGGCTCTCGCGCGGCGCAATTGTTGTGACGCCGAAACAGATATCCCGCCCTTTTCTCCGCGAAACGAGTCATACTTGATATATATAAAGTAGCAGCGAGATCTTTGTCGTCAGTCGCTCGTGCGATACGCTCATCGTCGAGTCTCTCGTACTAGCTCTCTGCTTTGTTTGTTTTTTGTTCTATACGCGTACCTACGCTGCGAGCTAGCGCGAGACCTGCGCAAGGTGTGTGCTACATTACGTATATATACGATACATAGCTCGCGCTCATCTGCCTTCGGTGTGTGTGTGTGCGTGTCTTGTATACGTATCAGAAGTGTGTGTCAATTGTTGCTCACTTACCCGATCGACGTTCGACCTGTGATATTGTGAGAGATATACACGAGCATATAAGCCTGTGTATATCGGTGAATAATCGTCAGTTCGACTCGAATCGTTCGCAAGCAAGAGTCAAGTAGCAGCAGCAGCAGCAGACATGGACGGAGCGGCTTGCAGTATCAAAAAGTCCGAGGCCTCCTACTGGACGGTCCTCTTGCCATGTAAGCATTTACCCTTTCTAACTTATTACTCTATCGCAATCGGTGCGTAAATTAGGACTTGTGGCGAGCATAATACGTCGTGGCATATTCTCCCAGCTCGACTCGCGTCCAGTCAATGTTCCGTCTATCTGCGAAACTGATTCGTCTTCGGTTATACCTTGGAGCCGCGTTTACATAGTTATGCGAGCTTACACGTTGTCCAAGTCCTCGTCGAAGTCGTCATCGGCGTCGGCAGGCAGGCAGGCAGTTGCGGCTTCTGCACGCCAATGCCAATGACGTAACGAATACGAATTCTTCCCAGCAGAGTATTTTAGCCGTGTCCAGCCGACGCTACACTCGAGTGACGAGCAAGTTTTATGAACGCGCAGTTGTATGGGGCAGAGCGTGTAGGTATAGATATTGCTCGTGGTGAAGCGAGCGCGTAGAGGGCTGAGCGGGAGGGGTGAGCCGATTCGACGCATCACAACAACCTGCACACCCCCTTTGAAGCTGCTGCCGCCACCACCGCCGCCGCTGCCGCTGCCCCGATGCAGTCCCGTGCCGCCGTCGATACGTATGCGCGCCCGCGACTCCCTCCAAGACTTTTGCTGCCTGCAGAATCTCTTCGACTGCAGCCCATGGCTATTACATATACTTGCAGCTTCCCGCGTAATTTTCGCGCTATAGGTGTGGCATGTCGTCCAGGAGTTGTCCAGGCAGGATAAAATTTCTACCGAGACGCTCGTTAGAAAATGGTCATTGGCATCTACGCGTGCACGGCTTTCTCGAGCCTCTCTCTATCTTTTCCGTTGCTTTCACTTTTCTCTATCCGCAGCTCTCGAGCATCATCGAGAGAGAGCTAAATATTCAAATTTTAATATGAATATAAGGCGAGCTCTCGCGTCCATCTTATCTAATCAGTCAAGTTCGCCCCGGGAATCTAACTTTTGTAATCGATCCGATTGCCTGGCTGCAGGTACCTCGTAGTCCTTATCTTATCGCCGGAGTCGACTCTCAAAAACAGGTAAATTTTTATCGGAGCGATGCAACCATTCGCTCACTCGCTCGCTCGGGGTTAACAACGATCGCGCGATTACGACGGCTCACCGAAATCGTCCACACGTAAGAATATTAAAGGTAGGGCGCTTGCGACCTGTTGTAAAGCACTGCAGAGCTCTCTAAGCTCGCGCGCTGCACCTACTGTAACGAGCTTAAAGACACGCTCGCTTAGCGAGAGACACCGATCAGCTTAGAGAGAGCCGCGGAGCAGCTAATGCACGATCGAAATATAGATACAATTTGCCCGATCGAGAGGAAAAAATTGCGTCGTACCTGCCTATGAGAAGAGGGAAAAGCTCGGAAGGGAGGAAGTAGCGAGCGCAAGGGAGAGGGAGGGGGAGGGGGAGTAGCATAGAGTCGCACACGCGTGAGGTCGTTGACCTCGTTCTGCGCCACCCGCCCGGCCTCTAGCGCTGCTCTATAGCACATGACCCGGAAACGTGCCGCTATGCTCGCGCAGCCTTCTTCTCTGTGCCGCGTCGCAAATGTATACATCTATATAAACATTGCAGAGATCTGCAGATCGAGATTCGATGCCGCGCGCTATTCAGTCGACGAGCCGTCGAGAGCAGGTGACAACAACGCTTTTTTCTGCGGCCTTCCTGCGCCTGCTCTGCTTATTTGTCCCGAGTCAGCAGCTTCCGTGTCGATCTTCGAGTCGGCGGATTTTTTTAATAAACCCACTCGTACGGATCCCAACTAATCGAGCTTTTCCACCGAAAAATCGAGTGTTTACAATTCTTGAAGAAAAATTTGATCCGTCTATTAGTTCGCAATTCTTCTCTTCGAAGCGTTGGAATCGCACGCATTTGCTAATAATTTTGACATTTTTGTCGTGGACCGATGCGAGTAGCGATATCTTCTAAAGCAACCTATATATGCTCGATTGTGCAAATAGGATGCTGCACTGCTAGATAATCGCTAAATTTGCTGACTTGACTCATGTATATATCCACATAAAGTCTGTGGCTACGGAAAAACGTCTCGTCACTTCTACGTTAAATTATGCTGAAAATCATGTGAAATCGCGACAAGACTTATACAATGCGATACACATGCACCACTGAGTTACGTCCCTGAACAATGCGAGCGCAACCTGCGGATGAAAATATCGATTCTTTTCTCTCTTTCTCTTTTTCCCTCTTTGCCTCTTGCTCCGGTGAACACGGCAGCCTCGTTCAGTCTCCATCTCTCTTTTTTGCGTGTGTAAGTGCAGGCCTGCTTGTGGTCTCTTTTTTAAATAACAAGTATCCGACTTTTGTATTTGCGTTTAGGATGATGCGTATTATATAGGTCTTTAAAGAGGCAGGCAGCACTTTAATATCTCTATTCAGCACTTATCTATGCGACGTGTATTAGGTCGTTGCAACTTGGGAGCGCTCACCTCGTACTTCGATTTTTCCTCTTTCCAGTTGAATTTCAGCGTGCGCATTTACGACTATTATACTTAATTAATCGCCGACAGGAATATAAAAGATCGAATCAGTTTTTTACTCACGGCAATCATCACGTTTTTGTTTTTCAAGGTCATTAGGGAAAAAAAATATCTCAGATCTTATCTTGTTTACATATATACTGTAGAAAAAATTGCACAATTCTTAAAAGCAAGCTTTTTATTGTTTCTAACACTAACTTGGTTTGTTTGATTGACTTTTTTACAGATGCATGGTTTAACCCAGAAAGACTACATCCTAAAGGTGAGTTATCTATTAACTAATTCTTCTCTTATTTCTCTATCTTAAATAATCGTAATCAATGTTATTATTTGCTATAAATTTTGCATGCTCATTTTTTCGTATCATTTGCGTTATTGTATCTTAAGTAGACCGTTATCACTTATTTTTCACCTCTCCTATCAAAATGAGATTATAAAAAAAAAAAAGAAATAGCCAAACTGGCACATATCGACTCGGGTTAATAGGCCGCACCCATTAGGGCTTTTAAACGATACATACATCGTGTCCGAAATAATCTGGCTTTGGCCTGCTCGCACAGCGTGAATCCGCTATTTTGGTCTTGACTTTATTCCGCGAGTCACACGGGGCTACGAGAAAATGGAAAAGACAATTTTTTCTTTCAATTCCCCATCAAGACGACGCACGACCGTTGACCTCGATTTATGCCTTATATATAAGAAAATTCGCGCCCCAGTGTGTCCAACCTACGCCCAAAAAGACCATCCAGAATATATTTTTTGCCTTCGAGTTCGTTGTATTTTTATGAATATAGTAATAGAGCGCGTCTTTCTCCCTATGTCGTCATCGCGCCTGCGTTTAACGCGACTTCCGAGCATCAGTGTACGACGTGTCTCTTAACCAGACTGAACTCCCAATATTTGTATTCAGAATTTCTCGAGGGTTTGTTGTTTGAATAACTGCGGTTTTTGTCAATATAAGTGTGTCAATCGAAATGATCGATTGATAACTAGATCGGCTTGCAGTCTTTGTGACTCGTTTCTTTCTTTGCGCACACAGACACTCACTATACATGCAATTGTCAATGTGTCATTGATTTCTACAAAGTGTATCGACGCGAAAAAATCTGTGCCACAAAAAACAAAAGTTTTCGCTCTCCGGTCAATCAATCCTTGGAAAGACGTAGTCAAAATTATCGCGATATAGTTCATTTTGTAACGAAAATCGATATCCAATCATCCAGTTCGTTTGTTGGTCCGCGAGTTTTTCTCGAAATCAGCAGTCTAAGTAAGTGCAAAAAAGGGCCTAGACTCGAGCTCGCAGCACCTTAACCTCAATCGCGACGCAGCTAGGGTCATTTTTCTATCCGGCGAGTTCGTTCACTCTTGGCGAAAAAGATGTCTCGCGTCTAGTGGAGTAGCTGCAGCAAGAAAAAAGTGCAGCAGCCGAAAATCGGTGCATGCACAAGTGCTGGTGTGCGTGCGCGCGAGCGGCCTGTGCACCAGCAAAGCCAGAGAAGACAGCGAGAGTGTATTGGCCCGGTAGAAAACTAAATATAAACGTCCAGGTTAGGTGCGTCTGGTCGATTGCCAGAGACGCGCACTTATTATGCCTATGTGTGTGTGTGTGTGTGTGTTCGTGCGTGCATAGGGGCGGCTAGCTCACTCAGTAGTGCACACACACGCGCGTAGCTAAGCTTGCGTAGCGTGTCCGGATTTTACTAGAGCGAGATCTCAAAAGCTTCTTCGCGGATTTTTAGTCTTGGAGCACTGCTCGGCTCGTGCGCATTTGCCTCTGTGTCTAATTTCTACAGGCCATACATGTCTTCGACGAGAACTTGGGTCGAATCGCGATTAATACCTCAAAAAAAGTCCAAATACGCATGCACAGCGATCCTCGTGTAAAACACTTATCTCATCGTGTGTGAGTGTAAGTGCGTGTGCGTGTGTGCAAAGAAAGAAAAGGAAAAGTCTGTTTTTTGGTGCATTCAATACAAAAAAAATGTAATGGTCGCCTCTCCATCGCAGTGCACATAATTATCCAATTTTTTTGCATAGATCACCGACAGAAACGGTCGAAACGAAAAAAAGGAATAATAACGTATTCGCGAGTTAGTGCTCCGGTGCATTAGTAAACAGTGTATGTATGCAATAGCTCAGCTCCATACAAGTGTGAGCATTTAAATCCATCTGTGTTATATATACACGAATACACGTTTGTGCTGTAAGCTAGTCCCGATACATACATACATTGAAAATGGCCATCACGAGGCAAGAACGTGAGTACTACACGATTCATCTATGAAGAGTACATTATACATAACATATATATATATATATTGTATATATCACGGATATATCGATGACTGAAATTTAATTTGCTGCGCAGGCAACTATTCGTATATGTGTGGTGATGACTTATATCACATGAAAAGCCAACATTTATTCTATAAACCAGGTTTATGAGAAAGATGAATTCCCCTTGAATATGCGTGTGGCCTTGCGCACTGATTATATTGTACGTCGTAGTTGAGGTAGATTAGTTTTGTATTTTTAATTTTTTTTTAAATGTACGTAGTTAAATTGAAATGTGGAACGATCAGAAATTTTGCACTGTACATTGTATCGATAGAGAACGTGCAAAAATTGATTATTCAATCTTGTGAGTAGCTTTGAAAATTTCTTTTGTGTATCTTTTGCGTATATAGACATATTGAAAAATCAAAGTCAAAAAAAGCTCGCGATTGTTATCATTCGTTAAGCTCATGCTGTTTTTCTTCGTGTACTTGCTGTGTGGTCGCACAGCATGTGCCAATCTTGGAAAAATGATTTTCTTTCAGACGTCTCTTTAAGCAGCGCTTGATTGACGAACGGAGATTTTTTTCGTGAATTCTTGAAAAATTAAAACGCGAAAGTACGTAAACGTATATAGCAGTAGTGACCAACAATGTGCAAAAAAAATTAAATTTTTGTCCATTTACTCGTTGAAGCTATATCGTGCAGGCGCGTGTGCAATTGTAACAAAGCCTCTGCGCTTTGTACTACGCCTGTTTCTGTCCAATGTGTTCTTCGCTCGTCTTTGTTTACACAAGCACATTCGTAACATTATAGACGCACACCCACACGCGCGGGAGAAGGAACGAATGAGAGGGGTTGCTGCCTCTCGTTGCGTGGCTGCCACCGCCGCCGGCAGCGTTTACGCCCTGAGGGGTCTTTCTCTCTCTCGCACTGTACTGCTGATTCACGTGCAACTTTCCCCTTCGAGCTTGGCACGACGACCTCAACACGCTTTTTCGTCTAGCCTTTCTCTGCAATTTTTATTCTATCATAATACTTGATAATTTTACTACGGGACGCTCGATAATTTTACACTAGCGAGTCTGCTTTATTTGGTTTACCAATAGCGTCGAGTCGACGTTTCTATTTTCTTCTTTTTTCGAGTGTTTGCGTTTTTGAGACGAAAATAAATATTGTACTTACACGCAAAGCTTTTCATGATCGCGTGCCCTTTGCTCTGTGTTTGTGTCAACTTTTCTAGTTTTATTTGTCGTTTTTGAGCATTCGATGTTACGAGGAAGAAGCCATCAACCGAAAGAAGGCCCTAAACATGCCCAACTAAAACGTATTCTTGGAATATTTTTGTTTCACAATCTGTTTTACGGAATTGGCCAGTACGTGCTAACGATAATGACAATTTGTTGCTGCTGCACGCTGAAAAACGACGCAGTGTGCGCACAATAGAGTCATTACGTAAGGCGACGCACTAATCAAATTCCCACTCGAACAAATCCTCCAGCAAATGGACGCTTAGCCACGGGTTCAAGGTCGTCATTATTAACACAGATTTTCTATTCTCGTCTATTTTCTTGAATCGCTCGTTTGCTCGAAAAAGGAGGAAAGTCTTCCAGCATCTATGCCGTGTAAAACACAAGCTTTTAATGTATTTTGGTCGACCGTAGAGAGAGATTACGTCTAATAGGTATGATTGTTTGGAGCGCTGAAAGCAGCGTCGTGTCATTGCAGAAGGAAGAAAGAGAAAGGAAGAGCTTAGTCAGTCTTGTAAATCATTGTGACAACCGATGCAGATTTTGGACTCGTTCGCAATCTTTCTTTGTTTCCTGACAATTTTAATTTTGCACCTTATATCAATAGATTATTCAAATGCTCGAGCTCGGCCTTGGTCAGGCCACGATAGGGCGAGAGATTTTCGAATATCAAGTTCCGATTTTCTTTAATTATACAGCGTCGAGCGTTTGTAATCCGAAATGGTTAATTAACACTTTGGCAAACATCGTCAGTAATTATCGGCAGAATTCAGATTTCACGACCTTGGCTGCTCCCAATTCAAGTTAACCTCGCTGTATCTAATGTAAAAACCATTGTTATACGTATGCATCTAGAAAACATAAGTTATACTCGCCTGTATGTGACGGAAATGCACAGGTAGCTGCTGTTCACCCATCCTTGCAGCCCCAGCGGAATTTTTTTGCTCGCTTAGCTTTGCTGTGCATGTGGGTAACGACGACACGGAGTAACCTCCGGTCTTTTTTTGTTCGTCAATCCTCCGCGGCGTATCTGTTGCGACGTCCGAAATCGAAGGAAGTAAAAAAAAGCAAAACGACGATAAAAGATTAGTCGTCGCATTGAATAGGCGACGCGCGTGCGGGCTGGACGCGAGCCAGATCACAAGAGAGAAAGCGCAAATCGTGCTGCACTTGAATGTTTGTAAAATTTCGTTCGCAGTCGTCGTCGTCGCGACAAATACACGCGAGAGCACAAAGTAGATGAAAGAGAACTGGACGCTAGTTTCGATTTGGCAATGATATATCGCTCTGCACGCGCGCACTTGGACAAACCTAACTTTTCTGCGTGCCCGGATCAGCCACTTGTGTTATTATTTTAGGAATAGCTCCTGCGCGAAAATTTAGTTCACTGGCACAGATCATCGCTTAGAGAACTCTCAACGCGGCGAGTTATACATCAAGCATTGAACTTGCGACCTAACTCTCTTTTTCTTTTTGCAACAAACGCGAGCTTGGAAAAGTGTTGCGCGTCCTTCTTTCTTTCAGCGGACTTGAGCGCGCAAAAAGTCACTAATTAGACTCGATAACGATGCTAGCGACGAGTGTCGTCCTTATCGCGCATGAAGCTTCGTTAAAAGCAGTAAAATGTAAAAAACTCATCCGAAATATGTCTAAAATTCTACAGACTTCAGCGGTGCTATTTATACAGCGTGTCGTTTTATGCGAAGGGAATCGATTTTAGCCCCCTCTGAAGCGTCGCTGCAACCCTTTTCTAATCTCCATAATTACAGTAGCAGAAGCATCAAAGAGCGCACTGAACTTTGGTGAATTATTGCCGTTGTTACTCGAAGCGTCGATTGTGAATTTTTGTCCAACCCAAGCTGCCGAGACACTGACACAGACTTTGGTATAGATAAAGCTCTCACTTTCTTGCACACGCTCTCGGTGCTCGGGGAGTAACGCGTCGGTGTCAAAACAATAAAGCTGCGTGAGTAGCTTGTACTCTGCCCCAAGTGTATGTGTAACGACGCTGCTCGAATAGATCAATATATGACGGGAGAGCGAGTCGCTTTCGACGACGACGACAAGTCGAAGCACACGCATCCAGCACGTGCGACTTCTCTCCATCCAAACTTTTTATTTTCTCCCCGTGCTGACCGCTTATCGAGCCGAGACATCGCTTGCCTACTCTTTTTTTGTGATTTCACTGAGAAATAACGAGCTGGTACGTTGCACGCGCATAATCTCACACAAGCCGATCGGTGGTATATAATGACGCTACACCGCGTGTAACGATAGTTGGATAAAACGAGCTCGTGGCACGCAACTTTACCGATCGCTTTATAATCTATATGTTGGGTACGATGTAGGCTCAAAGCTCTTCGACTCTCTTTGTATACCATCTGTGGCCTGTAAGACGCGTCGTGTAAACTTGGACATAATGACACTCGAGGCGCTCGGGAAAGCAAGAAATCGCGTTAAAATTGCTGAAGAAAATGTCGATGCCGGCTCGGCTTAGATGATGTTCTCGAATTAGATACGCTCGCGAGAAATAAATCGTCATTGCTCAACGCCATGAAGCACAGCTGACTAAACATTACATCGAGATTGCGCGTATACGATATATTTTCGCCCATCAAATTTCAATTCCGTGTCGTTACGTAAAAGTCTTATTTTACGACTTTATTATTGTTATCTTTATTTTTTTTAAAGCTGCAAACAACGAATGGCGTTAGTGGTCGCTCGGTGCTGCCACCTCGTTGGCACAAACTAAGCGCGTTGCGTGCTTCGCCCTTTTATACGCTCGCGTTTACACCTACGTGTGCATCGAGCTCCCGCGCCTACACTTACCTGTAAAACGCGCTCTTTCTTTCATTGTTTTTCTCTTATAGAGCCGAGTTGAAAATTGAAATAAGAAAAGAGAGAGACTCCGTAGGCCGTTAAGGTCTTACAACGGATAATCAATGCTCCTACGAGTAGCACTGCAGCCTCGTTGTCAAATAAAAATATTCACATATCCCGGCGAAAGATTCACTTTCCCTTCGGAAGCATAAAAAACTTTCTCTCTTACACGGAGCTCTGGTCGCTTTTGCACGACTTTGCTCGACCGTCGAGCGCCAGAGAAAGGGACCTGCAAGACAGTCCGCAGGTATTTTATTTTCGCCAACTTGTGCGCGTTGTTTCCCTCGGTGACGTTACATGCACATACGGCTTAGTACGGCGGAGAGCCGAGGCAGGCCCTCCACGCGATCGACTTACCTCTCCCCTCCGCTCTCGGCTCTGGCTACGTCTCGCTCTCGCACTGCTGTTTCCATACAGTATATATGACTTCTTTCTCCTCTTGGGCTCTTTCTCTCGTTCTTCGTCGTGCTCTTTTGCTTGCTCTGCGCGCAAGCGGCGCTTTCAGCACATAGGCACACGGACGTACACGGACGCGCGCTCACACGCACACACTTACAGCATCGAAGCCACCGTGTGCTCGTGTACGTGCCCCAACCGTGTACTAGTGTAGCGTGTACACGAGCCAGAGACAGAAAGAGAGAGAGAGAGAGAGAGAGCAAGAGAGAGCAGGTTGGCTTTTGAGTTAGCAGTCGTAGTTGTAGTCGTCGTTGGTCGTGTTTCGAGACAACAACTACCTGTACAAAACACTCCGAGATTCTCAGTGGTGTTTACGTGATAGTCAGTCCTACAGACATTTAATCCGCACACACACACACACATAAAAAAGAGACAAGATGGTGCGTAGGAACAATTCGAGGCAACACGTCGAGGTCGAGGTTTTACCCGAACGCGGACCTGGTGAGTTGTCTTGTCATTACAATATTGCGGCAGAAATATCACTTTTTTCTTCTATCAATCGAGCATCGGGTAAAAAATCAGTTGAGAGACGCGCGAGTGCGAGAAACATATGGTTTTCGATGCACGAATATTTACTCGCGACCATATAATCGCAGACACATGTGAGATCATGGTTCCTGGGG
The DNA here is from genome assembly GCA_034770305.1 of Trichogramma dendrolimi. Taxonomy (NCBI): domain Eukaryota; kingdom Metazoa; phylum Arthropoda; class Insecta; order Hymenoptera; family Trichogrammatidae; genus Trichogramma; species Trichogramma dendrolimi. Next base: position 1,500,537 of record JAPMIB010000019.1, on the reverse strand, counting down.
ACATTTAAAATGGAAGCTCTTATTATAGAGATTCACCGGTTGTTCGCTTACGGTATAATATGTGCTATGTGCGGTGCGAGTAGCAGTAGCAGCAGCAGCAGCAGCGATGCATACACGCGCCTTCCTCGATATATGCTATTATTCGCGATTGGGCTCGCTTCTATCGATTATTCGTCACGAGCTCGAGCGTGTATCGTTGCTAAAGCTTTGTTTTCGCCCAAGAGTGCAATGATTAGGGAAGGAATCGTCTCATCCATATGCACGCACAAACGCGCCGAGCATCGAGCTGCTTTGGCTCTCTTATATTTTTTGCATTTGTCTGTAGACGCACGCGACAGATTGCCAAAGACGCTCGCAGAATCCGACTCCGATTGACTCTTCTTTCGCGTGGACACGCTCGCGACCGTTACATGTATTAATAGCCACGCAGACGCGTATTATAACCGGTCGATAACGTGCTTCGATTGATCCATGGGGGCTAACAAATCCATATTGGAAAAAGCCCGATGGTTGATCTTGATGCACCGCGCGCTCGCTCTCATTAAAAACTCTTCGCGCGTATACCCATAATAATCCACATCATCGCAGCCGCGGCCGACTCTATTCTCTCTCATGCGTGTCGCAAAAAATGTTCTCTCCCATCAGCTAATGCGGCGAGTATTGTGCGCACCTCTGCGCGGGTGTGCTATATGGCATTAATACAAAAATACAACGTGGCGGATATGCCTTACCGGTTCGAGCGAGGGAGACAGATACATGGAAATGTATACAGCATTTGACATCGGATATATATTATGATACTGTTACTGCCTACGTGGGTTCATATGCGGTATATATATATATATAGTATCAACCTGGAGAACGGGACTGTTGCATATGTGCAGCCTGCAACGCATACGCACATGCCTTCCAAGCCTCTCTTGATTCACGCTTACGTTTTTTATTCCCTTCCGCTTATGATTATTATTTTCGATATCGCAAACAAACTGCAATGTTTGTTCACTGGAGATATATAGAGTTTGAGGCCACAGGGCTACACATCGATTCCCTGTAGAAATCGATCCGACCACTGACATATGCTGTCATCGAGGCCAATGATTCTCCAAATTTTCAGTCACCCTTCGTAAGAATGAAAAACTAGTGCTAGAGTCGTTGCTCGAGTTCGAAATAGGCACACGAGGTCATTGATCGACGTCGCCGCGCGAAATGCCGAGCTTGCGCGATTAAGCGAAACTTGGATTCGTCGTTAATAAGAATGCGCCTCGTCGCGATTGTTGTGTATTCGTTCGACCAAAATCCAGCGAGCATATGGCAATTTCAAGGTTACGCCAACGCGCGCCACGAGTGCCACGACGACTCGCCACCGCCGCGGCTCGAGAGACATTTCGGGCATTGCCGATTATATACCGATTTCCCCTTCTCTTCTCGCTTTTCGACAAATCGAAAATGCCTCTTTATTTTCAACGACGTTACCCATCGTCGTAGCTGTCTTCGCCAAAGAGCTGTTTTCATTGTTGCGAAAATATTTTTTCTTCTCCAGTTATATTTTTAGATCTTGTATTTGCCGATAAATTTGTCGGACTTTCTACTTGGGGTGACAACTTGAAAAAATATTAAAATAGTCAAAGGAGCATCTGCGCGCTCGATGCACGCAAAAACAGCTGTAGAGGCTTTTCGTTTTCTCACCCAAGCCAAGTATTCAAATTTATTCATCGATTGTTTCCGAAAATCAATCGTGAACAATGACTCAAAATTAATTAAGCATTGACGATGTTGTAATGTGCTTTGTTAATTACTGTGCATATAATGTCAGTCGGTGTTTTATATACTCAAATTAGCCCTCAGATTGATCCTAATATCATGAATTAACACTTGGTTTTTTTTCTTTTTAGTGGCATCCCTGATCTACTGGCGCGATGTCAAAAAGTCAGGAATCGTTTTTGGTGCAACGCTCACTGTGCTATTGTCGCTGGCCTACTTTAGCTTGATCAGCGTCTTGGCTTACTCGTCGCTGCTCACCCTCACCTACACCATCCTATTCCGAATCTACAAAACTGTCCTCCAAGCCATTCAGAAGACTTCCGATGGACATCCATTCCAGTGAGTATCTATAACGGTGCATTTCTCCAAGAAAATTTTCGTTTGTAATCGACCCCGATGACACGTCTCTAATGCCCATTGTTTTCTCTTTCTTTTCTCCAGGGAAATTCTTGAACTTGACCTGACAGTACCAAGCGAGAAGGTGCACGCTGTCGCTGATGTTGCCGTTAACCAAGTCAATGCTGGTGTCTCCGAACTGCGCAGGCTCTTCCTCGTCGAGGACTTTGTCGACTCGTTGAAATTCGGTATTCTCCTGTGGACGCTCACGTATCTTGGTGCATGGTTCAATGGCATGACCCTCGTCATAATCGGTCAGTACCTCATTTTCTTTCTCCTTTTTTCAACAATATTATTTCCTAGCCAACCATGATAACATTATTTTCATTTTAAAACAGGAGTCATCGCTCTCTTCACATTGCCCAAGGTTTACGAAACAAACAAGACACAAATCGATCAACATCTCGGTGCTGTCAAAGCTAAAGTCGATGAAATCACGGCCAAGTAAGTTTTACCATCAATCTGAGAATTAATCAAAATCCATTTCTTATTTCTCACCTACTTGTCACTTTTTGTTTACAGAGTAAAGGCTGCGTTGCCTATTGGCAAGAAAGAAGAAAAGAAAGATTAAATTAACTCAATCCACTGAAGCCACAATCATCACCGTAAACGAGGAGAGGAGAAACATATAAAAACTGTGAAGTCAGAGGATTGAAGAGGTTACGCGCTATGTAATTTAGAACGAGATATAATTTTGTGATGACGAAGAATTAAATATAATTAATAAAAAAGGATATCGGAAAAGCATATAAAGTGAGAAAGCGCGTGTTTTACCGAGATTGTATCACACAAATATTAAGTAGACATCTACGCGTGAAGATTAAGAAAAAACAATAAAGAAAGGGCTTGGACTGATAGAAATGCCGAATTAAAAAATTAACATCGGGACGAGTTTGATTATCATGACAACCATGATTATAATAAGAGACTAAGGCAAGAGATTGTAAATAACGGACCAATGTTTTCAATAAACTAAAAATATAATTAACAAACATGAGATCAAGTGTTGGATTTATATCGAAGACGAACAAGTCGACGCTCGACAAACGATCCTAAAATATTATAGTGATAAATTTGATGATAGCACGATCATTTGTCGTGCGTTGCTTCGCGATGTGTGATTCAAATTTAAAAAATTAAATTAAATGTACAGTATCATTACTGTAAAAGTTCACCGGAAACACGCGCATCCCCCATCAATATTATATACTTAACTCTCATAATAGAATTATATACAAAAAAATCAATTTCTAAGATCAAGATATCCTTTTTTAATGTAAGACAAACCAATAAATGCAAGTAATACTTAGCGTTATTAATTGTTCGTTATTACCGATACGATGACGAATTTAATCTTGTGAGCAACAGGAGAAAGTGCGAAGGAACAATGTGTGAGTGTGTGTATTGTGTAGAATAAAAAAAGCTCAACGCGAGTCAACTCGCGATTCACAAATGTGCGAACGGTTATAATATGATTCTTTATAAAACGAAACGTTACAATAATTATATGATCTTATACATGTAATAAATGATTAACGAAATAAAACAAGAAAAAAAACTTTACGCTGTAATGATGAACTATGCTGTCGATTCTTTCAAGTACGTTTATGTCGCGCAATTTCATATTGAGCTGAGACTTCATAATATAATAATATAATTATCATCCCTCATATTTATTTGTAACTGTCGCGACCATGACTAAGATATATAAACGACACGTGCTCGCATGCACTTATGGGTATTTTTTCCCGGATTAATATATTGTATAGATTAGCACAGAAAGAAAAACGATACGTGTCTTTTCCTACTACATAATGCTGTATAATGTATTTCTCTTCTGAAGCTAAAAAGAAGGATAACATTTCGAACGCAAATTGTGCAATCGTATGTATTAATGATTCATCGTATTAACGATTTTTGTCGACTTATATAGGTTAATTTACCTATAACTTTTAAGGGATTAATGTTATAAAACAAAAAAGAACAGGACATATGAATCATCACATCAACTTACTAATAAACGACGTTTAAGAATTACATTGAAGTGATTTCTTACACGAGTACTGTTATGTACGAAATGCATTAAACTAAGTTACAAAAAACAAAAAAAAAACATTCACCCGCATTCTCTCGCATCATCTCGTTTGCTACTTGATCACTCATCGTAACGAAGAGTCTATCCTTTTTTTAATGTAGAAAAATGTTGTTGAGGTAAATTAATATAATTAATAAATATTATTTGAGAAAAAAAATCAAGCTGCACTTTATAAATATATTTCATTAATTATGACCAGATGTGTAATCAATGTGAAATTGTCTATGTAAAGGCATGTTCTTTATTGCGAATGTTAAATTATAAGGAAAAAATTGCTTGACCAAGCTAACTGGGTGGAAAGAGTGATTAGTAACTAAATCATCTGGAAGAATGGCATATAGATTGGCGTGTGATACTAAATGCAGGAAAGTGCTTGTTTAAATTGTTTTTTTTATATGATTAAACCGTAAGATCTAATGTCTAAATAATCAGCGATCACTTATTCAGTTGTTATATAAAAAATTGAAGATAAAATGAATAAAATCATTTAAAAAAAATAAATATGAAAATGAAAATGAATAAATTCATAAAAAAAATAAATATGAAAAAACAATGACTATTAAAGTGATTATCACACAATGTCTCTCTGAAACAAAGTTGAAAATTACTAAATATTATTGCTATTACATTGATATTTATTGTATTTATATATAGCTAATATAAATATAAAAGAAGTGTAAGAAAAGAACGAAATATATATATACATATGGAAAATTATTGATATCGGTTTATCATACGCAAAGTTTAAATATTTGAAGGTGAAAATCATACACATAAACATATTCGGGGCAAATTTTCTGAATTGTCCTGGCGGTTTGTTTGGCTTTCTTTGTCCAAATCAATTTATTTCTAACTCCCTGTAAAGGTACCAATACACCACTTGGAGAAAAATTATCAATAATTTTGATAAGACATTTCCTCAGTTTTCTAATGGTGCGGCGTCAAATTTTCCTAAATTTTCAATTCTAACTAGAAAAATGTCTAAAAAATATTCAGAGTTCAATAATTCGAGCATATTAACTTTTTTTATTGTTCCAATCAAAAGGTGGTAGTTTTTAAAATTGACTTCTGATGAAAAGTGTAAAAAATACCATAATCGATGTAAAAAGACCTCAGATTTCGATTGGAGCGATAAAAAAACACCCAAAATTACGCTTCCGAAGATAAAGAGTTCTGAAGGTTTTCTGGACATTTTCCCAGCGAAAATAGATACTTTTTGAAAAATCTGATACCACCATCTAGCAGCTTAAAAAAATGTCCTACTGAAGCCATTAATTAGTTTTTTTTCATTTGGTGTGTTTTGGTATTTGACGAGTTAAAAATTGATTCAGGAAATTTTCCCTAATATGTGATCAATGCATAAGAGGAAAGTTAGACGACGAAAGATACAGTTTAATAATTATATAATACAAGAATTCTGTAATATTCTATTTGTAGTTAAATCGTGAGTGTAAAAACAATTACATTGAGCGCTTTTCGCATGTGATTTTACCTCTGGGGTGAAAAACGTAAAATATCAAATGAAAGGTAGATTTTTTAGGAACCACATACTTATCCAAGTTAGAAACTTTAACTTTTCGATTGATTTTTTCTATTTATCATGAATTATTAATTACGGTCATTGATTGAGTTCCAACGCATCATTTTCATTGATTCTTAATGAAAAAGAAAGCAAGAAATGGTAATTTTAACTTTTTTGGATAAAATTTTTTGTAGTCCTTTTTTATAGATGAATCAAAGGTATGTAAAGACATAAAGCCATTAAAAGGAAAAGGGAAAAAAGAAAGAGAGCAATACCCAATTTTTCCGTTCAATTAACTACACAACTGTTGAGGGTCATTTGATTTTTTCTGAATTGTTTATTGTTAATCATCCGGATCATGAGCTAAACATATTATGCAATGAAAAAGCCACAGAGGAGCATAAGCAGCCTTGTATCGCTTTAAATATGATCAAAATTACGAATAAAAAATTTTTCATTTTTGAAAAATAACCAAAAACAAAAGCAGTAGTGGTCGTTTATTTATGCAGCCAGCACAGACCCTTTTAGTTGGGAACAGCGATAGGAGCAAAGAGTGGAAAAACTGATGCGTGGATCCGAGTGACGACGATGAGGCTTTGGTTTGAAATTGGCGCTGTGCGTGTCCACTAGCGCAGGCGCGACCTCTGGCAAGGTGACATCAACCCCTTGGCAGATCGTATAGCAAATTGTGCATACACGCACAAGTACAATGCGACGTGCGGTATATGTCTGTGCGTTACGCGCGTAGTATATCCGTCCCAATGCAAGAGTATTGTGTATCGTCGCCTCAGTGTAACAATATACAGCCGGTTTGGGATCGCGTAAAGCTGAGCGGCCAGCAGCACAGTCCGCAGCGCGTCATTCGTGCTCGGCTCGTCGGCCGAACCGAACCAGTCTTTGCTGCAATTTTTCACCTTCTTTCAAATTTGTCTCTTTTCGATTTTGTAAAAACTTTGAATTTTCGTTGCTCGCGTCTAAATCGGCAAGGCAAAAGATGTCGGTGAGCAAGCAGGACCACGAGAAGCGCAAGCAGATCTCGGTCCGCGGCATCGTCGACGTCGAGAACGTGGCGAATTTCAAAAAGACCTTCAACAGACATTTGCACTACACCCTGGTGAAGGACCGCAATGTGGCCACCTCGAGAGATTATTATTTCGCCCTGGCCCACAGTGTCAAGGACAATCTCGTCTCCAGGTGGATCCGCACGCAGCAGTACTACTACGAGACCGATCCCAAGGTACATATCGCCGCAATTATTATTATTACCATTATTGCTCGTCGACGCGGCCTTAACATTCATTCTCGGCTCTCTTCTTGGCACATTGACACTTTTGCGCACCGATACATACAGCTGTGATATACGTATAAATACGATCTATAGCGGCGATTGGCTAGTGGAAAAAAAATGTTACATACGTGCTCGGTAATTTTTATCGCGAGACACGACTACGCCTCGTTGTTTATGCGATTCAATCGAATCGTCTGTGCCTCGAGCAGGGACAGATAGAGATGCTCGGCGGCGAGCGTAAACAAGCGATAATTACAACGAGTACATGAGGCGAAGCAGTTTATTTCGGTACGGTCGCAAGAAAGCGACTGAGAGCCAGTTTCATAACGAGCTTGCTCCTTTTTTTTCGTCGTCGCTCGATTCGCGCACTCGAGCAACGTGCTCGACTATGCAGAGCTTGTGCGAGTGCACACAGCTACATAATAAACGAATGTGCAAATAAAAACAAGCTGCCGGCCTCGCTCTCGATATATCTCGCTTCAGGCTTGTACCTTCGCATAATTCCCTTGGCAAATTTCGCGACTTCTATATGCATGAGTAGCACGTGACCAAGACGTCGAGACCCGACACGCAGCTTTGTATAACGTCGTTCGGCTGATTATGCACGTCTGAGAACGATAGGTTGCTTCTGCGAGTGAACTTTGTCTCGATCGAGCTTTTATCGAGAGAGAGAGAGAGAGAGAGAGAGAGACTGACCGACGGACAGACGCATCGAGTCGAACGCCCAAGAATGAGCAGCAGAATTGCCAGCGAACAATGTTGCGTTGCAACACGACGCAGTCTAAATTAAATTGCCAATATCTCGAAACTAACTCACACCTATCGATCATTTGCGTTTAGATGCACCGCCAATCAACGCCGATAATTCGTAATAAACCGATTTTATGTCACTCGCCCAATGAACTAACGATTTTTTCCATCATTCGTAACGATGATTATCCACGGAAGCGGAAAACCACACGACTCGATGCTTGAAAGCTCAGACGACGATTTTGGACATTTGGTCTGCACGTGGCGCTAAGATGTAAATGTAGGCACAAAAATCTCAACCGATACGATAATTATATTTTTCCCGATAAGACAGTCGTGATTCTGGCGTTTTTATTTCTCCGACACATTCACGGCCTCATCTCTCGGACTCCGATAAAGCTGCTAATCGATTTATTTATTGGACTCGCATATTTTACGACGCGCTCGAGCTCGCTGCTCGCAATTTCGAAAGAAAATTAATTTACACTGTTAGAAAGAGGAATCGATTACTCGTTCGTTTGTGTATATAGGTAAATATACAAGTGCGCATTAAAGACGGGCTGTTAACATTGCTCTCGCAGTTTTTCTCCTTGAGCTATGCTTGCCAGTTTACACGTATTCGGCGAGATTTTCCACCTTCCGCTATAAAACGGCGCGGTGCATCACGAGCGTTGGACGCGCGACTTTTTGGCACGCGCTTTTGCTTATATTGTCAATCTTTTCCGAATTTCGCGTTATGTAACCCAGTCGGATCGGCCGAGCTTTGCTGTTCGATATATATAAAACAAGACAGACTTATCAGGCGCCATAACAATTACGCCTCTATGCATATCTAATTATGCATTATTTTTCGAGACGATAAGATAAAGATTATTAATAATCGAAGGATTGTTTTCGCCCCTAAGTTGATCTTGGCGACCTTGGTGCCTATCTTATAACTATAGCGACTTTTTCAAAAAGTTTCCTTCTATCCACAGAGATGTTACTATCTGTCGCTGGAGTACTACATGGGAAGAACCCTGCAAAACACCATGATCAACTTGGGCATTCAGGGAGCTTGCGACGAGGCCATGTACCAGGTGAGCTTGCAGCAAACGACAGAGATAGGTCGATCGATCGGAGTGACTATAACCGAGCTTTTCACTAGATGGGCCTGGACATCGAGGAGCTGGAAGAGCTCGAGGAGGACGCCGGCCTCGGTAACGGCGGTCTCGGTCGACTGGCCGCTTGCTTCCTCGACTCGATGGCCACGCTGGGCCTGGCCGCCTACGGCTACGGCATCCGCTACGAGTACGGCATATTCACGCAGAAGATCAAGAACGGCGAGCAGGTCGAAGAGCCCGACGACTGGCTCAGGTACGGCAACCCCTGGGAGAAGGCTCGGCCGGAATTCATGCTGCCGGTCAACTTTTACGGCCACGTCATCGACACCCCCGAGGGCAAGAAGTGGGTCAACACTCAGGTGGTCTTCGCCATGCCCTACGACAACCCCATTCCCGGATACAAGAACAACGTCGTCAACACCCTGAGACTCTGGTCGGCCAAGTCGCCCGTCGAGTTCAATCTCAAATTCTGTAAGTATGATCGACTCGAGATACTTTTATTTAACGATCAGGAGCGATCGTTGATCTTGGCTCTCTCTCTCTTCTGGCCGCAGTCAACGACGGTGACTACATTCAGGCAGTGATCGACCGAAATCTCGCGGAGAACATCTCGCGCGTGCTCTACCCCAACGACAACTTTTTCGAGGGCAAAGAGCTGCGTCTGAAGCAGGAGTACTTCATGTGCGCCGCCACCCTCCAGGACATCATTCGCCGCTACAAGTCGAGCAAGTTCGGCTCGCGCGAGCACCACCGCACGGACTTTGACGCGTTCCCCGAGAAGGTGGCCATACAGCTGAACGACACGCATCCCTCGCTGGCCATACCCGAGCTCATGCGCATCCTCATCGACATCGAGGGCCTCAGCTGGGAGAAGGCCTGGGACATCACCGTGCGCACCTGCGCCTACACCAACCACACGGTCCTGCCCGAGGCCCTCGAGCGCTGGCCCACCAGACTGCTCGAGAGCATACTGCCCAGGCACTTGCAGATCATCTACCACATCAACTTTTTGCACCTCAAGCTCGTCGAGGCCAAGTACCCGGGCGACATCGATCGGCTGAGGCGCATGTCCCTCGTCGAGGAGGAGGGCGAGAAGCGCGTCAACATGGCCCATCTGTCGATCGTCGGTAGCCACGCCGTCAACGGAGTCGCGAGGATTCACTCGGAAATCTTGAAAGATTCCGTGTAAGTAATCTTACTCACTCTCTCTCTCTCACATTTCTCGCAAATTTCAACGTTCCATCTGTTCATCCTATTCTCTCGTTCGTCCTCAGTTTCCGCGACTTTTACGAACTCAACCCTGAAAAATTCCAAAATAAGACCAACGGAATCACTCCGAGGAGATGGCTGCTACTCTGCAACCCCAATTTGTCCGACGTCATCGAACAGGTGAGTGCTTGCCCGATTCTAGGCCTCTACGCGACCAAACATTGATCGTGTTCTTGATCGTTCGGCAGAAAATCGGCAGCGAGTACGCCGTGCACTTGGACCAGCTGACTCAGCTGAAGCAGTGGGCCAAGGAGCCGGGCTTCCAACGCGCCGTCGTCAAAGTCAAGCAAGAGAATAAGATGCGTCTGGCGCAAATGCTCGAGCGCGACTACGGTGTCAGAGTCAACCCCGGCTCGATTTTCGATATCCAAGTCAAGCGCATTCACGAGTACAAGCGTCAGCTGCTCAATTGCCTCCACGTCATCACTCTGTTCAATCGCATCAAGGCGAATCCCAATGCACCGGTGGTCCCTCGTACCGTCATGATCGGCGGCAAGGCCGCGCCCGGTTACCATCTCGCCAAAAAAATCATCAAGCTCATCTGCAGCGTGGGCAATGTCATCAATAACGATCCTATCGTCGGAGACAAGTTGAAGCTCATCTATTTGGAAAATTACCGAGTCACTTTGGCCGAAAAGATCATTCCAGCTGCCGATCTTAGTGAACAGATCTCTACGGCCGGTACCGAGGCATCTGGCACCGGAAATATGAAGTTCATGGTGACTAATTAACTAATCATTTTTCCCATTCGAACGTACTAGCTTGACCGTTGACCACCGAATTTTACTTTTAGTTGAATGGAGCCCTGACCATCGGTACGCTCGACGGAGCGAACGTCGAAATGGCTGAAGAAATGGGCAATGATAACATCTTCATCTTTGGTATGACAGTCGACCAAGTGGAAGCTCTCAAGAAGAGAGGATACAACGCCTACGATTATTACAATAAACTACCGGAAGCGAAACAATGCATCGATCAAATTCAGGGAGGATTCTTCAGCCCCAACAACCCCGGAGAATTCCAAGACATCGTCGATATGTTACTCAAGTGGGATCGATTTTATCTGCTTGCTGATTACGAGGATTACATCAAGTGCCAAGATCGAGTATCCAAGACTTATCTTGTGAGTCACGATTGTCAATTTTTTATTTCATCTAGATTTATTGACATTTTTTCCATAGGATGAAACCAAGTGGGCAGAAATGGCCATTCACAATATCGCGTCGTCTGGAAAATTCTCTTCGGACCGAACAATCGCCGAGTATGCGCGAGAAATCTGGGGTGTCGAACCAAACTGGCAAAAGTTACCCGATCCACATGATCCAGCAGGTATATAAGTTGATGATCTCGTTGGATGAATTCGTGATACTTTTTTAAAAAATAAAAACAAAAATAATACAGATTGACATCTCTTATCATTCATCAATTTGAATGACATGACTCTCTCAGATGGCATACAATTTTATCCTTAAATCGCGTTGCACAAATTATATAATTTATCTAATTTTAAGTTTTAGACATTGAGATTAAGTAGACCGTAACAAAATTAAATATTTGCCATTTTTAATTCGTTACTCACATACTCGAGCTTAATAGCGATATTTTAATTTTTTTTGAAAAGCGTTTTTAAATTTCACTTTGTTTACCAATATCTTTTCATTTTTAAAATTTTGATTATTACTGTTATCATTATTATCACAAGTTTATATTTGTATAGCTTATAATAACGTTTGAAGATAATACTATCATTTTTAAATTTTATACCAGAATGTTTACAATTATTGTTCAACTTTTTTGATCTGATTTCTTCTTGAAACTTTTCTATCTTCTCAAAAATTGTGATGGATTGATCAATTATTGTTTTATCAAACTACTCATTGCCATTATTCATGATGCTTTTAAGTTACAGAAATGAATATGATAACATTGGACTCAATGATTTTTTGCACATACTCATCGAAAACCATTGTTTAGAATTTTAATAAATTTTGTGTTCCTATCAGCTGAAAAAATCTTATGAGATCATAACACAAAGCAATACGTGTTGCTATTGTGTTTTATATAGATATTATGTAAAACTTTTTATTAACCAATGAACTTGAGATGATATTATCTTTCAAGATTTTAAATACAAAAAAACATGAAAAGTCAAATGAATATTTAAATAAAAAAGGCTGATCTATTCTTACCAATTTAGACCAACAAAACTAATCAATCCATTTTTGATTATTAAATAAAATATTGTTGATCAAAAGAAGTAAAAATTATGTTAATGAATAAAAGAATTTTATTGAAAAAGTATTCTTGTAAGTTTCTTTAGATCCCTCTGATAAAAGCTTATTATATAAAATAAAATTTGATATATATTGATTATTTTGTAGATTGCACCTTTGTATAAACTAATATCTTTTGATATTCATGCGAATTCATCATAGTTTTCAATTCAAAAGGTTTGTGAATTAAGGTATATTCTATCGCAAGCAATTTTTAGAAAAAAAACATCTATAAATTTTGGAGTCATGGGTGACTTATTAGCTAAGCTAATAAAAGTAAACGAAATGCAAATGTTTAAGGTATTTTAAAAATTTTAATAGATTTAAAAAATATTTACACGCTGTTTCAAAGCTTAAGCAATGAATTCGTAGGGGATTGGTGCCAGCATTTGTGGCTCACCTTTTCCCTTGACGATATGCGCTGGTCTAGGTTGAGCTGGTTGTCTCTTCAAACAGACCTTGGTTTTGTTCTTCTTAGCTTCCAATCTCAACTTTTCGTTTTCCTTGACTCTTCTCAAGAAATCGTCTCTACATTTGCTGTGCTTTACGTGTTCAATGCGAACATTGATTCTCTTGGGTAGGATTTTACCCCTGACCCTCTTGTTTACGATGATGCCAAGGGCATGTTGTGTCACATTGAAGACACGTCCAGTTTTGCCATGATAGTCTTTGTATGGCATGCCCTTCTGGATGGCACCATCACCCTTGATATCAACGATGTCTCCTACTTTGTAGACTCGCATATAAGTGGAGAGGTGGAGGGTACCCCTTTTGCGGAATCTCCTGGAGAAGAGATCCCTCGTTCCACGACGATAACCTTTGGAGTTAGTCATGTTGATCTAAAAATAGAAAAATATTACCAATAAATAAAAATGAAATTTATTGCCTGCCTGCCTGCCTGATTGGAATAGCAGAAATGTTAGGTTAGTGACACAAATCAACCCGATGCACTATGTAACGTTTTTGTTTGGTAATTATTTTCAATGCAAAGTAGCCGACAAAATTAAATGCAACGAGATTTGTTGGAAAATCGACGAAAATACTTCATTCTCAATGGAATATCATGTATGAAATTTAAGAATACGGTAAAAATCCGGCCACGCACGTGCCGTATTTACTTTGGACGTATGTGACACATTATGAACGATTTTTGTAAAAGTAACGAACGAAGTATTAAATGCATTTTCTAAATTTGTTCCAATTTTGCATAGTTATCACCAAAAATTGCAGTTTATTTTAATAAAATATGCATATAAATAAAACTCACATCTTCTTGGACAGCGTTACACTGTAAGAAAGAAAAAGAAAGAGGTTGCAGTCGGCATGCGTGGGCCACGCGGCGCTGCTTCGAAATGCCGGTGATATGATTGGTGGAAAAAAATTAAACGCGGACTGATTCAAATTTACGATTTACTCGTAAATTAAATAATTATTGATCTCATTCGTTCGCTCATAAACATTAATGGTCGATGAGAAATTTAGGCTCTTGGTGTGCATAAATTTTTTCTTCATAGAAAAGTTAAATTTTAATTTGCATCAGCATATGAATGATAAAGTAGTTTTATATGAACGTTTGACAGTTTTACCGATGATCGATCTAGTCACTGCCTCGAGAATGACGAGTAGAGCTGTGTGTTTATATATTTGTGTCTTATAGCTACTGTGTAAGTATGATACAGAAGCTGTCAGCTGCATAGAAATAAAGTTTGTGGCAGTGTCTTTGAGGAAATGGCGAGGTGAGGAGGGGCCGATAGCGAGGCTGGTGCGTTGAAGCATGTCCCGCGAGTGGCTCCGGGCCGTCGTCGCTCGGCGCAACGAAGCTCTGAAAAATTTCCAATTCAACGACGACGATGCCACGCCGGTGGTAAGTCTCCAGCCCTTCAGTCCAGTCACATTAATATTTGCCTCGTGCTCGTGGAAAATTGCCTCGAACGTGGATGGCTTGCCTCGTTTGCCACGATTGCAGACAAACAGGTATTACGTTGATCGTGGCGGGATCGTATTGCGAAGTTGTTGTTGTTGTTGTTGTTGCGGCCAGCACGGCCCTCAACGAGCTGTCAGTTGCGTACGCGGCGCGAAAAATTTGAAACACGACGAAGAGCGCACAAGCTTATCAGTACATGTTCAGTGGCACTAATCGCAACCAGTTGTAAGGACATAATCTATTTTTCAGGTCGCTTTATCGGAAATGAAGCTAGTTCAACAATTGTTTTTTAGAAATTCGCTCGCTGAACGCAATAACTGCTTGAAATCGAACTCGGCTCTAGCGCCTTTAGTTAATATGCTTTATACACCTCTGTTATCTGTTTGTCCTTGACACAACTTATCATAATTGAATATCAATATAAACGCAACGTTTGCTTACCGTTTGCAGAACGTATCGACGCTCTTCAAATTGAACAATTTGACACCGACATCGGCGATCATCGTCATTGGATACATTCCGATCGACGCCACGCGGTGAGTCATCATCCAAAACTGTATTGCTTTTTTTTTAAATGAAGGTACACCGTAACGTTGGTGTACGTGTATAATATGAACTATATAAGTGAAGCGTCGTCAAGGTTACGAAAAATTGTTTAACACAATTGACGCTCTAGATTTTGGGCGAACGGCGATGCTCTCGTTGCACGACTCGTGCCCGATCAGCATCGTTGAAAATCGGAGCCGCGCAAAATTTCGATTGAATTTCTGAAGAAAAAAAAATTGTCCACCCGTCCACAGATTCTCGATAAATTTGAAATGCCGAACGTCGGGAAACATAGCGCTGCACTTCAATCCTCGCCTCGATCGCGGCTACGTCGTGAGGAACACTAAACTCAAAGGATACTGGCAAGATGAGGAGACCTGCTCGCCGATCAGTTCTCGCGGTTACATATTCCGGCGAAATTCTTACTTTCACGTCACGATATTCTGCACCCTCAACGAATTCCAGGTGATTACTTTGTGCTTTGTCGAGTTAGTGAAAATACGGCTGACTTAGGGTTTATTAAAAAAAATTGCAACTTGACAGATCGCCATAGATGGAGAGCATTTCTGCGCGTTCGCGTATCGACTGCCGCTCGAGGATGTCATCGGGCTGGAGGTCAACGACGACATCGAGGAGGCCAAAGTCCGTCAAACCAACATCGACGTGTATCCCGATCCCCAGATCTGCCAACCGATGAGATGCTTCGAGCTCCGAGACGACAGTCCGCTCGACAAAGATCTCGTGAGTTTCTTCCTTCTTCCGTGCTTTGCCAGCATCGATCGCGGAAACTCATGGCTTTTTTCTCGTCTTGCAGAAGTTGCCGATCGTCATCGATCTACCGAAGGGTTTCGACGTCGGCTCGCGTCTCATGATGAAAGGAAGACTGAAATTACTGCCACATTCGTGAGTCGATTTTACTTATTCAACATACACTAAGAAGCTGGCAGTAAACATATGCTGTCGATCTCGTTATCCCGCAGATTCTACATAAATCTTCAGAAAGGGAGAATGATCTACCCTCACCCATCGATAGCACTGCATTTAAATCCTCGTTACCACTATGGTAATCAGCCGTCCTGTATGGTGATGAACTGCTGGAGCAACGGCCGTTGGGATCGCGAGGAGCGTCACGACGGTCAGACCTGGACGCCAGGACGCGAATTTTTACTATCGTAAGTCCTGACGATACGTCTGGAGAAGCTGTGCGATTCTCACATGCTAATGATGTCTCGTTTGTTCGCTTGTTTCAGAATCCGCTGCGAACACGAGAACTACGTGATATGGCTGAACGACAAAATGATCGGCGAGTTCAGGCACAGACTTCAGCCATCGATCGTCGACACAATAAGGATCACGGGCGATCTTGTACTTTACGAAATACTCGTCTCTTACTGAACGACAGAAAAAAGCCACGGCGTCGATATTTTCACGACGATCCATTCGTAGAGAGCGGCTTTTTTTATTTTTTTTATTTTATTTTTTTTTTTTTATTGAAACAATTTGCTTATTTCTCTTTTCTTTCCTTCAACTCAAGTCAAGAATCGGATAGCGATCAAGTTTAGCAATCTTCGCTTTGGGCGAAGTTCTTTTTTATGTATATTTTTTCACCTTTTAAGCTTTTATATCTTCCCCATTTTTCTTTATTGTAATGCTCTCGATGAATGAATCGTCTGCGAAATATCCCCCGTGGAGATCAGGGTATTGCGCTTGCATACTTTTAGGCGCACCGTCTTTCTCTATCTCTCTACTCATCTCTCTTTCTCTCAATAACTCGAGATTCGATGCCAAAACTAACTAACTTGTAATGTAACGACTAAATATTTATATACTATTAGATTACTCGTGAAAATTATTGGACTAACATATCATTCCAATGCGATCGTTTGACGCAAAAAATCAAACGTACGATGTGGCAATACATATTTACTTATTTTTTCTTTTATAAGAATTTATTTAATTTTGTTTAATTAATCTCTTTTCTTCTGTTTTGCTCATCTC
This sequence comes from Trichogramma dendrolimi, assembly GCA_034770305.1. Taxonomy (NCBI): domain Eukaryota; kingdom Metazoa; phylum Arthropoda; class Insecta; order Hymenoptera; family Trichogrammatidae; genus Trichogramma; species Trichogramma dendrolimi. The sequence goes on along the minus strand of JAPMIB010000019.1, from coordinate 1,483,612 downwards.
TTTATGTACAACGTATGTAAAGAAGCGTGTGTTATTATTATACGAGACGCGCCCGTTTCGTATTCTGTTATGTACGAATCAACACGTCGTGTAACGAAGAAAAAATAAAAAAATGTTTACATTTAATATTTGTACAAGCGTGCGTTTGTCGTTTTTTTTGTTTTCATTCTCGCCTATATCGTAAGAAGCTTCAACTGTGCCAGTATGGTATATTATCGCTAGAGAAGGTGAAGCGTTTCAGGCGCACGCAACTGATGGCCAGGACGATGAAAACGAAGCAGAACAGGAAGAAAACGATGCGATCTATGGCCGTGGCAAGCAGGACCCATTCGAGATTCGCCAGGCTCCTCGTGATCGAAGTCGTCGATTGGGGTGCCGATCCCGATCCGGTCGATGCTTGCGATGCTCCAGTCAGGCATTGTTGGCTATTGCTGAAGCTGGAAAAGCTCGGAGCCGACATGGATATGTCCATCAAATGATTCTCGCACATCTCTTGCTCCGCTGCGGATTTTTGCGACTCGATCTGTAACGAGACACAAGCAGACGTTACGATGATTCTGTCTTTTTTTCAATTCTAATAAAGATCTGATCATCATACCTCGTGAACGATGTGACCAAGAATCAGGTACTTGGCAGCTTTTCCTTGAAGAAATCGCCTGATCGGCCTGGGCACATGGGCGTAGTACGAGAGTTTGTTGATGTTGAGGACGATGACCGATATGATCATCGATATGCTCGCTTGGTACAGGCAGGCACTGTAAAATCTGACTGAAGACATCCAAGCCATTTGCGTAACATTTGGTTTAGCCGCCAATGTATGGAACTTTGAGTATAAAAGAAAGAGGCGAGAACTTACCAATGAGCGGCATGGAGTCGAAGCGCGCCGGCACTTTGTAGCCAAAGTAAATGAGGTAGAGCACGACGACGAGGACTATGGAGGCGTTGACGATCAGCTTCATCTCGCTCTGCGGCCTCAGCCAGAAGGTGACGAGCGTCAGGAAAACGATGGCTGCAACCACATACATGGATTTTATAATTTGTTAGGGATGATAACGAACTTGGATAACACTCACGTATGGTTGGTACAAAAATGACGTGGTAGTAGAGCTCGGACGATCTCGACAGCTCGAACTCAAAGTCGAGCGTGACGTAGGGCTCTGGGCAGCAGTCGAAGATCTCCTGCCGCCTGCTGCCCGTCACGTTCTTGATGATCCACTCGTTGATGGCGACGTAATCGTCGAGCTTGCGAGAGCGAACAGAGACAAGTTCAAAAAAAAAAAAAGAACTTTGAAGTTTTTAGATTGAAAAAACTTACATCGACACCGGAGCCGAGCAACTTGAGATCGAGCTGAGTGCCGTCGTAGGTCCAGGAGCTAAGGCTCAGGCGACACGTGTTCATCTCGAAGGGCCAGAAGGTAAAGTCCAGATGGCAGTAGCCGTGGAAGATGGTCGGCGTGACCCAGAGGACGATACCGATCTCGTTGACGATGCAGTGCCGATCGCCGTAGTACTCCATGCCGTGGGCCGCGCTGTTCAGCAGGTAGATGTCGGGCAGCCAGATCTCGTGGGCGCCCAGATTTATGGACTTGAGGCCGCTGTAGTCGGTCGAGTTCCACTGGAGCTTGTCGTCGTTCCAAGTCATGACGACCCAGACGTTGGCTGCCATCACGTTGAGCATGTCGTCCTGCGATCCCCACGAAATCACGATAAACCAAATCAGAGCCGATCAAAAAAAGTAGGAAAGCGGGAGCTGGTACTCACCACCTCGACGGTCTGTACGTTTAGCTTGACGTTGACCCGCGTCGTTTCCCAATGCTGCGACGGCCTCGCGAACTTGTCGTAATTCGCCAAGAGGTTCTGCTTCAAACGGTCGGTCCACGTCTCGTTCCATAGCGGCGAATCTGCGATAGAAAAAGAGCCTCGAGACACATTGTAGACGAGTCAGGCTCGGCACGGCTCTGTCGAGTGCTATATATCGCGAACAACGTCTATGTGCAGGAGCGCGAGCGCGATTGAAGCTGCTATTTCGGTCGCTCGTGCTGAATTGAATCATAAAGGAGCTGCGAATCTCGCGAATCGTAATCGTCGCTATCCTCTAGCTCGGCATTCATTTTTCATCGCAGCATACACGCAAATATGCCACTCGATGCGCTTTTTGAAAAACCCACGATGCTTTTGCTAGATTTCAGAAGGGCTTTTGCTGACCTGTATGTGTCACTGGACTAGAGCGGACAATATTTATCTATATTGAGGCGAAATCAAAAGACAAAAGGAGTAGCGGGGGCCCGGAGCGGCAGATTAAAGCCCACAGATACGAGTGTGGCCAATTGTCGCTGCAACGAACGCACACACGCACATACTCTTACAGCGCCGCGCCGAATGGGGCCGTAAGTGGATAAACGTTTTCTCAATGCATCGCACACGAGCTCGCGAAACCCACAGGTCGGCCAAGTGCTTGCGACGAATCGTCTTTGCGAGCCGATTATAAATTGCCTCGTTGTTGGAAAATGTTGCGACATTTTCAACTCGCAGGATGCACTCGCGGGATCGTCCATCGAAATTGAACAAATAATTCTAAATATTGAAGCGTTCGATCGAGCTTTTCTGTACACGTGTGTGTGTGTGTGAGTTTACGGATCGAGAGCGGATATTTCAGGTAGATTCCACGATGCAACATGTGTAAGGCGTGCGTATATCAAGTATCGATCGCGGCAATTAAATTAGAGTCGCTTCCGCACGACCGACTCGCTGATTGATATATTATCATGCAGCAAGTAATGGCTCGACGCGCGCACACACCCACACTATAAATGCTGCACGTAGGAGTACGTACTTTTGGCAGACGTCGCATTGAGGCTCGGCGGCGACGTTTCCGTGCTCGAGGCAGCCAACGCGGCCAAGCCGAGGGCCGACAAAAACAAGCAGCGGATCTGCGCTGGCCCGACCATTGATGGCTCTGATCGCGTACTAAGCCGCTCCAGCGCTGCTCTCTGCTCAGCTAATGTATAACTGCCTCCAATGCCAATACATCGGCCACTGAGCTTCTTTCCCGCGGCATCGTACGGGCCGTACTGCAGCTCCAGTCCGTGGCCGGATCGCTCGAGATCGTGCCCTCCGCAGCTATCGTACGTAAATGTATGTGCAGCTTGTGTAGCTCTGCGTAATCAGCACGTATACCCATCTCGAGCTCCAGCTGACCAATAACTACTCTCTCGGTGTCCGACATACAAAATTGAAAGCAAAAAAAAAAAGAAAACGAGAAGACTTTTTTGATGTTTTTATAAATCAACTATTTATTAGATACTACATAACAATATGCTTATGTACAATTGCGATAAATTACAACAAGGAGAAGCTTAAAGTGCTAGAAGGTAGAAAAGTCCATATCAGTCGATCCTGATGTCCGAGCAGGTTCGGTAATGCTCGTGAGGTCCGCAGCCGAGGGCCTCGCTGCCATCGGCGCAGGTGCCCCAGTTGTTGGCGGTGATCCAGTACCACCTGAGGACGCAGTGATCGCACTTGAGGCCCTCGGGCAGCTTGAGCTTCAGGTCGACCTCGTACTGGAAGGGTGTGCCGCTCAGTTCATGACGACTCGAGCCGTCGGCCAGTTTCAGGGGATGCGCGTCGAAGCACTCCTCGCTCTCGAGCTGCTTCCCGTCCGAGAGCGGACACAGGGAGAATTCAAAGTAGCCCTTGTGGTTGGCTTCGACTTTCACCTTTACCGCGATTTCTTGGCCCTCTTTGTAACTGCGCAGAAAAAAAATCATCGAAAATGCCTCTATTACGAGATTCATTCGATAAACGAATGCGCGACGACGAGTTTGCAGTGTCGATACTCACGATTTGACGATGACTCCGCGTCCGTATTTGCCACCGTTCTCGTTGGGCCGGGGCTGGGCCAAGGCGTAATTGTCGCCGCAGAGGCCGCACTTGCCTCCGTTCATGTGATGCTGCACCTGAAGGCCACCGCAGAAATTTTCCGAGTCCTCGTAGTTGGGCGGCACTTTGAATCCCTTTCTCCAGGCGCTCGACCGATTGACCGGGTCGAGGACCATACCGTGGCCCTGGACCAGCTGCAGCTGGCTCGCGGCTAGCGCACACATCAGCAAGACGATTTGACAGAGGCCCGACATGTTAATCGCGCGGTCGATTCGACGATCGTTACTAATCGTATCGCTCGCGGCTGCTCCTTTTATATAGATCGGCTCGTACATCCGAGTCGCTCGGAGATTTTGTCAATGATGATGGAATTAGATCAACAAATGCGTTGGAGGGCGATAATTGAGAAAGCTTGTTTTCTACAAGGATTGTGAAACGGGCGTCGATTCGCGTCGATTAGCGTCGATTCGCGTGCGCGAAATTATCATCGGTATGTATCATCGCGCGTCTATGTACATTACATTAGTGACTCGATTGGGAATGTACACAAGAATTGCCAAATTTGCCATGCGGATCGCTCGTTTCCATTGTATTTCGGCCGTTTGCGCCGAGATAACGATTCACAGGAGGGCGGCTGCGCGAATAGGCACGTATGTTGTACGATATTTCGATATTAATTATGGTAATTGCAGCGATCGAGAACATTCCACTCGTCGTCTCGCTCGCTCGTGTTTTTGGAACCTTTTCTCGCAGTCGCACGTGACGGAAAATGCGGCCGAATTTTTTTATCGATATACCTCGTTTTTTATCGACAAAATCCGATCCCGAGCGTTTCGCTTGTTTAATCAATTGGCAACGATTGCACGTGCCGTCGAAAGACTTTTCACGCGGATTTTCAGTGGAAATTTCACCACTTTCTGCGCCTCGAGCCAGAAGAGCTTGCAGATGCACAGGCTTTTAGCCGCCAATCCGATTATTTACCAACAGAAGCGCGTGTAAGCCATGCAGTTAATGTTGTTGTCGGAACGATCAAGAGAACAAAAACAAACAATCCGCGATTCGCGATTCGCGGCGATGAACATATTTTACGCGCCGCGGTATCAATAGTCCAGATGTTGAAACGAGACACGCGAATGTTTGTCGAAACGATTGTAATCTCCCATCGCAGCAATAATATGTGTATTCAAGAACGAGAGCCGGTTAACTGTTAAAAAAGGTCGTATGCGTAATCACGAAATTTTGGAAAATCTCTCAGTGATTCTTTTTCGATGATGCAGCGCATCATCGGCGCGTCATATCGATCTCTCGATTTTGCCCCAAGTAAACAAAAACAACAATATTTATTTTTTTTGTATAAAAAAACAAAATTCCTTTATTATATCTCATCTTCGTCGTCGCGCAAAATAGCGACGTCGGCGCAACCCCGGTAGGTCTCTTGGACGTGGGTCTCCCAATTGTTGCCGGCCACGTAGGTCCACCTGAGGACGCAGTGCTTGCAGGTCATGTACCAGGGCAGCTCGAGCTCCACCTCGTAATCGCCCTTCTGCTCGATCGGCCCCACGAACTTTCGCTTGCCGTTGGCCAGTCGGAGCGGCCTGAAGCACGCCTCGCTCTCCTCGTCGAAGTAGTCCAGAGGGCAGATGTGAAATTCAAAGTGGCCCAAGTGCGACGCCGTGATCTGGACGATGGCCTTTATGATGTCACCTTGTCTGTACCTGAAACCCAATTCACAATCACAGTTTGCCTCGTGCTATCGAGCGGCATCGTAGTGAAAACCTACGTCTTGACGATGAATCCTTTTCCATAATATCCGCCGAGCTCGTTGGGCCTCGGTCTCGGGAGGCTGTAGTCGTCGCCGCAGACGCCGCACAGACCATTGTTGACTCCGTACTGAATTCCAACGCCGCCGCAGAAGAGCTCGTTGTCGTTGTAGTTGTGGGGCGCCTTGAAGCCATACCTCCAGGCGCTGGATCTGGCCACCGGGTCAATGAGCCTGCCGTGCCCCCGGACCTCGAGGAGACTCGCTGCGCTCAACAGAGCCACGGCGAAAAGCAATCGTCGATCGATCGACATTTTCCTACTTGAACTAATTCACTCGACAAGTGCATAAAATGCACAATTAACGATTGATGATCGTCGAATGATTGCCAAATTACTCGGGCTTTTATCTTTATATGAATGCACTTGTAAAAAAAAACATATTTTCTTTTTGATTCAGGAAATGTAACGACAAAATGTCGCTCGCGAGATAATCGCGCCGCGAGCTGACGTCGATCGAGGGGAAATAAACATTGGATTGTCGAAAAGGACGCGTGTCGCGCACCATTTGTGTGGGGTGTGATTTTACTCGTATTTGCTCGAGACACTCCAATCGGAATGTTTTTCAACCTTGCATGAAAACAACTCGGGAGAATATTTATACGGTGTGTAAACTCTCGTAATTATTTTATGAAACAATTGTTTGGATTTGATAATAATCCCAGTTGAATATTCCGAATATTCAGGATGCACATGCAATACGCGTCGCCTGACTCAAATCTCTCATTCATTTTATCTTGTCGATGCAACGGCTCAATATCAGTACCTTTCACCCTTAAATAAGACCTTACAGACTCAACTTTTTTAGTCTCAGCTTACAAGTTAGTAAAATTTGATTTATATGCGTTTAAATTCCATAAATTTTTTTACTGCAACAGCTGACTCATTTCTCGCGATAAATACTCTGATTATAACCAGCTGTATAATGACATAACAAATAAATTTATAATAACGTACGTGTATTAGTAGTATTGATTGAAGGCAAATGATTGATTTTAATTTGTTAAATTCGGTAAAAATAGCGAGGACATGAGGAAAACGTATCTTTCGATACGCCTTCGTGCATTGGATAAATAATGTTCGAGAACAAAATTTTTTAACAGAATTTATTTTTCAGACTTTCGAAACTAGAATATTCGGGTTATTTACGAACTGTACGGTGGTAAGAAACGTTGATGTAACATATATACATGACTGTTGACAATTTTAGATCAAGTGGATCATGTGCAATAAGTGTGCACTGCGGCACTTAAACATTGATGGCGCGAGTTATATAATTAATCGATTTAATCGACTCGTTGGCAAATGAATTCGTAGCTAGTACACAAACATTTTTTCAATAAACATTCACTACATAATGAGTACAAAATAATAACGTCAGCCGAGCTGCAAAAGTAATCGGTACGATCGTTCACGCCCATATTTATATTTGTATGCGCGAAACTTTTACACAATTGCAACGTCGGAGCAGGTCCTGTAGTTCTCCTGAGGGCCGCAACCAATTTGTCCGCGGCCATTTTCACACATGCCCCACATGTTGGCCGTGTGGTAATGCCATCTGAGACTGCACTGTTTGCACTTGAGATCTTTCGGTAGAGTCAGATCGATGTCGAGTCGGCCGCTCTTCTTGCCGACGTAGTACTTGTCCGATCCGTCCTCCGCGAGCAGCAGAGCATGAGCCTCGAAACATTCCTCTGTCTCGGCTTGATCGTCGAGCGGGCACACAGCGAATTGAAAGTAACCATCGTGATTTGCGCTCAGATCCACGGTGACACTGATGTTTTCTCCGGACTTGTAGCTGTTCGTTATAGTCAATGAATTATTGTTCATAGTTATTATTCAGGATCATCAAATGGAATGCAAATAGTTACGTTTGGACGATTTTTCCTCGGCCGTATCGACCTCCGTTCTCCTGAGCTCTGGGTACTTGATCTTTGTAGTTATCGCCGCAAACGCCGCATTTTCCTCCGTTCACGTGCTGAGTCTAAGCTCGAACGTGCTTTTAGTGAGCTTGGGGAAATGTTCGACTTTATACCGATGAAAAAAATGTTCTTACCCAGTATCCACCGCAAAAGTTTTGATTGTCGTAGAGATAGCCGCCGAGGGTTCCTCTGTTCATAGGATTCACGAGTTTTCCGTGAGCGTCGATTCCCTCGAAAGCTAAGAGCACCAGAATTGCCGCGAGTACGAGCCCCATGCTTTTTCTCATGCCACGAAAACCCGATACACTCGAGAGTCGCCAAGGAACTGCAAAGCTACAATCCATGCTTAACAGTGTTATATTGGCGAAATCAATTAATTGACACTAAATTTAATCGATATTTAATTCCATTTTGTTTCGATTAATAAATTACTCGTATACAAATCCAAAAAATATTGACGAACTCATAAATATTGTTATTTAGGTCATGCAATATTACATAACACGTTTTAAAAATTCTACGTATAGCAGTATTATTTTATATTTTACACGCACTTGTTTGGTAAACAGCAACTACAACTATTCATGAGTAGATCGTAGCAATGATTTTATGTTATGGTTACCTTCGAGCGAAATCCTCGAGTTAATTTTAGACCGCCGCTTGCTGTATATAATGTACCCGTTCAATTTCTAATCGCAATGGTGAAAATCAAACTATATATGGGAGAGGAAAGGAATATGACGCGCATCGCTTTCTTTTTTCGTCGAAATTATTCAACCTGTTTGGGTTGGCCACCGATCAATGATATACTTACCTCTATTGACGAAATAATTAATTTTTTTTTTATTCCTAAAATTAGCAGTAAATCGGCTAAACATATATGTCGAAATCGATTAAAAATCGCTCTTGTTCAGTAATTTGGTTGGAAATATCCATCAATTTTATGATATATGTATTTTTCGTGTAGTCTTTAAATCATATGATTAATGATTATTTGTTTTCTTATTAATAGCGAATAATGGAGGTTCCAACAATTAATTTAAGAGTCATTGTGAATTTAACACTTTAATTTATTTTTCAAACATGCGTGTGAATTCATATTGATATTAACAAAAATGCATATAAAAATATGTAGTAACAAATTTAAACTGATCATCATCAACGTAATTGTCTTATTTTTATATAACCACAAAAATAATTACTTACATTAAAACACTTCGGGTTTAGGTTTTCCTTTACAGTAAGCATAAGAGATCTTTTATAAAAGTTGCCAAGCCAAGCTTGGGCCTTTGAAATGTAAAACTTTTGAAAGTAAACATATTTTGTGATTCACAACTATTGAAACAATTGGCTTTTATAATCAAGTAAAACTGTCAAAATTAATAATTGATAGATACACAAAACGTGCGCGTTGCGCTACGCTACTTAACATACATCTAATTTGTCTCATTTAAATGTAAAAACGAACTTGGTGAGTGTTACATATTCACCAAAATAATAGTTGAAGCATTAAATTGAACCTTTAATGCAACAAAAATACAAGCTTTTGAAATTAAAAATAAAAAAAAAATGAAAAATCTGTATTGCTTTCGCTTAAGTGAACTACGTAAAGTTCTGTACATCTAGAACGCACCAAGCAATATCACAAGTCGTAACATAATGTGAAACTATTGGCCTACCGAAGTATGAAAGTGATTTTTTTACCTACTAAAAATTACATTTCAAAATTTATCTCTTTGAAAAAAAAAACAACGAGCTTCAAAGAGAACTTTTAGATTTGGATTTCAATTGTTGCGAAAGATAACTTTTCATGGGCATTCTCTGATTTCTTGACAACATTTTATCTCTGAAGCTAAAGGCGCTGCTTTTCTTTGTAACTTTTTTTGCTTTTTCTAAATCAACAACACCGAATTCCGTAGTCCCACCAGTTGAGCTAAGAGGCACATAGGCGTCTTCAACTTTGAGATTTTGCGGAATCATCTTGCCTGGACTAAACATGGATTTCGAAGGCATAATGGTACGTTCATCGTTCTTATTGATTTTGCGTCTCTTTTCGCGATGTTGTACAGGTTGTTCGTCGAGCTCGTTAAGAAAATCATCAGGTAGCCGTTTGACACTCTTGCGCTCAATGATTTCCTCGTGCTTTTTCCTGCGAGCTTCTTTCATCGTTTTCACGCTTTCAGCGGCTGATTTCATCGCGACCATAGCGGATTCACGAGCTTTTTTAACGTCAAGACTTTCAGGAGCTTCATCATCAGAATCTGACATTACTGGTGATTTTACTTTTTTAGGTTTCTTTAAACCCTTTGAATTGAGTTTTTCGAGAGTTTTTAGTGCTAATTTCAAAGTCTCGTCATTTTCACTAGTTGTGGCTTCGTGTTTTGATTTTTGCTTTTTAACTTGTTTCGAAGAATCTTCAACATCAGTCAGTTTTCGTTTGTTTTTCTTGGGGTTTTCTTCGATTTTTATAGTATCATCCACCTCTTTTTCGACGCTTTTGATCTCTTTGTTCTTTTTTTTCTTTTTTTGCTTTGACTCAGATACATCCTCTACGAGTTGTGATTGTTTCTCAATAGTTTCAACAACTTTAAAGTCACTCTCTTTATTTTTATTTTTGTTCTTATTCTTTTTCTTTTCTTCCACAGTATCAACTTCCAAGTCTGATTGTTTTTCTTCAACACGCTTACTCTTTTCATCAACTGCAATGATACTATCTTCGCTAACTTTAGAAACATTAACCAGAGATTTTCTTTTCAAATTCTTATGTTTGTTACTACCAATCAAAACTTCATCTTGAGCACTCTTATCTTTCTTAGACTTTTTCTTTTGAGATTTTTTATCTTCAGCTTCTTCTCTTGTATCTTGTAAAGGCAATGCTGGTAAAGAATCATTCAGCTTGGCTTTCTTTAAGAATTTCGTTACTGGTGTATCTACCCCAGATGGAAGAGCACTTTGATTAAGTGGAATTAGCTTCCACTTTTGACGAGATTTAAGTGCATCCGGCGTTTCACTGGTATCTAAAATCGATTTCGAAGCATTATCCGTGCTAATTTTGGTGACTCCTTTAGTTTCTGAGAGATCATTTAGACTACCCGATTTTCGTTTACTTTTGGCAATGGAGCTTTTGTCTTCATAAAAACTATCTGATACGTTCGAGAAACGCTCCGTTTTTTTCATGACTCCAGGTTTAGGTGTGCTGCATTCAATCAAAAGTTTTTTATTTTTGCTTTTGAGTGGATTCATGTCATCGCCATCAACAATGTGGTACGAATCTTCACCCTCTTCAGACTCAGATCCAGATGATGAATCAATATTCTGTAATTCGATGTCAGAACTAGATAAGCTTTCCAAGCTTTTCTTATTTTTTTTCTCGTTCTTTGAAACATTCAAACTTTCGTCTTTTACTGATTTTGAAATATTCAAACTTTTATCTTTTACTGATTTTGAAATATTCAAACTTTTATCTTTTACAGACATGTTGACACTTTTGTCAATGGGTTTTTCTTTCTGATTGCATATTTTACTTTCCAGATCAGATTCTTCGAGCGCGCTACCGGAAGAATTTGAGTTGGATGAGTCAATACCTTTGGTTTTACTGGATTTTGATTCATTCAATAAACTTTTACCAAAGACAGATTTGGAATCATTGCAACTTTTGTCTTTCAGTGACTTTTTAATATTTTCATCTTTCTGCTCAGTTGCTAATGAATTATTCATACTTTTATCCTTACCAGATTTAGATATATTTAAGCTTTTATCTTTAATCGACAATTTAGACTTGTTAAGACTTTTGTCTTTGATGTTTTCAACAGATTTCGTATCTACAGGCAGTTCAGATTCACTTTCACTGTCATCAACATCCATTGAAGAATCTTGAGATTTAGATGTACTTTTGTTTTGATTTTCCTTCACAGAAACGTTCGCTATCTTATCTTTGATGAAATTAGATACATCGAGACTTTTATTTTGCGCGGACTTATTCATGTTTTTGATTTCGCTTTTTGTTTGCTCAATATTAGAAATATTTTTATTTTTGATTGAATGGTTAAGACTCTTGTCTTTAATTGATTTTCGAGAATCGTTCATACTTTTATTCTTCATAGATACATGAGGAGACTTTTTATCATCTTTTTCAGTACCTTCGTCATCCGATTCTGAGCCTGAGCTTTCATCACTGAGTAGATTTCTTGACTTATTACTGGATTTATTTTTGTCATCAACTTTTGAAATCGAAACATTTTTTTTGTCCTGTGGTTCATCATCTGCTTCTTCATCACTTTCCTGTTCACTATCAACTTCTGATTTATCCTCTTCTGAACTTGAATCAGCAGATTCTTCAACTTGATCATCAGGTACGATGAAATCTCCAAAATCCTCCTCATCATCTTCGTCATCAGATGACTCATTGTTTGAAGGTGCACAGTCATCTGCAGGTTCATTATCATCTTCATATTGATCAATGTCGTCACCCGCTAGGTTGAGTTCATTAGCAATATCAGAATCAATGCTGTATTTTTCATCTTCTGATTCACTTTCACTTTTACCATTATTACTGCTGACTGAAGAAGCGTCGAAAATATATTGTGATTCAGCATCATTTTCTTCATCTGAACTTGAGTCACATTGAGCAAGGGTAGAAAAATCAAGTTTTGGTGGATTTTCTGTTTTCATATGTTCAATATTTTCAGCTAAGCGTTTATCTTGATCAGTTAGATCACTGTCATCTCTTTCTGGTGGTTCTTCCAGCATAGACTTGTTGGTAGTAGACTTTACACTGATAACAGATGCATTCAAACTTTTGTTTGCACTCTTGTTCAAAGATTTTCTTGAGCGGGATTCAACATTGGCACAATCTTCATTTGACTTCTTAGGAGTTTTGCTAATAGACTTTCGATTGCTTTTATCTGAATTAGATTCTTTCTCCAGTTTAGAATAATTTTCATGTTGGCTGCTCGATTGCATTTCATTTTCTGATACTTCTTCATTATCAGAGTCTTCATCACTTTTTTGACCCTTTATGAGCGATTTGTTAGAAGTTTTTTCAGGGCTAGCTTCTTGTCCATCTAATTCCTTCATTGGAGAAATTTTGCTATTGTTTGGACTTTTACTAAAAGACTTGTTGGGAGAGCTTTCAGAACTGGTTTGTACAACTGATCTTTCCAGTTGACAACTTTTTCTATTTTTTTGACTCTTTTTGAGCGATTTGTTAGGAGTTTTTTCAGAATTAGCTTGTACATCTAGTTCCTTCATTGGAGAAGTTTTTTCATTATTTAGACTTTTCCTTGAAGACTTGTCAGGAGAACTTTCAGGATTGTTTGTTACAACAGATTCTTCAAGTTGACAACTTTTTCTATTTTTTGGACTCTTTTTGAGTGATTTGTTTGGAGTTTTTTCAGTACTAGCTTGTACATCTAGTTCCTTCATTGGAGAAGTTTTTCTACTATTTAGACTTTTCCTTAAAGATTTGTCAGAAGAACTTTCAGGATTGTCTGGTACAACAGATTCTTCAAATTGACAACTTTTTCTATTTTTCTTAATCTTTTTTATGGGCTCATCAGGAGAGCTTGATGGACTAAATTGAGCAACTATTTCTCCTTCAGAATAGTGTTCATTGTTCATGTCACTGAAAACCATGCTGCCCGATGATTCAGAATGAGTTGGAGTACATTGAGTGAGTGATTCATTCAGACTCATATCTTTCTTATTTTTAGGACTCTTACCGAGACATTTCTCAAGCTTTTTTTCAGGATTTGCCTGGGCAGCTGATGTGTTCATTTGAGAACTTTTTCTATTATTGAGATTCTTGCTGGGAGATTTATTAAAAGATTTGTTTGGGCTCAATTGCATATCTAAATCATCATCCATTTTAGATTGATTTTTATCTTTTGGACTTTTATCAAAAATGTTGGTAGATGTAATTTCAGTTTCTGAATCTTCAAGTTTTTTAGATTTATTCATTGATTTGCGAGTAGAATCTTTCTTTTGTGATTCCATGGAGATGTCAGCTTCATTTTGTGAATCTTCATCCACTTCCATTAATGAAATTTGTTGAACAGAATTTTTACTCAATGACTTTCGAGTTGATTTGTTCAATGAATCTTTAAGATTTGAAGAATTAATATTTTCAAATGCATTTTCAGTTTTAGATGTTGAATTCTCGAATCTGCTGTTAGAATGTTTGTTGGGTGATTTATTTTCTTCATTTTCCCTATACTCATAACTAATGTCTTTGGAAGAAGACTGATCCTCATTGTTTTTCTGACTTGACTTTTCTTTTTGAGAAATCCACTCTTCTTCATTGATGTCTTGAAAGAGGTGATCCTCAACTTCAATTTCAGCATCACTGTCGGGGATTTGCGACGTTTTTTCAACCTGTGACTTGAGCGGCGAATCTGATGTGTTCCTTTCAGACTGGTTGGGTGAGCATGATAATGCGGCACCCTCAGCCTCTGTAACAGTACAAGATACCGCATCGTTAGTAGTAGAATTTACTGGGTTTGGATCGTCTTGTAAGACAAGTTCCATGGCATCGTTATCGTTATATGATGTTTCCATTTTAAACTCTTCGATTTCAACAGAGTCAATAGAATTCTCATCATTGGGAATTGTTCTAACATTTTCAATGACAATATCTATGATATCATCTGTGTTAGTTTGAGTGGATGTATTAGTATTAGTCTGATGAGATGCATCATTTAATTCTACTGATAATGTATTTGTGTCGATTGCATCAGAGGTATTATCAACTACAGATTCTACATTCTCTAACTCAGTTACCTCATCCTTTGATGGACTAGCTTGAATATCGTCTCTACTGTAACAATCATTACTTAGACTTTCATCATTTTCAGTTTCTATCACAATCTTATCATTTACTTCGTTAACTAATTCTAAGTTTTTTGATAAATCATTGCTAACAGTATTATGTTGTTTTATTTCAGAACTATCTAACATTTCAACATCAACAAATTGATTTGGTTCTACCTTACATTCATCCATGACAGAATTGTGGTGTTTATTACTATCTACAATAATTTCATTACTCTCAGAATCTAATGCTTCTACTATTTCAATGTCTGAACTATCAGATGCAATAATTTCCTTAACTTTAGCACAAGGTGCATCAATTATTACATCTGAAAGCTGAGTGTTTTGTATAGAAGCAGTCTCATCATTATTTGATCCATGACTAATGCCTGTAATATTATCAGGTATCAACAACTTCAAGGTGTCTTTTTTAACTTTTTTAGCCAAAATTTGATTGACAGTATTGCGATTTAATTGAACCGAAAGTTTTTTCAAATCTAATAATGGGTCGTTTTCTTTTTTATAGTGGTCACCGACATCAATTGCTGATTCATTGCTACAATTTGACAGTTGTTCAACACTAACTTCTACATATTTATCTAATTTATCATCTTCAATATTTATTAACTCGATTTGTTTATTAGTTATTTGAGGATCATCTCGATGGAAAATATTTTTGTGTGCTGTTGATTGTGAACTAGTTGATTCTTTGTCTTTAAGAGTAGAATTATTGGAAAGTGCACAAGATTCTAGAGAAGATTCGTCAATTAATTCAGTAGATTTATTTTCAGCTACTTTTATAGATTTATCATTCATGCTTTCTTCATCAATCTTAGATGAGTCCGAGGTAGAGTTTTCAGATTCAATATTTAATTCTTTAACTGTTACGAAAAATGTTGACGTTGAATAAAAAAAGTAAAAAATAGATAGAATTACTAAGTATTAGCAAATGATAAACTTACCACTTTTTGATTCTTCACCCTCTAGTTGTTCTTTTTTTAGTATTACTTTGCTGCGCCGTTTTGTTTGAGAGCAAGGAATCACCAAATCTGTAAAGCAAAATAAATGTATTAATTAAAATTAGTTATTAATATTTAATTTCAAGTATTTTATTCAAATTACCATCATCTTCATCAATTTCTATTACAGTATTTTCTAAACTTCTGTAAGCTTTAGTTTTAGCTTCATGCTCCTCAAAAACAGTTGGTTGCAATGGAACCATTGAGGCACGAGTTCGACGTTTTACTGGTGTTGGAGTTTCTGTTTCACTCGCTCCGTGATCAACGGAACTTGCTCTAGTGACTCGCCTAGATCTGACAGCCGGTGGTGTTGCTTTTGCTTCAGAGACAGCTCGAATGGCCCGTCTAAAATATTCAACCCATTTTTATTAAGTTTGAATGCACAGTTCAAAAAAGCACCATGTTATTAAAAATTTTTATTCATATCAAGAGGTGCGGTAGCATCTACCCGGCAAAGTATTATATGCATTAAATAAAACTTACGTTCTCAGAGACCTTGGACTGGCAGCTGCAGCTGATGTTGTTGCTTTTCTTGTAACTCTTTTAGGTAAAGTTTCTACATCTGGTTCTGTCCAATTCTCACTCACATCAGAAGAAGCAGAATTCATTCTTGATCTTAAAGTCCTGCCTGAACCTGCAGGAAGACTTTTGTCCAAGTTAGCTGTTTTACTGCGAGTAGCTCGACCAGTTGTATTTTGAATTGCTTCATCAATCGATTCTGGGGATGACCCAGTAACAGTAGATGCTTTCATATTTCTGGCACTTCTTCTTGGAGAGTCAGTATTTGAAGTTGTACTAGCAGCCCGTACCCTTGTTCGAACAGCTGGAAATCATAAGGTTTTTTCGCGATAATTATAATAAAATGTATAATGACAACTTCAGATAGTTACAGAAACAATTGAATTCAAAGTTTCAATTGTTTCAATTCAATTATATTGTTTATTGTGCAATTCGATAATTATTGCAAATTTCATCAATAGTTTGGTAATCTCTCATGAGGTTGAGAGCGAAAAACATTGATCCATAAATTTGCAAGTTCAATTAAACTTTAGACGATATATATAGATAAATGAAGAAACATTCTTATTAAAATGACCGTTACAAATGAAGCCAAAATCAAATTATGGTACGTATTCAGCACAACTTTCATACTCACAGCTTCGCAGCTCAGTTTCATCGTCAGAATCGCGCACGGCGCGTGGCATTTTGCAAAAATTTTCAGATAAATCGATGGAAAAAAGGTCTATTAGTGGAAAAAACAATAGCAATTCAACTTGATGATAAAATAATTGGTTGAGTTAAAACAGTATCACAGCGGTATTCGGTTCGCAGCACGTGTTTCGCAAAAGACTTCGAATGCTCTGGAGGCCGGTTGCTTCGTGTTTTAACCGCCACCGGCGCAATCTTCTAGGCGGGCTCTAGAATTCTTTCTGCGTGCACACAGCGCAACGATGATAATATATATTACGGGAGGTTATTCGCGCGGTAATTTCCAAATAAGAAGCGTGAAATTTCACTGTTAATTTCAGCTGTTTTCTTGTTTATTTTAAAATCTCTAAAGATCAAACAAATTCTTACATTTATACGCTATTTTGTATGAGTGTTCATTTATGTGTATAAAAAATAACTGAAAAAAATATGAGTAAAGAATATAATTACTATTTATGGTGTAAAACTGACTGTACCGTATACTAGAAAACTATTGTACTTTTTCTGCAAAAAAAACAGTTATTTATAATAAAATAACCAAAATAAATTGAATTTGAATATAATCGGATATTAAAAAATTCTGACAAACGTAGGGTTATCTAAAAGGTTTTCGTCGTTTTTGAGAAAAATTCAATTATTTAATTTGTTCTTTTTTGAGTTCGCGACGAGTTGCAACCAGTGAATAGTTTGTGAACCTCGAGTTTTGCCTGCATAGGTATTCGAGATTGAACAGCGCGTTTCTATTTAAAAGACAACGATTTTAAATACCCTTTCCGTATTCAACACGTGTCCATCCCGTATGCAGCTAATATCCCGATAGTATAGAAAAAAAGGGGCAAAAATATGGAAAAAGATGGGCACAAGTGTGGCATAAGTGTGTCTTATAAGCCTGAGCCACACTTTTCCCACATTTTTTTTGAAAAGTCGAAAAACTTCCCTGACCTTGAAAAGTCGTCGAATCACCGTAGTTTTTGATCTGGTGCACTTTCTGTTATACTCGAATAAAAAAAACATAGAATGTAAAAAAATGAGGGAAAAGTGTGACTCAGGCTTATAAGACACACTTATTGCCACACTTTTTTCTCATAATTTTGCCCTTTTTTTCACGCAGGATAGCTATCTGTATGTAACAGTATCATATAAATTCATATCCATTCTAAATAATTGATGTTTGAGGGTCGAGAAATCATTGAAACAAACGAAAAGTTTCGCAATAACTTCTATATTTTGGCCAAATATATGAAAGTATTTTATTCATAAGACTACAAATTTTGTCTGGGTTCGAAAATAAATAAACAAAAATTTATAAAAAGTTGTATGCATTAGAATTGTAATAAACACTATTGAATTCATAAAGTTACTAGCAGATAGCTGGTACATGAAATCGATTTTCCAACTTGTTTTCAATTTTTCGCTTTGTTCTTGTATTAATCACGCATGTACAAATATTTAAAAAATATAATAACAAAAATATCCAGCATATTATATATTTATATTTTATGAACAATGTTCAGGTTATTTTTAAAATCAATTATGTTTCCATTTTAAATAAAAAAGTTGCAATTTTTTATTAAAAAATTAATACAATTAATTGGAAGAATTATGCAACTTTGAAAATGAGGCTTGATTTACAAAAAAGTATTAAGTTCTTTATTCAATCTTTGAACTATTTTCTACTGTAAATTATTTATTTCACGGATGAAACCAAAAAACCTTATTTTTATGATGGTTTCAAGCTTTCTCTCACAAATATACGAAAAAAATCGTAATTTTCGCATGTTTTTTCTTGCAGACTTTCCTACGACCGGGAGAGTCAATTAAGCGTTGTTTAGAGAAGCTACTGCTAGAAAACTCGTATTAGTATATAAGATGCAAATTCGATGCTCAAAACTTGCTAAATCCTGCACGCACTGAACGAGCATCTTATTGCTCCAATGCAATTAGTTTATAACTGCGCGCCTTTTTCCGAGAAAATATTGATTTGGCAACATGGCTTTCACTCAGAAAAAGTCTATTGATTATGTGGCAATGCTGCGTGATAGTAGCATGTAGCTCTACATTTATACTACTATAGTCGTTTCTGCTCTCACAACTTACATTCGTGTAAGCACATTCAGTTTGTTGATTATTATGGTAATTTAATCAACAAGAATTTACTTGATGTTTTCCTAGCTTGTGCGCAGTTATAATCGATGAAAGTTAAGTCATTATTATAAATTTTACTAAGGCATAATTTCTTTCTTCACTGTACAATAATGGATAAGGAAGAGCAAAACTTAAAACCCGCTGCAGGTACTCTCATTTAAATTTTTTTCATGTTCTTAGATGAAGCAAAACTAATTTCAATCAAAATATAATACGTAGGTTCTATTGAAAAATCGAAATCTGACAAAAATGATGCAAGTAGGGGCGAAAAAAGTGGCGAATCGAGGCTAGACGATTTGACTAAATACTTTCGAGAAAAGCTCACTACCCTTAGCAATGAAAACAAAATAAAAGTTCTCCGGGAAGCTTCTGTTGATGCTTTAGTTGAACATATATTGAAAAATAATGTTAAAAATATTATAACAATGTCTGGTGCTGGAATATCGACGTGTAAGTGTTTTTTAACTTTGAATCTAAGTACATCAAGGTGATTGTGTTACTTTTTTTTAGCCGCCGGGATCCCCGATTTTCGATCACCTAAAACTGGGATTTACCACAATTTAGCTAAATTTAAATTACCAAATCCTCAGTGTATTTTTGACATTAATTTTTTTAAAATTGCTCCAGAACCTTTTTACACTCTTGCCAAAGAATTAATGCCAGAAGGATATAAGCCAACAGTTTCACATTTCTTTATCCGTTTTTTACATGAGAAAGGATTACTACTGAGACATTATACTCAAAATATAGATAATCTTGAAAGATTGGCTGCAATACCTGATGAAAAATTAGTAGAAGCACATGGAACTTTTAATTCTAGCAAGTGTTTAGAATGTAATGCATTTTATGATTTCGATTGGTTGAAAGGTAATTCTCACTTTTAAATAAAAAAAAGAAAGCTATTGAAAAATAATACGAAAAATAATAATTTTTTTAATAAATGTAATATTCATTAAATAATTCATAATAATTGATTTCCAATTTTTTTTTCAGAGCAAATTAAAAAAACTACAGTACCAAAATGTGAAAATTGTCCTGGTGGGGTTGTAAAACCAGATATAGTTTTCTTTGGAGAGAATTTGCCAGATCGTTTTCATCGAATGGTTGAAAATGATTTTAAAAAAGCTGATCTTTTGATTGTCTTAGGGTCTAGTTTAGTTGTTCAACCTTTTGCTTCATTGATAAATCAGTATGAGTTAATCAAGTTGAAAAGCATATTCAATTTATAATACACATTTACAAAATTTAATATGATTTTACAGTGTTCCAACGACGTGCCCAAGATTACTCATTAATCAAGAAAAAGTCGGTGAAATACATAGAATTGCGAAAATAATGGGGTCGAATAACGGATTTGATTTTGAAGATTCAAGTAACAGAGATGTTGCATTTATAGGCGAATGTGACGAAGGATGTCGTTATTTGATAAGACAATTAGGATGGGAGGTAAACGTTTATTTTATAACTCTAAAAAGTGTTTCTAGATAAATCTCACTAATACATTTAAAAATGGATTTCTCAGGATGAATTAGACGAACTTATAGAGAAAGAGTACAAACGATTGGAGAGTATAGCAAATAGTACGAAAAAAGAAGATCAAAGTGTTGAAAATGAAAAAGCAAGTACAAGTTAAGCTTTTTCGTAACGTCGTAACTATTGAAATAAATTAAAATTTTATTTTTGAACATTTTTTGACGAATAACTGTAAATTATATTTTTTTAGAAAAAAAGTTTTAATCGTATATAGCGCAAAAATCCTATCTTATGATTGATCCATTTAATAGTTTTGAGGGGTTACTAAAATTCTTACAAATGAAAATTATTGTGCGTGTTTTTTAAGACTTTTACTTAGACTCTTCCTTACCAGCTATTTTTAACTTGTTTTAATTTTTAGAAAAATATTTTATAGAGCACTTTAAAATAATGTTTAAAAACATTCATTTTAGCCTGGGTTCAATATATCTTTTCAATCTTTAAATTCTCGCAATCCTCGCACTAATTATTTTTCATTATATAAAATCTTTTGTTTGTACTGATTAAAACGAAAATTGATTTTCTTCAATTCGAGCAAATCACTATTTTTTCTCTAATCTTCGGTTTCATTTCATTGCAAATGGTCGCACGACGACATCTTCACTCTGACTTTGGTGCAATTTTCCAATACCAACAGCTGACGTTGCTAGAGGCTCTCGACCAGAATAACGCAACTAAAAAGCGTTGAATTATTATTTGATAATCGTAAGTACTTGTAAATCTAGCGTATTTGCGTACCTTCCGACCACATAAATTTTCGAATCGTGGCTTTATAAAACTCCAAGCTCCCATATTTCGTGGTTCCTCTTGACTCCAAACGTAGGCTATAAATAATGTATTTTTAAGAACTGCTATGAGACATTTTATCTTAATGTATAATTGATACAAACTTTGAGCTTTTTTGTATTTTTGAAGCTGTTCGTTCAGCTCAAGTACTGGAAACGGACAGAGGCTTTCTACTCTGACGATGGCTGCATCTTGCAAGTTGCAATCGTTCCGGTGCTTGTCGAGCGCGTAATAGTGCTTGCCGCTTGTAAATATGATTTTCGTAACATTTTTGTCGATTACTTTGTCGTCACCTAATTAATTGATTATATATTAGTGTATAATTAAGTTTGTTGCTCGAGCCTCATTCATAAGAACAAACCGATGACTGATTTAAATGTCGTGCCAGTAACTAAGTCACTGAGAGACGAAGTTGCGGATGCATGTCGCAGCAGTGTCTTTGGTGCGATTACTATCAGCGGCTTTCTGAAGTTTCTTACCATCTTGTCACGCGTCGTTGGATGAAAATAATAAAATAAATAAATGAAATGTTTGAAATTATTTATTCCGTGTCCTTTTACCTGTCTCCTCAATAAATGAAAATACTGAGCCGGATTGGAAGGATTGACTATGTGCATATTCACGTCGTCACCATCGGGTTTGTCCCTCTCGGCTGTCGGTCAATTGCAAAAATCGTTCGAGTTTACAAGAGCTGTGCTCCGGACCAGCTCCGTCGTAGCCGTGAGGCAAGAGAACGGTCAAGCCAGTGCTCGTCATCCACTTGGTCTCGCCGCTGCTGACGAAGGTGTCGATCATCGACTGGGCCCCGTTAAAGAAGTCGCCGAACTGCGCCTCCCAGATGGTCAGAGTGTTGGGCAGGGTTACGCTCATGCCGTACTCGTAAGCCAAGACCGCCTCCTCGGACAGGATGCTGTTGGCCAGCTCGATTTTGCCCATCTGATCGCTGTGCATGGCGTTGAGAGGCACGTGCATCTCGCCCGAGGACTGATCGACCAGCATGGCGTGTCTCTGAGAGAAGGTGCCGCGGCCGACGTCTTGGCCGCTGATCCTCACGTTGTAGCCCTGATGCAGCAGGCTGCCGAAGGCCATGGCCTCGGCCGTCGACCAATCCAGCCTCCTCGCCTCGTCGATTTTCTTCAGCCTCGCTTCGACGTGGCTCTTTTTCAACGTCGGGTGAACTCTGAACGTTTCGGGATACTCGACGCTCTTCTTGCCGATGTACCTCAAGAGATCGAGATCGAAGCCCGTGTCCCAAGTAGTCACGGACGCGTCGGCTTGTTTGAGCATCGACCATCGTCCCGTAAAGTAAGTGGCTTTTGGCTCGTAATCGTCGACGCGTTTTAGACACTTGTTCAGCTTAGACGTGTGTTTGTTCACTATTTCGGCGGCATCTTCCTTGCTCAAAACTTTGTTCTCGATAAGTCGTTCCACGTAGCGATCCGGTATCGATCTAAAAAATATTACCGACTATATTCCATAGTACTCGCTAAAAATCAGAACCCATACTCACGGTCTATTATTTATGATATCGTAGATGAGCGGATTGGTAAAAGTTGGATCATCGAGCTCGTTGTGTCCCCAGCGTCGGAAGCAATTTAGATCGACGAAGACGTCTTTTCGGAATTTTCTCTGATAATCGAAGGCGATCCTCGTGGCTCTGACGACCATCTGCTCAAACGACACAAATTACGATCCTGTGTTTTCAACACAGGTAGAAAAGACGTTACCTCTGGATCGTCTCCGTTGACGTGTAGGACCGGTGCCGCGATAAACTTTGCTAGATCGGTGCAGTACCTCGACGATCTTCCCCTCGACGCCGGTGTGGTGAAGCCCAATTGATTGTTTACAACCATGTGTATGGAGCCGCCGATCTCGTAGTGGGGCGCGCCCGACAACGCCAGACACTCTTGATTGACTCCTTGACCCGCGTAGGCCGCGTCGCCGTGAACCTGCACGTTGAGGACCTTGTCGGCCCACCTGGAGGCTTCGGCGTCCGCGTAATCGCCGTCTCGGAGGACCTGCTGGAGTCCGCGAGTTCGGCCCATGGCGACCGGATTGACGGCCTCCAAGTGCGACGGATTGTAGAGCATGCTGACGCTCAGCTTATCCTCGCCGTTGGACTCGAGTTCGGTGTGCGCGACAAAGTGGCTGATGACGTCGCCGGTCGCTTTGGCGTCCTCGGGAAACTCGGCCAAGCCCCGCAGCTTGCGAAACAGCTTCTCCGGCGGGAAATTCATCATGCCCGTGAGGAAGTTGAGCCGGCCTCGGTGGGGCATGCAGAGGACCAGCTCTCGGAGCGAACTCCTGCTCGAAAGCTCGAAGAGCTCGTGGAAGAAGGCCATCATGCTCTCGGCGCCCTCGCCACCGTAGCGCTTGACGCTGACGAATTTGACGGCGAGGAAGCGATCGAACGCCTGGCTCTCGAGCATCTCTCGGGCTATGGATCGTTTGGTCTCGTCGTCGAGCGGCTCGCGATGGATGGCTTCGTAATTCCGAGCAAACCACTCGCGCTCCTCCTCCGTCTACTTACGTCGATCGTCCATTTGTGGTTGCAATTGTCAATTTAATCGATATCGCGAGTTGCAGCTGATCTAGTTATGGGCGCTTACCTCGAGATAGCTGAACTCGGCCGACATGGTGCCGCAGTAGAGGCGGCCCAAGACGTCCAAGGCTCCGGCGAGGCTGCTCGACTCGTCATTTTCGGCGGCCAGTAAACCTCGCAACGGGACGCGGTCGCTCTCCTTCAATCCGTATCTCGAGGCATCGAGCTCGGTTAGAGGGACGGGTCTCGTCAGCCGTATAGGATCTATATCGGCCTGCTTGTGGCCGAATTCTCGATAAGCGCTGACGAGTCGGTAAAAGTTGCTGTTCTTCGCACGCAGCTCCAGATCGGCTTTGTCGACTGAAAACAAATCGCCGCATCGTTATTATTCGCCCCGAGCTCGGCAAACTTCCTCGATTCGAGTACCTGCCTTGATAATCACGCGGCTGTCGCTCCCTGTGGCCGTAAACTCCCGCAGCGGCACTGCGATAGCCTCCGCAGCAGCTTCGCGTGGCGCTCCCTCGTCCACAGGATCAGACCATCGGAGCAACTGCTCGTCGCGACTTTCAAGTTTCGATACATTTCGCCCAGCTTGCACTGCTATTCTCGACTGCACTGAGTCGGCGAGGCCGAAAAAAAATTGATATCTTCTCGCGCGAGGCCTTATCTCTGTTTACCGCTCGCCGCCTGCCCGAGTGCATCGCGCGAGACAAAAAGAGAGAGAGACGGAGAAGAGAGAGAAAGAGACAGAGTCTGATGAATTCACTTGCGGGCAGAAATGATCGTGAGCTGCCGTGAACAATGATAATTACCGCGACTTTTGCTTCGTGGAATGTGTCAACGACTCCCCCGTGTGCTCTCGCGAATTTTTAGACGATACGATTACGCCTCTTACCCGAAGCAACGCAACTGACTCTGTTGTGCGCGTAGAATGATAATTGGATGAATGTATTGGACTGCACAGTGAGAATCTGCCTCTTCGTCGCGTGACGCTTTTTTAAGCGCCTCTCATTAGCATAACTCGTACAGTCTTGGATAAAAATTTTCTGCCTCTGTCTGCTTGTAATTCTTAAGTATTTTTAAATGTTGCTAGCTTTCAACGGAATAAAAATACGCAACTGCATTGTTGTTGTCATGAATAATGGAGCATCTTTATTAACGTATAATATAATCTCGATTAGATCACAGGGTATTTCAAAGAATTACATCGCTATAAATAATAACACGTCTGTATATGGCTCGATGTACTTAAAAATGTATATATGTACACACACACGCATACACACGCAAAGAAATAAAAAGTCGCGCAAAAAACATCTGCGTACGGTCAATAACGGTATGTATAGGCTGTCAATTAATTTTGTTTCGTTTATATTTCGGGATAAGCCGAACCGATGAGGTCTCTGCCGCGATACTTGAACTTGTGGGTGATGATGTTGAACTTGGTGCCTCCGAGCGATACGGGGCACTTGGTGTCGGGTCTCGTCAGGAAGCACACCGTGTACAGGGCCATCTCGAGTTCCGGCGACGTGCCGATGAAGATGTTTGTCACCGGCTTGTCGACGCCGTTGAATTTCAAGTGCACCTTGGCGATCGCGGCTTTCTGCAAAGAGAATACATATTCCAATGGTTATACTTGTCGCGAGCTTGGATGAAAATACTTTGGAAGTTGTTTCGTGCACACTTACGTCTCCAAGATCGACCTTCTTGATGTAGCCCAGATAATCCAAGCGTTTTTTCACCTCCTCGGCATTGAAGTAAATCCAGTTGTGCAGCCCCAAGACTTCGCTGCCTAATTTCAGCTCCGAGAGGAAGACGTGCTCGAATCCGGTGCTACCGATCTTGCCCTCGCCGCGCGAATACAAATTGAACCACATGGTTCTGAGGGTGTCCTTGTAAGCGTAATAATCCTTGAGAATGAAGTTTTTGTCGGCCAAGAAGCGCATAGCGTAGGACATGACGTTCGTGCTGAGGAACGTGTCGATCAGCAGACTCTCCTCCTGACGCTGGGCCGGATTGATGTGCTCGTGTTCGCGCACGTCCAGCTTGTAGTTGTCGTAGATGGCCAAAACTTTCTGGATAGTTGGAATTTGAAGTGCTTCGGGCTTGACCTCCAGTAATCTGAACAACATTTCATAATTATCATTGGTATTGCATTATGATCGTGTATCGTTGTTTAAAATGACTTACGGCAATGGCGCTTCATCCTTTGGATTACTGCCAGAGGTACTCTTCTGAAGGTTCAACTTGATGTATTTATTGGCATTGTTTGTGTCTTTGATGAAGAGAGCCTCGGAGAGTTTCTCGAGATCTTCGTCGGTGACGGTCTTTCCTTTGCTGAAGGTCGGATTGCTGGAGAAAGCCCCGGAGGCAGCAGCAACGGCTCCTCCAGCTGCGATCGCTGCACCGCCAGCCACCACAGCGGCTCCAGTGCCGGGACGAACAGTTGGCTTCGTCAAGGGAGTAGGGCGTCGACTTGCCAAATACCACCTGCAGCGATGTTGGCCCACGACGCCGTTGGTTGCGGGCCCTTAGCCGGCGGGCTTGCTGTTGTAGCCGGCAGTGGCTTTTGCGTGGACACGCTCGAAGGCAGAGCCGTTGTTACTTTTATACTCGGGCTTGGGCTGGTTGGTTTCACTGTGCTGGTTGAAGCTGCAGGAGCTAAGGCAGGCTTGTTTCCTAAACAAAGTATCGCGATGACGAGAAACGAGAATATTTCATGAATTCTGAACATTATGCGTATTCATCGCGATTACGTGACCAAACAGAGTACGCGTGCTTTTGTTCGACCTCACAATGGGTAGAGAAAGACATGATCGATCTTTCGACATGAATACCCCTACGTTCTTTGTGTCCCCGAGCTCATTTCTCTATTTCGCGATCAGCATTGTCGTGCAAAGTTCGGCCCACACGACAGCTGTTGCAAAGTTCAAGGGGGTTCGGGGATATCCCAAAAACAGTTCAAACCTTGACTAGTTCCAGTGGGAGCCAATGCAGGCCCTTTGCTGGGCAATTTCGGAGCTGGTCCGTTGTTGCCGGCTCCGGTCAGATCCGCGGCCCAATCCCTGTAGCCTTGACCACCGGCTGGTCCGACGCCGGGCTTCTGTGCTTTCGGCAAGCCGATGTCGAGTCCTACGTCTGTTCCAGGATTGGGTTTACGCGGCTGATTGCGGATATTGTCGCCGCTACTTCCGACGCCGACGGCCAGGCCTGGATCGGCAGCCCCGGCTACGCCAGCTTTCACATTTGGACGCTTTGTGGTAGCTGCAACTGGTTTTAATGTAGTAGTGGTAGCTGCGCTTGGTTTTAACGTAGTAGTAGTAGTCGTGGACGAAATGACATTTTGATCTTCTGAGGACGACTCGTTGTCCTTCTTCTTTTTCCAGAACTTCCAGCCGGCGTCGACATCTGCATAAATGAGGAAATAATTTCAGTCAACCTTGGTAATTTCATGCATAATATCAAGTTAAACTCGAGTCTTTTCGTTCAAGTAGGAAGAGTGTACGTATGAAAAATTTTAACTAGGTCAACATTGACTTACATCATGTGTTATGCTAAAATGAGGCAATGTCATATTATTTTCTATATGAACGAGTGTTAAAGGTTATCGACTTGACAGAATTGTGCTTTTGAATGAGTATAATTAATGCTACTTCACACGATCGAGAGTTAAGCGAGTATTTAATTTTACGACTGTAGACGGTGAATCATTTTTCGGTTCAAGTAAGAAAACATATCGCATTTCAAGTGCATCTACCGCAGTATTTTTCAATTTTTCAATACAGTTCGAAACCTTGAGCTGGTACTACACTTATAACATCGCCGAGAGATATGAGCATACACTCGCGCAAAGTCCAAAGTGTTCCGTTGAAAAAATCGACATAATATAAGCAATTGGCAGTTAAACTTGAAAATTAGCATCTCGTACAAAAACAACGTTAAATTTTCTGGTGACCAAGGACAGCTTTAGAGAATCTAATGCTAGCAAATCGTCAAAGAGCAAATCATAATATCTTACCGACAACCAGCGACAGCGCCAGAAGCACAACGAAGAAGGTCCAGAAAATTTTCATATTTCGTTTGCGCGATCCACACGATCGGCTGTCTAGAAATTAACTGAAGGAAGGAGCCTCAGCAGCTCAAATCAAGACAGATCTCTGTCGGAACGAAGTCTGCCACTCGTGTATATAGGCATGTGTAATGTATTCCCCCCTCCCGTGGAGGCGTAATTTCCCATTCTTGTCTCGTCCATTCTAGGTGTTACATGCTTCAATGTTATTTTCCTGCGAATACATCTTTTTCATAAAAATACACAATGTGTTTACAAAAGCCGGTTTGGAAGGCGAAAAAAAATACGCTGAGCAAAACGCGATGCTGACACAGGATACCGTAAGTACGATCGAGAGCTTTTGAAACTGTGCGAGATGCGGGGAATAATATTTTTTATCTCAA
Source organism: Trichogramma dendrolimi (assembly GCA_034770305.1). Taxonomy (NCBI): domain Eukaryota; kingdom Metazoa; phylum Arthropoda; class Insecta; order Hymenoptera; family Trichogrammatidae; genus Trichogramma; species Trichogramma dendrolimi. The sequence continues at coordinate 1,455,500 of JAPMIB010000019.1, read as the reverse complement.
CAGCCTGTATTCAGAGAGACAAAGCCATTTTTTCACAACGGACATATTTTTAATGTATCGTTAAACGCTTGAACATGGTAAAAAATTGTAGTCATTATAGAACGAAAGGAAAAAATATAGCGGCCCAGATGACGAAGAGTACGAGCAGCAGGATCATGCTCTTTGTGCGGAAGCTGTCCCAACCGACCATCATGAAATTGCAACCCTTCATCGGAGGCATCGCGCAAGTGGCCTGGAAAAATAATCAACGCTAATGACTCGCGCGAATTTCGAGACGCGGGCATTGTCGATCGATCGCTGAGCAACGAACCTCGCACCCTCGAGCATCGCAGCCTCCGCCGTCCGAGCAAATGAGTTGTTCGTAGCTCTCGTAGGGTCGCATTATGAATTCCGTCTGGGTCGATTTGTTCTCGATCGATTGGATCGACTGATCGACGCCGATTTTCAATGTCACCTGATGCTGATCGCTCGCTGCACTACTGGGACCTGCCGTTGGAATAGATCGCTTATCATCCTCGCCAAGGTCACCTCTAATTGTGGTTAATTCCAAAGCTGTGCCTCTTTGGTCATTTGCAGAATTTTTTTCTGTAATGCACGATCAAAGAATTAATTTTCATGGCTTTTGTAGGCGAGTTTTAACACCAATTCACCTATGTCGTACTGCTGTAAGTGTGCAATTCTGCTTTTTTAAATTTCGAGTCAACTTGAAAAATAAAATGTATTGTCAGTTTCATAACCTTTTTAATTTTTGAACTGATAACAACTTCAGACACGACTGTATTTGAAATAAAAATGTATTATTATGAATAAAAAAATTTTTTAATTACAGTACAAATAATTTTGTGCTTATAAATACGAAATTTTACAAAAATTGTGCTAATACAATAGGCAACATTTTACAAATTCTAGCTACCAATCAAGGCAAGATATCTAATATTATAAATATCGTGTAAGCACGTGATAGCTTTAAATATGGAATTGGATTCGGTATTATACGATACAAACATTCTCTTAATAATAACAACAGTGTGCTGACTTCGATTTCATTACATCTAACAAGGAAAGTCAATTTCTCGTTATGGCTCCGTACGTAGCTCAAGAAAGATTCCGATCGGATAAAACAGTGAGTAAAGAGGATTTACTAATCATCAACAATTAATTAAAATATTTATTTTTAAAGTCTAAAGAAAAAAGCCTAAATATAACAGATAGAACAGAAGACTTATGCGTCCAAATGAAACGTGGGATGTACATTAGATTAGGTCAAAATCATTTGATGAAAAATTTGTCTGGCCAGGATAGTATATTAAAGCAAAACTTTAAAGGTTACTTAATTAAATAATCCTGTGAAAAATGTTCTATTTACGACATTAAGTTGTTTTATATTTTTAAGGTCCCGAGTCATTGAAAATAAATCAAACTGCAAAAAGCAAGAATGATAATGGAAACGTTACCTTATTACCGGCAACAGTGAGTTTTTTATATTTATTAAATTTTAGAATAATAATTGTCAAAAAAGTTTTAATAAAAATTCACTGGTTCAAGGAAACAGAAAACCAAAACAATAACCACACATCAGTCGAAACAAGTGATGGTTCAGAAATATCAGGTTCTTATCGAATCAAAATTTTTATAATTATAATAGCTAGAAAAATATTATTTACTTGTAAAAATGTATCTAAAGTATATTTTTAAAGTTTCTAGCACTTCGCGCCAGCACTGCAGTACTTGCTTCGATGATTCGTTTGTAACGATTAGAAGATCACACCTGTCCCAAGTAAATAATTAAAATAATTTTATCCATACTAGACCTTAAATATTTCTTTTAAACATTTTACGTATGATTAAAATTTTTCAGAATTTCGACCGCATTCGAGATGTCAGCAGCAACGATTTCAACAAAAATAACACCTTATTGCACTCAACTTCGAGAGATGGTCGAAGTAGTTATCAAATTGAAAATGGTAAAATCTTGGTTATCCCGATAATGTTAACATACTTTGGAATAAATTCATTTTTTTACAGATTTTGCGCTCAATAGTGAAATTGATAGCTCTCATGAATTGGATAGATTAAATGGAAAAAGTTCTTGCGACACGGAAGACAGCTTACTCGAAAATTGCCAATTTATCCAAAATCCATTCACGTCGAATTCTTCGACACCAAAAAACTCAATAAGGCAAGAGGGAGAAGAAAAACGAGATGTGAATTCTGATAGTGTTATAGTATCTTCTAGTTCTTCAAAAATTGCGAATGCGTTTCCTGAATCATTAAAAGTTGTACCAACAGGTATGAAAATGCTATCAAATTTCAAACTTTAATTTTTTGTGGTTCGAGTAAAAATTTTTTGAGACTAAGGTCGAAATATATTTTGAAAATTAAAAAACTTTGTGATGAAATAAAAATGGTTTTATGCAGGTGTAGAAGATAACGAAAAACGGAAGGCAAGTAAGTTAATTCACCGTACAATAATGAAAAGAAGAAGAAGAAGAAAAGGAAAGAAAAATGTACTGTTAAAATTGGCAGTAGCTTTAATAGAATTAAGTCTTTTGGAAAATTAGCTGAATTTCGTAACTTTTTATTATTATGTTTTAAAAATAATACAACTCGCGATATGAGTTTAAAAATGTTATTTTCTGAGGTATCATATTATATAAGTATAGTATACTTGATTTATTACAATAATCTTTTCTCAAAATAGACCCAAACAGTCATCAGTTAATAAGTCATTAACAAACATTAAAAATGTGTTAACGACATGTATTTTGAAAAAAATTGTATTAATTGAAAAAAAGTTATGAATTATTAAAAAACAAAGTGTTTGGGAAAACTACAAACGTGAAAAAATTGATTTTCCTCATTTAATAATCTTTCTACAAAGCTTCAAAGGAAATTGTTTTTGTGACGCTACACGGTGTCTCGTAATTTTTGTTTTGCGTAAGATCATTAAAATCTTTGAGAATACAATTTTTTGTCAATATAATGAGGGAGCGATTCACTATATAACTTGTAACATTAAACGCTCTAAAGAGCTTTGATTTATAAAAATGATGTGCAATCATCAACGTAAATTTGAATGGCTCCCATAAATGCAAGTTAGCTAAAAAATGCTAGTTTTTGACGACTTTAATAGAATAAATCTACTGTGAATTTGAATCCAAATCTCAGATGCGCATAGCCATTCATTTTCATACATTCTCATTCACAAGACCTTATATATTTTATGAATTTATTTAAACACCCAAATTATCTTACATTAGTATAGAGGACGATTAAATGCTCAAAATGTACGTCAAATAAATTGTTCTTTCGGCATTAAATGCTCTTATATGTACAAGCTAGTTTCACTTATTTTACAGACGGAGAAGCCAATTGCCTCGTTGGCGACTCGAAAGAACGTCAGTCGATCGTCACAATCACAGCAGCTCGTACTGATTCAACAGCACATAGACGAATATCCAGAGGACGAATGCGACGATGGTCGCGAGGAGGAACAGCGTCTTGGAATAGTGCCAGGGGCTGTCGAGGCTCTGCTCGGGCCGAATCTTGATCGCAGTCGCCGACGAGCCTTTGCAGGCCCCGTTGTGGCAGGCCAGGCTGCGATTCGCGGCGGGCACTTCCAACGCGTGCTGCTGCAGCTTGATCTCGCCGAGCTCGGTTTCGTTGTAGCTGCAGTGGCCGCGTCTCGACGTGTTCTCCATCTGCAAAACGTATGAAAAATTTGGATAATTTGCGCCGATTGTCAGACTGGGTAAGCGTGCCACCTCCTTTTCGTGGTATTGAGCACGTGCTCGTGCGTGCGGCCGTCATCATAAAAAAAGCTATCTCTCTTTATCGTGTACACAAGATCCTATGCACGCGGTCATAAAAACACTCGGACGGCTTTACAATGGGCAATTTCATCTCATCAGCTCCGGCCATAGGCGACGCTCTACTTAGCCGATCGAATTTTCCTCCATTGAAAATGTGAATTTCTGCAGTTGCTCTGCGCTTCGGCTCTTTTTTTCATTATTTTTAATGTTATTTGCTTATAAATTGTCGCGCTCTGTATAATTCATTGAGCCTAGCAAGCAGCGGAAGCGAGAGCAGCGCAACGTTTTCTAGTGCGAAAAAGCTTCATTGTTTTGAATATCGATAAATAAGTTCTGTCCCGAAGTCTGGTGTACTTTATTTTACCGATCTGTATGCATGTGCAGTACGTCAAGGGATCTTACGGACCGTTGGGTGAAATGAGCTTATTGTTTTCGTCACGCGTTAAAGCTCTGGCATATCTCGACGTTTCACTGCGCTGCTTACGCAGATCGGAATTTCCTCGCGTCGATTTTTTGCCGATGAATTTTTCGCTAGGGGAAATGTGGAGGCAAACTTAACAAAAAAAACTCGTTGGTAAAGCGGTGCATCGACGCGAAATTACATAAAAAGACTACGTAGCTACACGAAGACTCGACAACAGGTTTTTTGTTAAAAGCAAAGTCTCATTGAATGTGATCGACCGACAGAACAATGAACTTTTGACACTCTGCGGCTCGGCGCAATTTAAACAAAAGTAAATATAGGAATTAACGCTATAGCAAAGCGGGAGGATAAGCTACACTCGATTGCATTGGATTTTCACGCCTGTTTATTTACACGTCGAACAAAAAGAAGGAAACAAGTCGAATGCTCGATCACGGTATAGGAGATGAAAAGTGAAAGTAACGCGCGGAGAATACGCGACTATGTGCACACCGAGCGATAGTCAATAGATGAACATATTCCATGCATAAAACCTTTTCTTTTTCGAGTGTGACCTTGCAGTTATTTCGAGTGAAAGGACCGCTCAAGACGATAGAATTTAGCCGAAAAAAGTCGCCTTGTACGCTGCTAAAGTCTAGCAATACTGTTTTGTGGCTTATTAATTATGATCGTTTACCTTTTCTATTTGTAATTTTGACGGCAGCAAACAAAATTGTTAGTACTCTTTGCAGGAGTGAATTAACGGAGAAACTGGGCTATGATACTACGTGAGATGTGTCGAGTAAAAAGTTTCTCGGACGAAAAGCGACGTTTGGTATTGACCGCAGAGCTAACGAGCGGGATATATACAAACCGCATCCGGAGATACGTAGATAACGACTAAGCCGCATAGAAGTTGGTCTCAAAATGATACGTATATGATATAATGTATGTGTGTATCCTCTAAATTAGGTGCATCCCGCTACAGATCGGCTGTGTCTAGCGTATCTCTGCGAGCGAGCATAATATTCAATGTTTTCTCTGGCTGGTAAAACACTCATTTTTTTTGTTAATCTCGATGACGCTCGCGTAGACGAGTCGCGTTTATTTTTATCTTATGTACATCGCTTACGTGCATCCATTAAAGTAATTAAAATAAGCGCGTCGGGGCAGTAGCTTTATCGTGTGGCTTTGTGTGTACGCGATCCCGAGTCGAAGCAAACACGAGAGCGATAGATCAATGGATGAGCACACAGCTAGTTTTATCTCGCGCGCGCGACTCCAAACATCGCGGCATCCGTCAGCTATAGGGATTCACTCTTGTATCGCAATGGCACTGCAAGACGATTCGAAAAACGCGACAATGGCACGTCTGCACGACTGAGCCGCTCGGCTATAATTATTGCTGCGCGGAACTGCGCGAAATTTTGCTGGCAGCGATAAAATAGAGTAGTAGACCTTGGAGCGCTGAAACCGCATATTTGGTTTTTCCATTGCGCCAAACCGCTTCGTTATGTATACACGTGTGTGTGTGTACGCGCCTCCGTACGTAAAGGCAAAACGCGCATAATCGCGCGAGCTCGAACGAGAATGTAAACTTTCGGAAAAGTTGTTAAAAAAATCGACGCAATCTCACGCCTTTCTTTGCTCTTTTAAAGCTCGAGGACAAAGTGTAGCTACACGATTTTTCCCTATTTTCGATGAAAAATGTCACATGTTGCTATTACACATGTACACACTCTCTCGGGCTGCAAGTTGCGCAACGCCACAATTACACTCGCGCGTGGGGATATTTATTTATAGACTTGTCGCGTATAAAACACGCGAAACGGACAACCAAATTGAACTAATCGATTTTCCGCTAATTCAATCTACAACGATATGGCTCCCAAATAAATTAAAAATCCGAATAAATTTATCTGTCTTGTCACCTGTTGCGGCTGCCAAGTGTGTTTGAAGAAACTTTTGAAGCACTTCATGATGCGAATTCTCCAACACGTTGCACTTGTGTCAACCAAAAACAGATGCTGATCTCGATATATTATTCAACTATTCGTACTTCACCAAAACTGATATTTTTATAAACGCACATAATTACTACGCCGAGTGCAGATAAACTCGCACATGAATTATCGAAACGAGATTTAGAGAAGACGCGAAGAAAGCATATGACATGAGCGACTCGACTCTCTGACGGCTCGCCGTCGACAGAAGCGGTCGGCTCTGCTGCCACTTGTTAAGTATATGCACAGTATCATCCGTTCTCCTTCTCTCTTGAAGCAATGGAAGCTAATCTGCATGGTTTGTGATTGACCAATATCCCAGATTTTATTTACTTGGGCTGCTACATTTTTTTCCATTCTGATTTAGTTAATGTTCGCTTGATTCATGTCCCTTGATGTTATAAAAAATCGACTTTTTGTTTTTTTCCTCCTGATATTATGATTTCGAACTTTTATTTTTATGAATTTTATTTCCGAAATAATATGCATCTATTGTACTGCACAAAAACTCGAAAAGTTTGCTATTAATCGCTATTGACAGCTACTGTGGTCTGCGAGACATTTAAACTTGGCTATCCGCAAAATCTGCGCGCGAAATTTCTGAATCGAGGCAACTTCAGACAGTGCTTACCGTAACGGACTGTCGACGATTTGGCGCGAAGTAAAGCTGCATCTCGCTCGTACCCTACCCCTGCCTGATGCCTCGCGCTCGTAGTACAATATAGGCAATTCGTAAAATATAATTGTTCGTTGACTTTGCTCGGCTTATCTCTCGACCAACACGTTGCTCACTGTTTTAAAACACCTCTTTCCATTTCTACATTTTACGTTCAAACCGTACGTATGTATTTTTACTTCTTACCTTCTTTGCTCGATGATTTTTCTTGTAAATTACAAAAATTCTCAGTTTTGAACGTTATTTACTCTAGGTTATAGATACTCTTTGACTATTGCAAAAATAATTTCAACTACTGTAAATTATACATCTCCGATTAGCTCGTCGCTTTCCATTATTCTTGAAAAATACATTTCCACGACTTCGGCATGTTTTTATTATCGACTTTTCATAATATAACTAATAATGAATTATAATTAAAATTGTTGTAGAATCATGGATCAAATTACGGCTGCAATGAAGCAATACGTCGTCAATGGCAATGAAGCACTGGAATTTAAACTTGTTCGCAGATCAGAAGATTTGGAAGATGATCAAACTACTTTTAAGCCTGCAATGTCACATCAAGTTTTGGGAGATACGTAAGAAGCCTTTCAACTATTATACTTTTTTGTGAAATCGTTTTTTTTTTTGTTTTTTTAATTCATTTCTTGTCTTTCAGTGAATCTATATTCGGCTATAAAAATCTAAAGATAAAGTTATATTACTCTGCTGGATCCTTAGAAACCTACCTAGGTACATCTTATTCTGAAAAATATGATGAAAGTCTTTGCGCCGATCTAAAGCCAGACAATTTTCTACCAAAATTAGTCGATGTACTTGCACCAAATGTACATGAAAACATTGATATGTTTGTCAAGTCTTTATCTCATGATGAAACATTCAAACCTGCTGGAGATCTTGTTTATTCATGCTCTATTGATGGTTAGTATAAATTAATCAAATGTCCATTAATAAGTCAACTAACAAATCCAATTTAATAGATAATGGACAAACAAGACATTTTGAAGTGTACAAAGCTGACATGAGCTCAACCAAGTTTAAAGAATACCATCAAAGACTGCAAACGTTTATTCTGTGGTACATTGATGCTGGTAACTTTATTGATAGCAATGATCAACAGTGGAACTATTTGAATATGTAAGATTTATTTTTTAACATCCACATTTGACTTTTCCTAAACTACATACTCACTAAATAAACAATTTTAGGTTTGAAAGGTATACAGCTGAAGACAATACGATTCGTTATGCTACAGTTGGTTTTGCAACAATCTATCACTATTGGGCTTATCCTGAACTAGTTAGACCAAGAATAGCTCAACTTTTAATATTACCACCATTCCAAAAGAAAGGTCTTGGTAGCCACATGCTGCGATCTATTTATGCTGAATACAAAAATAACCCAAATGTGAAGGATATTACAGGTAAAAATACATTTTTTTACTAAAATTTTAATAGACATAAATTTAAATGACATGAATAATTTTAGTTGAAGATCCATCTGAAGAATTTCAAAGAATTAGAGATTTTGTTGACTGTTCACTATGTATCAAATTGCCAAGCTTTTTCCCAGAAAATTTGGTCAAGGGCTTTAATACAGACATGATCCATGATGCAAAAGAACAATTTAAAATCAATAAAGTACGTGAATTCATTTATAAATAAAATATGTATGTGGAATTAAAGTAACTTAACATTTTACTTTTATAGAAACAAGCTCGCAGAATTTATGAAATTTTAAGATTAAAATCTACAAACGTTAATAGCGAGAGTGAATTCAGGGATTATCGTTTGAATGTTAAACAAAGGCTCAATATCCCTTACAAGCGAGAACAAAACGATTTGGCAAGACTTCGTGAAGTTTTTAAAACTGATGAAAATAAACCTGGTATTTCTCTCCCAATGGAAGAAGAACGCATGAAAATTCTTGAAAGAGATTTCAAGGCATTGGTAGAAGAGTACAAAAAAATTATTGAAAGATTGAACTTGAGTGATGAATAACTGCTTTAATGTTTTCTAAAATTGAATGTGACTGTACTTTATTTTTTATACTTCTTATTATAGACTTATTCTTAATTGATACGTTTTTAAGCTCTTGAAATTTGTTTTTTATATCATTGTATTTTTTTTGTTTCCATGTGACAAGTGGTGCATTATTATGCTACTAAACACGCAGGGCGTTTTAAAAATTAGTATGTGAGTTGAAACCAAACACTTTTCATTGTTCACCATTTTATATACATTGTAGGTACATACCTATACAATTGAAAAATGTAAATAATTATCAATTATATACCGCGATGTTATCAATAAAATTTTTTTAAATAATTCTCATTGAATTTTTTATTACTGAGTTGAAGTTGGGTTGGTAAAAAAGATAACACGAAAATAAGACAAAAATATAATTATATATAAAGTTTATAATTTATGTAAATTTTTTTAGAGTATTTACAGAGTACAAAGATGATGCATCATAATAGATAACAAGTTGATTACTCAACCATGTACATGCATTAAAAAATTTTAACTTGCACACTTCATTCCTACGATTCATTTCATTTTTTGTCAAACAAAGTATTTTATAATGGGAATGTAGAGCGAAAGCTTTGTCAAAATTTAACAATCCTCCATTTTAAACACGAAATGATTCATATATTGCACGTCGTTAAAGAACTATTTCTTTTTTTTATGATGATTTCAAGTATTTCAAAAAAATATATTCCTTTTATGATATAAATTCATGTTTGTCAGGCTTAAAATGTTGGCGAACTTAGTATAAAAAGCCTTTCTTCCTCCTTTTTTATCCATTTTAACAATTTCCCTATACTATTTATAGCATCAGTTTTAGTGACCAATGGTTCAAAAGTAGTGTACAACTCAAACCCTGATGTTACCTATAAATATTTAATAAAGTTATATTACATGAAGAGTTAGTAGAATTGAATTATTTATTATAATAAATTTTTACCCAAGCTAGCATTGTTTCTTTATCTGTTTGTTGGAAGAGTAATTTCAAAGGTCTATTAGGTACATGTAATCTATGATGTAAACATTGATAACATCCAATAAGTCTGTAAATGTTTTAAATTACAATATAGTTTTGAAACATACAAAAGTTAATGAATAAATGAGGTTAATAAAAACCTACCTTTGGATTTCTTTTTCATTATTATATGGAGCTTGGAACCCTGGGCTCCAGAATTGAGCAGTGCTCTTACATTTGTATAAAACATGTCTCATTTCTGGTAATCCAATTTCAGCAGTTGTGATAGAGGTCTTATTCATAGATTCATTTATTGCTTCTAAACAATTTGTTCGTCTTAATTTCTCAACAATTTTCTGTAAAAAATTTAAGGTAAATAAAAAAATTTAATGAACTAAAAAATGTGAAGTATAAGTACCTGTTTAGCTTCAGATAAAGTAAAAAATACATCTCTATCAACGGTCAGTAATAATAAACAAGCTTGGCAATCTTCTGCTAGATAGGAGACATGAGCATGCATGAAACCATTGGAATCAAATCTGGGTAAACAAATTGGAGTCCAGCTTTCTGCAGCCTTGAAGGATTCTGAACTGTCGACTAAATTTTGGATTAGATGAAGATCTGCTGGATGAATGAAAAATTTTTTCATTCTAACTAATGTTATTAACTGATTATTAGCTAATAGTATTGCAAAGACTAAATTCTGAAAAAATTTAATTTGTGTTGAAATGAATTCCTGCAATTATGAATTTAAATTTATAATTTAAAAACCTTGATTTTCCCACAAGTTTGTACAATAGTTTGCGTTATAGAATCTCGCATTGCTGGTTGAAGTGGTAAACATTTGACTGCACCAAGTAAAAAAGCAGGCTCCCGCTCCATAAAGTTCAATAAATGATCTATGAGTCGTTCGCTTCCAGTCAATAGTCGCCTCAAATCAAAATTTCTTCTTTGTTCATACACTCTTGTCAGCTGGGATTGAGTCAAAATGATAATATTTGATTGTAAACGTACCTGGAAAATAAAAAATGTTAAAGGAAAATGAAAGGGCTTAAATGACAATTGTGAGAAGAGTAAACATACGTTAGTTGCAAAACTAGTTGTGACACACTCTCTTTGGTTTTAGACACTGCCACCAAAATAAGAGGTCCTTTTACAATAAATACAAAATTAGTATCACCAGCATGAATAGACCTGATCATATCGTTGCCAGCTTGAACGAATGATACAAGAGCCTGCATTACACCCATTACAGTGACTAGTTTGTCTTCTGAACTGAACCTAGAATAAATGGGTTTACCAGCCTGACTAAGTACAAAAATGTGTTTGTTTTGGGCCAGCCACTCCTTGGATTTCAAGGGGTCGCAATCCAAGTGCTCCTGTGCCAACTGTTGAGCCAGTTCATCCTAATAAAAAGAACAATGGAATGTCAGAATTTTGGCAAATCTATTGAAGAAAATAGAAATATGCTCACAGTTTCATCGGAATTGACAGAAGAGGCTTGCTCGAGAGTTTCGAAAGTTGAAACTCGTTTAACCGGGCTGTTGGGTGTCTGCTGCAGTTGGGAGGAAGAACCTGGTTGCGGATCATCGATACCGACGCTGTTAAGCTCCTGTTCAACCTCCTCGAAACTGTCAGTCGTGAGGAGGATCGGATCGGACGAGGCGCCGGGCTCGATGCCAGCCTCGACGACCAACACCTCCTCGGCGGACACTCGTCTGCTACTCCCTGATGCGGAGCTGGCCATCCTGGCCAGCCCGAGTTTTTCCAAGTTCTGCAGTTTGGTACACTTTAAAAGCTACAGAGTCGCGATCGGTCGAAAGCACGCGACGACGAACACTTGGTTAAAATTGGAGCTTGGCTATCGTCGATAGCTTATCTTTTGACTCGGTTAATCAGCGACGCGAGACGAACATATTAGTTTTGCACTGCTCAATCTGTAAAGTGAGACAATGAGCCGCTTTTATGCGAGCAGCTGATTCGATGTTTACACATACCGACATAGTAGCACATACGCATTCACTGTACACGGAATCAGTGCGGTTTTGCAAACGAGAGTACATAATACAAGTGACATTTTTAATTGTGCTCACACGCTCGATGCTAATTGCGCATAAAGGGATCTTGAGATATTCTGTTGGCAGGCACTTGAAATAAAAATTGAAATTTTATTTATTGCATAATGAATGCATTGCATCGATCATAATTGCAAAAACAAATTGATGCAGGTCCTCAGGTGGCAGCACTTGTCAGCGGAGTTCAAAAAGTGCACTGCTTGTGCTTCCATTGGCGCACGTTCAATGTTTTGACGTGCAATTTCAACCATGCTTACCCTCGAGCGTAACCCGGCTTAGATAAACAACAAATGATTCTCCTTTTTACGCTATTCACTGGTCTCGCTCGATCGATCACGATCCATTTCGTCGAGTAAACATTGAAATTGCATCGTGAAAAAGCTCCGTAAACATTTCAGAAGGTTCTATAGGTGCCTACGGAATTGACGATGTAGGTATCGGCCATCCGCTACATGCACCTGCAAATTCTAGATGAGAATCGAGGAATAACGAAAATTTCTAAACAACATTAAGATTATACATGACCCAATACGTTTTTTTTTACTGCCATGAAATCTTGTCATTATTTTGATGTCATATAATATGTACTCAAATTTTATTGAAATTTCGGAGATTTTCAATCGCTTTTTTCCAGTTTGTATTTTTTCGAAATGTTTGTTTATGGGAAACAAGCTAGGAAAAATTCCTAGCTCAGTAAAGAAGGACTTGAGAATAAAAAAGCTACAGAGACTTTTGGAAGTCATTCCCAAATAATTCGCAGAGCTTACTTATAATATAAACTTTCCATCTTAATTCTTTTCATTGGCCTTCAAATTTGAAGGCTACAAAAAATTAAAGAGTATTGAATTATGTGTAAAAAAGGCCCAAAACGTTTCATAAAATCACTTCGGACTGAGCAAAATAATTTTTTAATCTCAGAAAAAAAGTAATGAACAATTTTGAAAATTTAAATGAAATTCGGGGATATGTACTTAGTATGGACTAAAAAAAGAAACGTTTGACTTGCTTCAATTTGAGAAAGAATCGACCATATACAGACACAAGTTTCCCCTCAAATACTTTTTTCCAAGACCAGCATAATGTGCTTCCGATAAAAATAGTGCGAGAAAGCTTTATGAAATATACCTCATATATATATAGATCGGAAAACGAAAAGCTCGCCTCGTGCCGATAGTCAAACATCATTCTGATTAGTATAGGCTGAGGCGAGAAGCCGCGAACAAGAGAACGGCCTCAATGCCGATGACGACGACGACGGCGGCGACGAGGCGTTTAAGCTCGAGTTGGAATTTGGGTAAAATAATTTACTATAGCCGTAAGTGGACGCGTGTCAGTGGTGTATGGGTAACAAAAAAGTCAAAAGAAAAAAGATACGTGCGGTGCAACATGTGCACGAGCGCTCGACTACCATCACAGGCTCACGATTCAAGCTGCTACAGGTAAATCACTCGAATTGGCGTATTACATATATCGGGAGACGGCGCGCGAGCCTTTCGTGCGAGGCGTCACTCGACGTCGCGTAGCGTTAGCGCCTTCATTTAACGTTGAGTGATTTATGCTTCTAATATCGTCGCTGATGTCGTCGCGCGAACTCGAGCCCGGTCGAATTATCGTTCTCACAAATTTTCTCGCTTTCTCGTCCCGCTCTTCGTTTCCTCGCTCGGAAATGTCGTCAAGCTTGGTGGAGCTTTTTTTCTTGGATCGTATTGAGCAAGCATCGCATGTTTCGAATAGATACTTCTTTTTTTGGCACGAAATATTCCAGGGCTTTGGGAAGGTTTTGTCGGAGCGCTAGATGATGGCTGGGGGGCCCCCCTCCGCCGTCTCAGTCGCGATTTCTTCACGTTTCTCCCGCACAATATTCAGGTCAATATGTCTCTTGGAAGTCGGTGGAAAAACTTCCAGAACTTGTCTTATAGAAGAAATCACGGCGAGGCGTCGATGAAACGGCCAGGGTTATAAATAGAGCTTAGCGCGAGTCGATGGAGAAAAGTTTGGCCGCGGGCGCGCGAACTTATCCGGTGGACTGGTGCGCGCCTCGAGCATTATACCGCGGGCAGCGCGCGTCATAACTGCCAACAACGCTTTATTTCTGCCTGTTTTATAAATATAGCCGCGCGCCGCTGACAAAGGGATGACGTCTGGCGGCCAACGAGCCTCGAGCGAGCGAGAAAATCAAACGGCCGTCGTATCGAAAATACCAATAAAACCAATAGCCATGTGGCGGCGGTTCATTCGCTCTCTCGTTTTCAGCCATGACTGAGCCAATCGCGATCTAATCGGCATTATCAGAGGAGCGCGCCGATCGCAGGTATGATAGAGCCTGCCGCGGGCCCGCCGCTCATCGATCACCATCCGAACTCGAGGCAGGACAAAGGAGGCCGAGGATGCAGGCGGCGGGCAGCGTCTGGGAGCGGCTACACGTCGCCACGACCTCGAGCAACGACATCCGGGAGGCCGACAAGCTCATCAAGAAGAAGCTCTGCTGCTACTTCATCGTCGTGGTGGCCGTCATGGCCGCGTGCGGCGGCTTCCTCCTCAACCACGTCTTCCAAAAGTTCAACGCGCAAAGTGCTCGAGCCGCGGATTTACGCGACCGACGGAGCAACGCCAAATACGCCAATCGGACTATCCAGAACGACTTCGTACATAATCTCGACGCCATGATCGGCAGTATCGAGTATCAGGCCGCTCCGGGCCCGCCCGATCGTTGGGAGCAGGGCATCGATCGCACCGGATACATCTTCTCCGACTTGGAAGTATTCAAGCTCAGAGTCAACGAAACCTTCGACAGAATGACCGCGAGCATCTGCGGTTACCCAGAAAAAGGTAGTCGAGTAGCGCTTCTTTTCTTTTTTTTAATCTTTCATCGTATCTGGCTTTGCTCAACGATTTCCTCGTCAACAGACAGATTGGTCGTGATATCGGCGAGTGGCCACGGTCGCGATGTCGCCATCAACATCGCCAAGGCGATGAATCAATTGCACAAAAAAGGCTGGAGGCCCAAGCGCACCTGGGTCTTTTGCCTCTTCTACGGCTCCAAGGACCGCTGCGCCGAGGCGTTCCGCGAAGACAGCAAGCACAAGATCGTCGGCTACCTGGCCATCCACGGCGACATGCACGCCACGCGTTCAGCCGGCGTCCTGCGCGACCAGATCCACGTGCTGGGCTCCGGCATGCAGCAGTCGACCGTCGTCAACGCCATCAACGAGACCGAGAGTTTTTACGTCGGAACGTACGGGCCCGAGGTCCGCGCCGACATCCTGACCGACTCGCTGCCGAGACTCGACATCGGCGTTCCTCACGTTCTTCTCAAGCACAACAGAGGAACTAGCGCCAAATCGACCGACGATATGCTTCGCGACCAAAAGATATTGACGCGAATCGTCGCCCTCGCCATGTGGTCGCTTTCCGAGAGCTTGTTCTTCCGTTGGGATCCGCACACCTTCAATGATACTATGCACCAGGCTTTGGAGATTGTTCCCAAAGGAGCTCGACAAGAGAAAGGTATTATTTGCGCTACCTATTTTTCTTAACTTGCAAACAGTTTTCATCGTTACTAATCCTTTTAGATGCTCTCAAAAATACGATTACAAAGCTCACCGATAGTGTCATTGATTTCAACTACCATTTAGACAAACAAGTCGATAAATTGAAGTAAGTTGAATAATTATAAAAGTATTTAAATATATCATAAAATATTCATCTTATCGTCTCGTGTTTTTCAGTAACTTCGAGGTTCGTCAATACAACGACAAGTTGCTCGATTTCGAAAGAGCAATGTTTTGTTCCGATCAATTTTCACGATCTCAAACTGATATTGCACAATTCAAAAATTTTTTATCACAATCTATAGATAAAGTGAAATCAACTCTCAAAGACATTCGCAATTGCTTTGTCCTGGCTAACAGAATAATTCGCGATAAAGATCTATGTAATATATTGTCTTGAAGCGATCATAGAAAATAAGTTTAGGTTCTACTGTATAAATCATTTTTATTCAACTATATTAATTTTTAAAATACTTCAAGTTCAACAATCTTAGCAAAAAGGCGCAGCAATGCCTTGTCCTCGAGTTTATACAGGATTGTATACCATTCACAGCACCAAAGTTACTTCAGCTTAAGACTTATTAAACTTATCAAAAATACACATATATTTTTTCTGAATAAACATCATCAAAAAATCACATTGAAATATAATTTGCTTATGATTGTGTCTTTTCAATTTACAGTCAATGTACACTTAATCCACCGTATCTGATTTCCTGTTCAAATTGTTTTGGATCTAGGGTGCCTTGGATCGTTTCACAATTTGGATTAAACACTGAATAAGCACTCAATTCACCTTTCTTTTTAGGACCTGTCCTAGTGTTGTAATAAATAAATACCAATAACGATAGCACAAAGTACACTGCTCCAAATTCTAGTTTAATCGCAATGACGTATATTGTTGTCCACAAGAGAAAATAAAGAAAGCATAAGGTTCTAGTAAAAAATGGACTAGGTGGAGGACTAAAATCTATGCTTTCTTCAGACATAATACTTTCCAAGTCATCGTCCTATAACAAATTATATTGAATATGAATGGCTATTTTGATTCGTTAAGACTACAAATATCATTGAATGAAGTGGAATTATGATAAACTTACACGAGAAGGATTGTGAATAGTAGGTAGTATAAGATTTTTCTGCCAAGATAAAGCTTCTTTGAAGGTGTTTTTAGCAGTTTCAACCATATCTTCTCGTCGCTTCTGTCTTCTGTAAGCTCGCAGTTTCTCTTCCATCTATTTGGACTTGATAAATGCACTCTCACAACATATTAAAATATTGAACAAGTTCAACACCTGTTGACAGTTAGTTGAAAAACAAAACGTGCCGAAAAGCTACAGCTGACACACGACGTGCAGCAGTCGGCAGGCATTATGATACAGAGTCGCAATTAGCTGACTGTGGAATTATAACAACACAGACGGCTAAAAATAATCGTGGCCAGCCGACAGATGGCGCGCCAAGTGCTCGAAGCGCTAAATTTGATAACATTCATCTGTTTAGTTTGAAACGATGGCAGAGATTATGTCATAACATAATAGTCCGTAATTATGGAGATGGAAAATTTGAAGATTCTGGAAGAATTCGAGGAAGTGGCGGAGCTCGATCCAAGCAAGGTATTCATTTTTTGGAAAAGATCGCTGGTTCTGCTGTACTCGGTTTGCACGGTAACGAGCTACGCCGTCGCTGGACTATTTCGCATCCTTTGGGTATGACCGGGGTACGAGTCGGGTATATATATCGTGATAAAAAAATTGAAAATGTTTATACGTGTTGGGAGGTGCAGCATAACTTTTGCAAACATCACTGCCTCATGTGGGCCAGAGTACACGCGGACAAGAAATTGGCCCTGGCGTACTTGACGGCGAACGAGACGAGCAAATGGACGGGTGCGAGCTCGTGGTCGGCCGACCCCATGATTTTCAAAGTCACCCATAACTATAACGGCCATCAGATCGATCAATACTGCGACCTGTTTTTGTTTTGTGGCTTGCTGTCTTGCGCCACTTCCATAATCCTGTTGTCCTTCGTAGTGACTTGCGGCAAGTGGAGGTAAAAAATGCGCGCAAAAATTACTAGTGGCAGAATTAAAAAGGAACGCAGCGATGCATTTTCTCGTTCTCAGATATTTCGCGCCTTGGATAATCATCGTGCCCGGCTTGATAATCAGCGCAGTAATGACGATCGTCTCGATGTTTGCGTTGCGCAATCTCAATTACGGCTACTTGTTTTTCGCCGATAGCTTTTATCGCTTGGCTCGCTCCATCACCAAAGACCAGCGGAATCCATATTTTTTCAATCAGTTACGTGGCGATACCGTCGTATGCACGATGAAGAAAATAATTCCATACTGCGTCGATTTCTCCTTGCAAGCTCATCTCGCGTCCATTGATTTTTACAGACCCTGCTCGGCGCTGCGGACCTTCGTCGAGGGCAGTTACCGAGGCACCATCGACGTTTGCATCATGTACCGAATGACTCAAGTAAAGACTCGTCGCAACTATCGATGAATTTTTACAGGTTTGCAATTAATCGATTGCCTACGCGTAGGTCGCCGCGTCGTTGATGCTCTGCTTCTGGATCAGCAGTTCGCTCATCTTGATCTTGAGGATGCTGTTCGCGGCCGACTTTATCCTCATGAAAATCAGAGTCTACGAGGTACCCAAGACTAAGCGACATTCAATCGTCAATGAGATATACAAGAAAAAGAGGCAAAGCAGTTATCGTTAAGATGTATCCAAAATAAAGCATTTATCACAAGAGAAGAGCGTGTCTTATTGCGTCCGAGTAAATCTGAAGTTCGATGATTTCGGATTTGTCCTTGAGGCATTGGATCTCGCGCAAGCTCGCGGCCATTTTATTCAGCAGATGCGGCTTGTCCAGCAAACCGATCACCTCCTGCATCTTGAGCGTTTTCATTTGGATCAAGCTTCGCTGCTTGCCGTAGGTCGCGGCCTCGTAGTGCTCGCTCACGTTGCTCGCCAGCAAGCAGTCCAAATTTTCGCGTATTTTCTCGATCTTCTCTTGATCGAGGTCGACTTCCTCCTCGAGATTTTTCACGATCTGGACAAAAGTCGCGATTCCAGTATTTGGAATAAAAGAAAAGGAAAGAAATTTGTTGGAAGAAAAAAAAGGCGAGCTCGTACCGCGGCGCAAACCAAATTATTGTGCGACAACTCGGCTATCTGTTCCTCCTGCTCCTTCCTCCTCTCGACGCAGACCTCCTTCCGTTTGAGCAAGTACTCGTAATCGATGACGGAGTATCCGGCGCCCAGTCGGTCGAGCTCCTTCAGCTGGTCCTGCATACCTTCGAGCAGGGTCTGGATCTTGAAGCAGGCCAGTCGGATTTCGGCGACGCGCGCGATCTTCGGCCTCTGGCTCTCGATGCTCTTGCTCACGATCTCGAGCCAGTCGGCCTTGTTCCTCGTGCCCTGGGGCTTCATTTTGCGCGCCACCTCGAGCTGCTGGCCGATCAGGGCGTCGAGCATCCGCGCGTGCCGCTCGTTCTCCGAGGCGCACTTCTCCTTCAGCCTCTGCAGATCGTCGGCGTGCGACGCCTTCAGGGCCTCGCTCTCGTCCCGATAATTCATGTAATTCTCCAACATGGCGTTGTAGCTGTATCGAGAATGTCGACGAACAAAAATATTTTGAGCTTTTGAGTTGCTTGCATTGGACGCGGCGACCTACCGCGAGCTCTCGTAAACGATGACCTCGTCGAAGCGATCCAGCGCCTCGGCCAGAACCTGTGCGTTGCGTATGGTGCCGATGTACTGCTTGTGCAGAAATTTGTTCTGAGCCAGGCCGACCTGAGCGTCTTCGGCCAAGCTCTTCAGTTGGGAGACCATGTCTCGGCGTTCCTCCTCGCTCAGACGAAGCGTGGATACGTCGTAGCCGTAACCGAGCGCGAAACCCCTTCTATCTCCCTTCAGGAATATCTCCTCGGCCTCTTCGGCTTCGTCGGCTTCTTCGGCTCCTCCTTCTGCTTCCTCGACTTTCTTTTCTTCTTCGATTTCGTCTTGAACTTCGCTATCTGCCTCTCCGCTCGAGTACTCTTCCTCTTCGTATCCATAGATAAATGATTTTCTATCTGCGTACACGATCGAAGCTTTTCTCTCCAAGGCAGTCTCATCTCCGGTTTTTTCGAGCTTTTTGCTATCTAAGACACTAGACGACGATTGGTCATCGCCTTGATCTTCTTCGACCGAGATCGATTTAGCACTGGTCACGTACAACGGTTGAAAGTCATCGACTGCGTAAAATTATCGATTCGAGGCTATGAACAAACTACGTAACAAAGTCATAAATGTATCATTTCTTACTCTTAAACGGGAAATCGAATGGATCATCGTAGTCGTCGGCTGCGTCATACAATCGATCCATCTTGATGCAATTTTTTTTTTCAAAATTAATAAATTTTACTTGATAATTTTTCACATCTTAGTGACTATTAAGGGTTAGAACAGATGAGTGAATGTTTTGGATTTTGTAAGGAACGATAATAGGTACAACGATAAGTTCAATTTATAAATCAAAGATAAATAAACTTTATTATCTTTGTCATTGTACATGTACATGCAATCGATGTATGACGAAACCTTTTTACGAATTTTTAATCGAATCGACGAATCTAGTCTCCATGCTGGCCTTCATGTGCAAATTGCGACCTCTCAGCACGAGATCCTGACAATGCGAGTGATGCACGGCTTTGGTCGGCTCGTCGTCGGCGGCTCTCAATTGCGCCAAAAACATGCGTCGTGGCCTCGTCGACAAATTCAGATAAGAGCCGTGCAACAGCAGATACGAGAACACGATGATCTCGCCTTTTTCGCTGATACAGGTGTAGCCCCGGAAATGGGAAATCTGTCGGGATCTACGTAACGATACTTCTCGCCCTTCTCGTCGACGAGCTCGTGCTCTTTAAGCGGCCCGAACTTGTGACTGCCCGGGTAGACGCACAAGCCGCCGTTTTCCGGAGTCGTGTCGTCGAGGTGAACAAACACCGCGAGCATCGAGTGCTTCTTGAACGGAAAGTACGGATAGTCCTGGTGCATGAGGTAAGGGGCACCTTTTTCCGGCGGTTTTATGTGGGCTTTAGTATGGTGGAGAAGAATATCGGGAGTGTCCAGGATGTCTTCGATAGCGTCCAGGAGTTTCGGGTTCATCAGTAGGCGAGTGAAAACTGCACTGTGCATTTGCAAATTATGAATGGATTTTACCTACGAAAACAAACACATCAATTTCATTACTTCAGAAACATTTTCCAAACTTCAACAATCACTTACTGTGTAATTGATGTTGTTGGCAGCTTTTTTTATGTCATCGCCGACCCAGGCAGCTTCCAAGCTTGTGACGTCTTCTTCCTGTTTGCGAGCAAACAAGTCATTGTATTCTTTCAGGATCTCATCAAATTCTTTGTCCGAAAATACGCCACTGAGTTTAACGAAGCCATTCTCCGTGTAAAAGTCTTTCTGCTCGCTCGTGAGAAATTTCAACTTCTTCATGTTTCATTTAGTACTACACGTTCTCTGATTCACCGAAATGAAGAAACTAAATCTCGTATCGCCTCTCGTGAGATATTAATACTATTCTCCCGGGAAAAAAAGTATTGATACGCTCAAAGATGATTAAATCACGCCAGTGTTAGAATAAAAAGTATAATATCTCCTAAAGTATACAAATTTCATCTTTTATTAAATAACGAAGATTCAGATAAAAATTGACTAAAATTTTAATATAAATCAAATTACATTACATTTTTTTACTTGGCAATATACAAGTATATATATGAGTATTGTCAAAATTTATGTTTTTAAAATTAAAAAGCCATGATTATGTATAGATCACTTGTCTTTAAACATTTGAACTGATAAGATTAATGAAATGATTATTTGTTTCGTAAACTTGCCTTCGTTTGTTCCATGAATCATCAGTTTTCACTATTTCATTTAATTTTCTCAACTGTTGATAAATCTCTAACAGTTTAAAAATTCAATTTGTTTATAACAACTAGTATGTTTTCTACTGTCTAAATACTTTTGACAGAAGTATTATAACAATTTAAAATTAATACCTACTTATATTTTAAAATTTTTTCTAATATTGCAAATTTTTTACAATTCAATTCAAGTTGATATTATCTAAGAAATTTAAAACCTTTTAAAATGTCTTTTGACTGATACCATTGGTAAGGGATTTCTGATATATCATTATCACATTTCTCTACATTTTCACTATCATCATCGTAACAATTTTGATCAAAATCATTGAAAACTCTTATTAAATTTCCACAATTGCAATTGAATTCATTACCCTCATTATAGTTAAATTTAATGAGAAATGAAGCAGTATTCTGAGAAGAAAAATTAAATTGTGGCTTTGGCACAAAATACTCAGAGATCTTGCGAGAATCCCTTTTTTGAACTAAAACAAATGTATTTGTGAGTCCCAATGGCACTGTCATTTCTTGTTGAAACTCTTCGCAGTTCAGCATTGACCTGTAAAAATTTATTATCAAGTTTTAGAAAAAACAATTTGACTGAATTAAAATCTGGTTACACAACTCACTTCATAACATTTAACAATATTTTACGAGAAGAGTGATGGCATGCCGAATGATTTCGACTACTGAGAATAGAGTAAGGTAATTCTATTCTGATGCACAGTTTTGGAGAGAAAGTTGTTGCACCAATGATAATCAAAATTTCTTTCATGTCACACTCATTTCGAGCAAATTGCGAGTTGAGTTGATGGGACACGTTAGCCAGTGAATCGATTAATTTCTGCATCAACGAAAAATTTCTGTCTGTCGATTTCGAAGATTTGTGAAGTTTCATCAAAGAATCACACGATAGCGGAATTTGTTGCTTCTGGTACATGACATACTTCACGAGCTCCATAACCAGCTGAGAGCACGATTCGCCGGTCAAAGGTTCATCCAGATCCACCAAAATATTGGACTCAGTTCTTTTTGAATTCTTCATCATTTTAATTGAAGTAATTTTCGTTCTGCGGGTTATATTCGATTAACTGTTGACGCCTCTGCAAACCACTATTTAATCATTTGTCGCACAATCTGCTTTAAAAATCAAACATTACTCTGCTAATGCATTCCAATTTCACGAATGCAACTGTATTTAAAAAACACGGATAAAACTGGTTTTATTTATAGTAAACAAACATTAGCACGAGCTGAGCTGCGAACGTTAAAAACCAGAAAAAAGATACACGTATGAGTGCAGTAGGTACCGTACATATAAACGGCCAAGGTCACGTGACTCTCATTACAGATTTCTCTCTGGCGTATATTTCATGCTGTACATACAGACGTATGCATGCTCCTTGGCAATGGGAGAAAAATTTCGATATGTATCGATGTCCAGGATACCGCTTGGCGCGAGTACGAGACTGCGAACGCCATGAACTGTGCGCGTAACTTCACAGTCGTCGTTCGAGCATTTGTGCCGTTCGATGCTGTAGCCGCTATACAGTCTATAGAATGTTTGTATACATATAGTGTCTCTGTTGACATAGGCCTTTTAAGTACACACAATCGCGAGTAGAGAGCCGCTTTTTCTAAACAAGTACACGGTGTAGCGCGTAGTTTGTAGGATGTTCGTCTTATTGGGCGAATTGAATTTCTGGACCTTCGATAGTGATGTTGACATTAAAGACACGGATTTCGGTGCCTTCAGGTGTGTATTTCTCCCCCCAATGCCAGTCGTCCGTGTTTGTACCATTAACATTCCGCTGTAAACACTGGAACTGTAATTACAATTCCGCTCCGAGGCAAAGTACTGCTATGCGTGCGATGCAACTTTTCTCCATATGTCTTGAGTATATTGAAATTAAATAATGATACTTTTATTTTTTCTACAGCTATCATGACAAAAAATTCGACAATGTTTACGAAGAGGGTAAAAAGTCGTACGCTCAAATGCGAGGAATGGTCTATGTACCACAGAATAAAAAAGGGAATAAGCTGAAGGATGATATTAAATATTTAGAGGTAATTTTGGATGTGCTTGACAAATGATGAAGCTCTATGCTGATTCTAATGTTCTATTGGCATTTCAGGAACAATTAGCTACTTACTCAACTGTCTACTGTCAATGGTTTGATTACTGTACAATCCAGATAATGCTCAGTTCTGGATTGTTAATTTATGTACAAGTCAATCTGTGCAGTGGTGATATTCAAAAAATTATTTTTGACAAGTACTTAATTGGAAAGTTATCAGAACGTTTATCTGATGGTACAAAAAATATTTCTAAAGTGAAAATTAAGTTTATAAGTTATTCATATATTTGATTAAAATTTTTTCAGTGATCATTACAAAAAATTACTTGGTCTGTACTTACAATGATACTCAAGTTACATTAATTAGTTTCGCCAAGTCCAAGAAAAGTATATTTGATAAAATCAACAAGTTAGATTCTAAAATTGTAACTTTTGACTTATGCGGTCCAGCAGGACGTAGATTAGAGAAAAAAATCCAACACAATAAATCTGAAGATTTAGTATGCTCACACTTCTATTTTATTATCTAAATGAGTTTTATAAAAAATTAATCACTTTATTAACCTTGTGATTGTTACTAGATATTAATATGGTGGAAATCCACCATGAATGAAGTATTCCCATGGAGTCCAACCGTAAAAGAACACGATCGTGCTAATGTACATCTCTACAGAATTATTGGGTAAGAAGATTTATAAAATACATAAATCTTTAATATAGCATTGTTTTGGAGGTGGTGCTTTTGTTACTACTCTGGTCTCTATTTTTTTTTCTTTCAATTTATGATCATCTGCCTCTTCTGTATCCTTTTCATCTGTAATACAATTTTTGGGACATGAAATTGTTTTCTTTTGACAACTGCGACATTTTCGAGTCATTTCATTCAATCTGTCATGTTTCTTTCTATGAATATCCCAAAAAGCTTTTTTATACTCTGTGGATCGAGATAATTCTTCAGCGGTTTTACGATCTATTTTTGATGGTAGTTCCCAAGTTCCCTATTAATTTTCTTATCATTAAAAGAGCTTTTTACGCGAGTACTTCCAAATTATTTAATAGCTACCTTGTAATCTCCCCATGGACAACCACTTCTCTTTACATTTGCAAAAAGTCGACCGTTTGTATGAGCTTGAAATTGAGTAGTTGTAGTGTGATTATCTGGCCATTGTGCATGCCATCTAGGTACTTCCCAGTTCCGTAATTTAGTAGGTTTAAAACCATCTTCAGCCCAATGAGCGTGCCAAAATTGTGACATTTTGATCACTTGAAACACTACCTTAAATTTTGATTTCACGAAATAATTTGGTTCCCAACTAACAAACTTAGGTTAAAGAATCGATTATGCATCTCCATGGATATCATCAATCTGTTTCAGTTCAAAGCTGGAATTATTGTGTTACCTTCGAACCGAGTTCGACCCTTTGTGTATCACATTTCATACTAGTTACAATAACGTCTTCCACTCTTTAGAACAAAAGGTGTCGAGAAAGGTGAGTATGACAAGTCAAACCATTCATTATTCGATCGTTTCATTATTGCAAAATTCATTTTTTCTTTTCAAATATCTAAAAATATGTTTTAAAACGAAAAATTTATTTTTTATCCATTCATTTTCATGATCGAAATGCAATTCTTCTATTTTTAGGGCGAAGTCACGGTCGAGTGGCGCACTTACGAAGTGTCTCAAAATGATAAACTGCAAAAAATAGCAATCGTCTCCGTACCTCTACCCACCCACACAAGCTGCGTGAAATTTTCACCGAATCAAGATATTTTGCTTTTGTGCTGCATCGATGGCACAATTACTTTACATAATCAAGTAAAAAGCGTCAATAACATCATTAAAACTGCTTTTGTGAGTAAATTGAAAAATAATTTATAAATATAAAAAAATAAAAAATTACCCTTATACCTCCGCAGATACCCACTCTAGCTTGTTGGCACAGTGATGGACATTTATTTGCCGTTGCTAATGAAAGAGGACAAGTGCAATACTTCGATATTGCATTAAACTGCCTAAAAAGTCAAATGACCGGTGAAGATATCGCACCTGCCAATGTGATCGATTTATCTTCCTATTTTCGGTAAAATAACGCTTTATTGATTTCAACGCTTAAAATTCATTGATTACACATAATCATTATGCACTCGATTATTAGTTTCTATATTTGATATTTACTTTAAAGGACTCAACCTGCACTCATTAGACTCGAATGGACTAAAAAAAATGAGCCAAACACTTTTGTAGATTACTACAATCACGGAGATTCTTTAATTTTTTTATTATTTGAAAGGTAAATATTTCGACGATGTTTCATACAAACTTGTCTAAGCAATTTTTTTTTTAATATTACAGAGGTCCAATTGCAATATTTAGAAGTATAGAAAGTGATAATTTAGGTGGAGATGTGTTAGTGCAAAAGTATTTAGGGCTATCACTTGTTCAACAAGCAACCTCTCTGTTATTAGCTATGAATTGGGATTTACATCCTCATGCTTGTATGCATTCATTAAATCAAATTGTAAATTCTCTTTTCAAGATGCCATTGACACCTGATAGAGAAAGTAATAGTAATTTTTAACAAAAGTGTACTCAATTCAAAACATTAATATTACATCAATTTTTCAGATCTTATTCAAAACGCTCTGGGTAGTTTTCATGTCCCAGCTAAACCCTTGAGTCAGGCAGTTATTGACGAATATGGCAATGAAGTTCGTGATTTGACAAGAAGATTTTTCCATTATCTCCTTAGATACCGACTTTTTGAGAAAGCATTTCGTTTGGCTATCGATTTGAGCGATCACGATCTTTTCATGGATATACACTTTTATGCTGTTGTTCTGAAAGATACTGAAATGGCAGCTGCAGCGAAGGAAAAAGCTGAAGAAATTATTAGTAGATGCAATAGTAGTAATAGTTCGCGTAAGTTAAAGAAAAAATACTTAAAGTAAAATGAAATTATCTCTCAATGTTTCAATTTTTAATCATTTAATTTAGATTCAACATGCTCACGGCCATCGTGTTCAATATGTTCAGATTCCGAAAGCGATAAAGATGAATCTTACTCCGAAGATACCGAAAGTGAAGAACCACCTAGAAAAGAAAAACTTCATTCAAAGCGTATGCCCAAACTTAATTACCCAAAAAGTCTAAATAGTCAAGTTCCGCCACTTCCTGTTGTTTATACACCAGTATATAATAACGGTGGCTTCATGTCGACATCTTTTAATGAAACAGTAGATAGCACTCATAATAATTTGATGTCTACCTCCTTTAATTTACCTAGTAGTAATATTACTCCAGTTTCTTCAAGCTATTCTGCTTCCGATTTGATTCCAAATACTCTTTTGTCTGCTAGACCTTATAGTAGTACATCAGCAACTTTTAGTTTAATAACAACTCCTACGTTCACTCAGCCAGTAAATTATGATAATTTAGTATCTCCAGTTGAAAGTTTATCCATTATGAATCAATTAACTCCAAGTGTTGCACAATTATCTTTAAATAGCATGTCCCTAGAAAATATTGCAAATCCTTATCAATCAGCAAACATTATGCCAAGTGCTATTCCAACCAGTATTTGTGATACAAAACCAGTTGAAATTACAACTTCTACTATGTCTTCCATTGTGACCAATACCACTAGTAATCTGATGACAACATCATTCACAAATTTTTCATCAAACACAACATCTTTTTCAGAGAATGGAAATAATGTTCAAAAAAATACTGAATTCAATAGCAATAATACATTTTCAAGTGGTATTAAAACAAATTCTCCACTAACATCCAGTGCCTTAAGTAACCTTCCAATAAATAAGACTGAAATTACTCTTAAAACATCTTCTGAAATTAATGAGTCACCTTCACCTCTGATATTTAATTCTGTTAGTAATCTGATGTCTACTTCCTTTAATGATCCAGTGGATGCAAATGATGATTCCAACGGTAATTCATGTGATAGTTCAAATAACAGTAATTCTACAAAAGACCATTCGGCCTCAAATATTCCACCTCCACCACCCCCTTTGATTACTGATACCTTATCCAGTTACATGCAAAATTTGCCTAAAAAAAGTTTTTCTCTTTCTGGAAGTACACCAGGTTTATTAGATTTGGATAATTCTATTTCAAAACTTCAGCATGCACAGCCACTGCATGCACCACCCAGTTTTTTACCTCATCAAAATTCAGTTTCCAATATATTACAGTCTCATCATAGAAATAATATTCAAGCGACTCGTAAATATAGACTAGATTATGATCTTGATTATATACCCTTCCATAACAGTTGTGATAATTTGAGTTCATCCAATGCTCATACAAGTCATATTAAATCAAATAATTACAATTTCTCTCCAAAACCCTTTGACAGTAAGTTGTACAAATTAGGAATTTCACAAAGTAGTGTGAATGTTAATTCAATTAGAGATTATAGAGCATCTTCCAATGTGCCACCATTACCTATTATAACTACTTCATCTAATGAAAAACTCTCTTCCCCTTCAACAACACCTTTGGATACTGTGGCAACTGTAACAGATAAGCCCAAAGTCAAATTCTCGGATACTGTTACACATATTTTAGTACCTACTTCCGTAAGTTTTAAGCCATACTTTATTGAACAAAAATTGCAAACTTTTGTTGTATAATTTAAAAATGTTTAGGGACCAACATACCGGCCAATTAGATCAGTTACACAGTTACATCCAATGGATCCCAAAAGAGAATTGGCAGACAGTTTACCATTGTGTTTGGGAAACGAAGATTATTTAAAAGACTTTCAACCTTTATCTAGTAAGAAAATCAACTAGAGAATGTAACATCAATGTATTAAAAGCTATATTCTAAATACTTATTATCATATTTTCAGAAGATGGTTCTGATAAAGTTAAAGATTCAATAAAAACCGAGGAGCCCGCCAAAATCAAAGTTGTACACTTTGGTCTTCTGTAGTAGTGCATAGGTGCGGATCAAATCAAATCAAATAATTCTAAACTGAATTTGTCTTAGCAATAATGAAAGTATTATCATTGCAATCCACTTATTTTTACAAGCAATCATATCAATCATGTACATAGTTTTTATATTTTTTTTAATAAAGATTTATACGTTACATAAAAAGAAAATTTATCTTTAATATTAAGCAACAACAACCACTAGGCTACTTTTTAGCTTTGGCAGCCTGCATGTCACCAAGTTCTTGTTTCAAATCTAATAACTGTTTATCTGGTATAAACCTGTATGCTTCCTTTTCACTGTTGTATTCTTCAATTTCAAATGTCACACCAACAGGTATTTTCTTTTGAAGAACTTGAATGAAAATTGGTAATCTTACTGAATTTACATTGGATATAACTAAATGTCTAGCATAAGTTTTCAAGAGATACTCAGCTTCCGTAGCTGTTGTTTTAGGCTTAAATCTAACAATTCTAGTTTCTTTTGCTGGCATGGCATAACTAAAATAGAGATAAATTAATTTACTTTTAATATTAAATAATAAATGACAAGAATAAAATAAATACCTGTCTTCAACATCAAAGTCCATGAAATTGGCGATTCTATGTATTTGACTTTGAAAAGTTTCTAGCACCTTAAAATCGTAGCCATTAACTTTGACGGTCAACGGTGGATAAAGAGGATACTTGGGTTTGCATGCCTAAAAATTAAAAAAGTCACATAAATCAGAGTTGACAGTGAAGTCTGGGGTAATGAAAAGAATTCAAGTAAACAATCGAGTGAAAAAAGTAACCTCCAAATAATCCGGCGTATAGATAGCATAGTTCTTTGGCAGAGCTTGGCTCAGTATTCTTGGATGATTCGTTGCAATCAGCTGAAAAAGTAGACGATTAATAAAGTAACCGATAAAAAAATTACTGGTTTTTATAATGTGGCGAGGAGCGGGGCTTACTTTTTTAAACAAAGTCGCAGCCATGTCAATCGTCTGCTGTGTTTGCATATATTGCAGACGATACGTCAAATGAAATTACACGCGAGTGGCGAGGCGCAGCGCAGGCGACGACGAGCCGGCGGCCGGCCACTCGCGCCACGCTCTAATACGTATTTACATTGTACAAATGCCTATAGCGTCGAGTTAATTGTACAAAAACGTTTTACTTGCTCATTAATGTACTTGTATAAATATTTTGAATACGAGTTTAAGTTTGCTGTCATGTGTGAGAATATATTTTATTATCGACAAGTTGATAAATCATAACTAAGGTGGACAATATAAGCATAATAGGGGTCAGGATGAAAATGAAAAAGGTGAAAAGGATCAGTTGGCGTCGGCTTTCCTAGAGAGCTCGATAGTCATCCTGAGGACGGACAGGTAGGAGACGGACGTCTTGACCAGCTGGACGATGGTGTTGTGCGTGACGTAGAAGAACTTGCCGGCGGTGATGCTGCAGGGCAGGAGGGCCCGCATGAGGACGAAGGCCAGGTCGCGTCTGCGGGCCAGCTCGAGGTCGTACCAGGCGCAGGCGGCGACGGCGTCGACCAGCGCCAGACTCTGCGACTTGAGGTAGTCGCTCGCGTAGCCGTAGATGAAGGACTCGGTGATCATGAAGCTCACGCAGTTGGTGCTTATCAGCATGGTCACGTAGTCCTGCTCCATTATCGAGACGAGGATGCTGCAGCCTTCGACATCAAAATCGTATGACAGCTGCGGTCTTTGCTTTGAAAAAGTCAAAGATAGCTATTACCGCTCATGCAAATGAGTATGACGCTGATGAGCAGCTGGAGCAGGACGACTCGACTGAAGCTCTGCTCGAGGTGCTGGCCGAGCTTGGTGAGCAGCTGGTGTCTGGCCACGAGCTCGTCGAATGTCGCGATCGAGTCGCGACTCGCCGCGTCGGCAAAGTCGTGCCATCGTCTGTTGAGAATCTTGAACTGGGCCGCCAAGTGGAGCAGCAGCCCGAAGAAGAAGCAGTCGGTGCTGGCGCCGCTGCTGCACACGTACATGCACTGCAGGTACTGGAGCACCAGGAGGGCGGTGTGGTTCCTCAGCAGGAACGACTTGGACAGGAAGGAGATCCTGCAGATGAACTCGTACTCGAATTCCGGCTCGTCGTCCCGAGCTTGGCTCCGATCCTTCAGGTAGTTGAGCAGCAGCGTGCGGATGAGGAAGAGGCTCGTGCCGATGTAGCCGATCGAGTTGTAGATCACGAACTGGTAGCGGTACATCTGCAAAAAAGCTCGACTCTGCTTCTGTCTCTCTTTTAATTTGTTACAATTTTCAAGCGCCACCTTGAAGTGAGATCGCATGACGGCGCTTCCGTATTCGCTCGGCTGCCTCCAGTCTCGCATGTAGCTGCGCAGGTTGTAGGCGATCTTGCGGCCGTGCAGGTGCAGGTAGGTGTGCTTGACGAGGGCCAGAAAGGCCGAGGCGAAGAACAGGCAGATGTCGACCATGTCCGAGACGCCGCTGCGGTTCAGGCAGATCTCGATGCTCGTGTGCAGCAGGAAGCTGGCCTGGAAGAAGGCCGCCGTGTAGTAGCGCAGACGCTGGTATCGGCTCTTCTCCTCCAGCGGCCAGACCCCGAGGAACCAGAGGAAGCCCCGGTACACGGAAAACGCCTCCTCGGGATTCATCCTCCAAGACTGAGCCTTTCTTTTTCTTGCGCGCCTTTTCTTATCTCTCGACGCGGCAAATATTCATCGCTCGACTTTCCAGCCAAGCCTATTAAATTTCAATCATTCATGCCCTTATTATCGGCTCGAGCTTTTGCCGAGCCTCGATTATGCGCATATTCTATGCGACCCGTGCAGCGATGCCTTAGCTATGTGTTCAGCGACTAAAAATATGAGCCAAGCTGCTCATTATCATGAAATATTACGCTCGTGTTTAACTTGGCGCGACGAATAATGAATTACCCTATCATCGATTCGGATCGCCTTTACTGAATTAACAACCAAGCGCCTTCGCGTCTGCATCTTTCTCGCAGCTCGTCATCTTTTATTTTTTTTTCCACCAGCGTGTTAACTGGCACTAGCGAGGGCCAATCGTTCAATTTTATTGCCGCTATACGAATGGCTTTAGTTAGACTTTATTCCAACTACCTTTAGTGCTTTTTCTTCTCCCAACTCATTAGACTTGCTCGAATCTCATGATGGCCAGTCTCGCCGCAAGCTCGGAGCCTCTGCTGCTATTATTAGACCCTCATGGCGTTGTTTACAATACGTTAACGATGTGCGCGTACTACCTACTACCTTGCATTGAAATTCAATTTTGTCCGAACGACCATCTATTTTTGGACTTTTCATCATCTTTTCTTTCGCTCTAGAGCTGCATTTCTGGAACCACCTCGACATTTTTCTGCCCGTCTTTCACAGGTGCCCGTGAGTCGATGATATTTGCTCAAGGCCGTAAAGCTCGGATAAAACTTGCAGCAATTATTCCTGGAACTGTATTTACCACTTACGTTAATCGGATCTCACATATTTACCGATATAACAGAGGACGCCTTTTGGAATATTCTAATCTGTCAATTTTACTGCGGATCAAAAGACTAGGCAAATTTCTTAATCCTTTAAAAGCTTATAGACTTTCCCAAGCTTATAATAGTAAATATTTGAATATAAAATATATCTTGCGCGTTCAGTTACAGGGGCAAGTTCGATAAAACAAACGAAAAAATTCAACTCCTGGCAGACCAAGTCTGCAGATATGTAATTTTTAACAACATAAATAAATGTTGAAAGAGCGTGGAAAATTATGGCAGATTCACCTCATTTAGCTCGTTAACAGTGTTCATATTGAGATAAATATCAAAATGTAGCTTTGATTGTTGCTTTGACTGTATAAAAATTGAAATAATTTCATGTTTAAATGTAGAACTTTATTTTTATTATAATTTATTATTACCAATTTGCGAGTTTTGGTGTACGCAAAGATTCTTGAAATTCTCCTCAAATATTAGAAAGTTGATAGTTTTTTTCAGATTTGAACAATAGAAGTGGGTGTTTCACATCCTCTTTAAGCTTAGGATTTTGGCCACTCAAAGCTTAATAAAACGTGTTTACATTTTTTTGTCATGTTCAGAGAGATGTACATTTTCCATTGATTGTGTATGTCGCCTAAAAAACATCTCTTAAAAATGTCTAAAAAAATCTACTCTGACGTACCCCGTGGATGAAAAAATATAATAAGCTAACTTGCATTATATAATATTTCTTGACGTCCTGACCTAGAAAATAATAACGACAAAAAGTTAGAAATAGTGAAAAAAATCTATAATTTAGAAAACTTAAAAGAAAAATAAAAATACCTTTACGAGCAGTGTCACATATTTTCTGCTGCCACACACATGTTCAACAAATCCTCGTTCTTCAGCTGACGGATGATTATGTCGCAGCAGAGAATCGGCAGTCGATAATAGCACGTCAGCGATAAGAAAAATTCCAAAGCCCATCGGCGGCAAAATCTTCCGTGAATCATCTCGTACAGGTACTTCTTACAGGCCTGGCGAAATCCCTGCGGAAATTTTTGAAATTTGTCCGAGCTCACAAGAGACAACGAGTCCGCAATGGTGCATCGTTTCGACGTGTGTTCGCCTGGCAACCGAATCAAGTCGTAAAGTGACAAGGTCGGATTTATAGTCAAGTGACTCCACGAAGCCTTCGCTTTGATCGTGCAAATATATTTTTAAATCTTCTGATTCATCGTTCAATCCGCTCTTGGCGAACACTTTCATGATCGCAAGGACGCCGATTTGGTCGAGTACGTAGCCTCTTTTTTTGAGGCGCTGGACCACGTCCAGAAAGCGAAACGCTCGATCCAAATTGAACGTTCCATCCTGACTTTGTACGAAATTTTCGAACTCGTTGAAATCATCCTCGGTGGGAAAAACGAAGTTGGAAAAATCAGCGCCATGATTCAAAAGTACATCGACCACATTCGGCAAGGAATTCGTGACGACGTATTGCAGCGGCGTTTGGCCCTTCTTGTCGAGGGCGTCGACTGGTACCGTCCGTTCAAGTTTCTGGTTGATCTCGAAAAATGTCCTTGCCGCGTGATCATCTTCGTATCTATTGCAAATGAGATGCAGAGGAGTTAAGCCATTCACGTCGGCCATATTCTGGTCGGCGCCTCTTTCCAACAACAATTCAGCTATCGTATTGCGACTTTTAGCCAGAGCCACGTGCAGCGGCGTCCAACCCTTCTTGTGCCGGGCGTCGACCTCTATCGTCTGCTGCATGTCGTCGATGGTTTTTAAAAATGTCCCTGCCAAGTCATAATAACTAGTCAAGTGAAGAGGAGTCCGTTCGTCTTTGTTGGTAAAATTAGGGCTGGCGCCATATTTCAGCAGTAATACAGCCATCTTCTTGTTATATTTTCCCAAAGCCAAGTGTAACGGTGTGTTGCCCTTCCTGTCCTGGACGTCGAGCTGCACCAGCTGATCGAGTTCTGCATTGATGTCGAGGAATAGCTCCAGAGTTTTGATATCGTCGTTGCGTTTCTTACAAATATTATGCAGAGGAGTCGATCCCTCCTCGTTGGCCAAGTTTGCATTGGCGCCTCTTGTCAATAGCAATTCGACGACCTTGAGGTGTTTTCGCTCCACAGCTGCGAGTAGCGGTGTATTGCCTGACTTATCCCAGGTGTCGACTTGCACCAGCTGCTTCACATCGTCGCAGATTTTGAACAACAACTCCGCTAAGTCACAATTGTTGTCTTTTCTCGAGCAAATATTGGGCAGAGGCGCCAATCCGTCTTTGTTGACCAAATTCGGATTACGCCGCGTCTCAGTAGCAATTCGAATACCTTCTTGCGTTCGTGCTTCAGAGCCAAGTGCGTCGGTGGATCACCTGTTCCTAGAACGAGGCAATTGGGATCCTGCCCGAACTCGAGAAATTCCACGACGTCGTCGTAACAGTCGTACTGGCAGGCCACATGGAAATGACTGAGGCCGAGGTCGTCGATACAGTTAACGTTGACCTTGTATATTTTCAAGAGTTCCCGAATTATGTATTTCATCAAGAAGCTGTACTCGCCTCGGGCCGCCCAGTGTATCGCCGTGGTACGACGCAACAGCGGCTTGCCGTCTTTACCTACGTCGGGTTTGTCCTCGTAGCCGGTCTGGATGACGAATTTGATGATTCGATCCACATCGCTCACGTTAAACCCTTTCAAATTCTTTATATTCTATGAGAAGCCAATCGATTTCTTCGGGCTGAAAAAAATCACCAAGTTTCAGTAGATTGCTCATCCATGTTTTTGTTAGCTGATAAAGCTGTTGGAGAAATATGTGTCGATCTCTTTCGAGCGCCCGGTTGTTGTTTTCGCAGTGCCATTAATCTTAGCAAATTGTATCAGTTGTCGTTGGCCATTTTTCTAAAGACAGACACTCACAACACAACAGTCAATCGCTTATAATTTCCAATATTTTCTCTTGTCGTGAGAATCACTGGCGGCAGTCAATGCGATGTATCTTTGTTTACGCTGCGTACTGAACTGAGACTTTTAAGAGGGTAGGGCTTAAACAATTTCTCCTCCCTTGCGGATGATGTCTCCGCCCTTAATTTTACTTGTGGAGGTGGCGTTAATTAGTTATAAACAATTAAAAATCAGAGATTTTTTCGTTGCGCTAGATTAAATTTTCACTATTTCTAAGTCTACAGTAGAGCTCCGGAACTCGTTAGGGTCTTAAAAAATTCCTCCCCACCAAATAAACTAAATGAAACTTTCCTTGATTAAAAATGAACCTACCTCGACGGTTCAGAGTAGGCAAATTTAGATGTCTCGAAGCAATTGGTAAAGAATTGTTTTATACTCGATATAATAATTGAGTATCGAGAAGAAGTTTTGACCAATATTCATGCGATGCATCTATTTGAAGAAACTGACTAAAAGTTAGCCTAGCAATTACTAGTTGCAATCGAGTTAAGTAAAGGCTACAGACGTAGTTGATTAATAATACAAGTCGTGCGCGTCTATTGGACACAGAATACGTCTAAACTTATAGACCGCACGCATATAAAAATGAAAATAGCAGGCTTGACCCTTTTGCGGCACACCCTTTATTAATGCGAATCCCGTCGAAAGGGGATCGGAATAATAGGCGAGTGTGCGTTTGATCGGCACAAGAGGCCCCCGAAAGAACGTTTATAAGAATACGAGTGAAAAAAGTGCGGGCATAATGGCTCAGAAGTGGAACAAAGGATCGAATCGTATGCTCAAACTGAACAAATTCATCTGCTGGCCGCTGGGCTTGTGGCCACTCGACGGCGACGGGATTTTCTGCTGGTTCCGATTGGTTTTTGCTGCCATTACTCAGGTAAATGCTTGAGATCCTTTTGTCAGTTGTATTAGACGAGAGAAGCGCAGTGTGTTGACGTTTGCACATTCAAAGCTGTGGATGATGAGCGTCCAACTGGCGGCGGTATTTCTCAACTGCGGCGACTCGAGCGACAAAGTCGACTACATCATGATGACGGTGTGCGCAGCAATGGCCCTGACGAAGATGATCGCGTTGCGCGTCCACATGGCCAAGATCCGCGAGGTCTTGCTCGGCTCGCTCGACGATTGGACGGCCTTGGACGAGAGCAACAATGAGCAGGACCGATCGCTGATGTGGTCCTACGGTAAGACCGGCCGCAAAGTCATACTCTACCAGATGATCAACTGTTACGTGTCGAACACGCTCATCGTTGTCGGATCTCTGCCCTTCCTCGTGCCACCGATGGACCAGAGCAACGCTACTCTCGGGTGAGTCCTTTTTTACAGTCCTTTGGCTTGAGCCGATACTATCCGATATTGCGCAACGATCCACAGAGCAAGCAACGAAACGATGGTAGGGATGGTTCGGCAACTACCCCTCCGAACCGGTTGCATGTTCGGTAACACCAGGAGCGGCCTCTACGCGAGTCTGTACGTCTTGGAGACTTTGACCATCCAGACCACGGCTCACGGCAACGTCGGCTCGGACTGCTTCGTTTTCAGCCTCATGATGCACCTGTGCGGCCAGTTGGAGCTGCTGAGAAATCGGCTCTCGACGATCGGCAACGGACGAAGCGCCGAAAGCAAAGGGGAGATCCGCGAGCGCATCGAGAGACACTCGCAGCTGTTGGAGCTGGCCTCTGGTCTGAACGAGAGCCTGTCGGGTGTGCTGATCGTGCAGCTGCTGCTGAACGCCGGCCTCAACCTCATGCTGTGCATCCGCATAATCCTGGCGCTGAAGAGCGGCGTGGCTCTGGCCGCGGTGAGGCCCCTCCTGGCCTTCGGGGTGCTCATGCTCCAGCTGTTCCTTCTGTGCTACGCGAGCGAGCGGCTCTGCCAGCAGCACGAGGCCCTCGTCGACTCCATCTACCGGAGCAAATGGTACGAGCTGCCGATCGAGCAAAGGAGGAACCTCAATTTCATGGCGGCGAGATCGAGCAAGCCGATTTACCTTCTG
Source organism: Trichogramma dendrolimi (assembly GCA_034770305.1). NCBI lineage: Eukaryota > Metazoa > Arthropoda > Insecta > Hymenoptera > Trichogrammatidae > Trichogramma > Trichogramma dendrolimi. The sequence goes on along the minus strand of JAPMIB010000019.1, from coordinate 1,418,581 downwards.
GCCGGTCACTTTTACGCCATGAACCTCGAGAACTTCAAGAACATACTCAAAGCTTCCTTCTCCTACTTTTCCATACTGAGAATTATGTTCGACGCCGAAGAGTTTTAGCCTTGATCCTGGATCAAGCTCCTTAATTCCCTGTCAAAGAAAATATTCGGCGAAATGTATACTTATCGACACATGCAAGAATAAAGGCAATTAATGTAATTCGTAAGTCGAGGTAGAATGTGAAATCGATGCCGTGAGTCGTAGATAGCTAGACTATGGACGATAAGCCAGAAATCGGTAATACCGCGACGATGCATTGACCCGGCTATCGTCGGTACGGGCCGTTTGGTGCATTGGCGTCAGAGGTCGCGTCGATCGGCGCATCAGGCCGGACTGCGACTGGGTACAGGTGCACTCGAGGAGTCGGACTGCGAGTGGACACCCGCGCAGTGCATACGCACTCGGGAGCTCGGCGGTCTCAGGTGACTCGACAGTCGCCGTTCGCCATTCGCAATCGCACAGTCGTATGAAGTTGCCGGCGCTGCTCGCGGCTCCCTGCCTCCTCTACAGTACTTTATGCTCCTACTGATGTTATACTTGTACTCGAGCCAGTTCCGAGCTTTGGAAATCCTCCGCCACGAATCTTGGCCAATGATTTAGTGGACATTTGGCGCTGTGTTCATCGCGATTTGCGAATTTGCGATTCAGCTGCTTACTGATATCGTCGTTGTTGTGTACGTTGTCGCGGTTTCGTATAGCGTCTGTCGGTCACACGCACGCAGTCCTCGTACGCATTTCGCAAGTCGATGTGACACCTATTTTTCCAAAGTCAAAATGCATCATATATATAGATAGAGATTCGAGGGAACGATCAGCTTAAATCCCTGAATCGGCGCTTCCACGAAAACCTCGCGTAAGTCGCGCGATTCACGCATGCACGCGTCGCAGTACACCTTCGCTGTACTTGGTCGGGGAAAATCGTCTACTGTAACGACGACTCTAGCTCTACAGGCACTGTGGAACAAAAGCCGAAGCAGTGGGCATACTTTGTGCGTGCAAGGAAAATCAGCTAAATAGCAACGATCGCACGGCGAGCGTCCCTCGTGCCAGCGTCATGAGTCGAGCAGTTCTGCTGCTATTTCGTAACGATACGCGTCGATCGCGACATTACGGCACGTCGACTCGACGTCTTAGTCTCGGCATTTTTTTTTATATACTCGAAATCAATCGAAAACTCGTCGACTGCTCGGGCTCTCGTGCATCGATCGCCAATTCCGAGGCTTTTGGCCAATACACGCCTGTATGGGTACGCGTGTATAGCAAATGCGGCACACATTATACAAATAGCAATGCTCGGTCCGGAACGTGTATCGCGCAAATATAACAGTCTCTTTTTACTCTCTCTCTCTTTTCCGCTTATGTGTACTATATAGCTCGGCAATTCTCGGCAGCTCGTAGCACACACACACACACATACACGCTCGAACGCGTATAGATATAGCGCGCGTGTGTATATTGACGCAGTCATCCGCGCGCGCCTGCTGTATGGTGCCTTGCCTCGATGTGTTTTCTTTCAGTAACGCGCCGTGCGTGTCTACGGAGCCGTGTATTCTCTGAGTTGCTCGCGAATCAGAGGCGCACTGCCTGAGCACGCCACAGACACACACGCTTAGTACATACTCGCTCGCTCGCGCATGGACAGAGAGATAAACCACGCGCGAATCGACACTTTAACACATGTAACGTTAAGTTTAGTGTAGTATACGTTTTAATGTATAATCGTAGTGCCAGTGCAACTGTGAGTGTCGTTTTCCAATTGCAACTAGTTCAAAGTAAAACAGTGCGATACAATAGCTGTTGATCGACGATACAGCCCAGGCAAATTTAATCTTTCGTCTCGAGGATATGAGTCGCATACGCCGCTGCACACCACGTACGCGACCAGAGACAATGTGTCTGTCTATATACGGGTGAGTAGTGAGTACGCGTGTACCGATGCCTCACCGTCACCGGCTCAGATCCTCTCTCTTTCTCTCTCTCTCTCTCCCTGACTCGTCGGTGCGGCTGCACTCGAGCGCGTTCCAACTGACACTCGTTCCATTTTACACTTTTATCATATTTTTTTTGCAAAACGAGGTTATGCCAATGGCCAGAGTTGTGCCTGACATTTTTTGCAAGTCACAAGCGTCGATTAAGCTAGCTAGTTTCTTAATTCCGCGGACGAGGTGAAGAAAGAAAAAAAGTGCGCTAGGCGCGTGCACGCAAAGCCGCTATTCTCTCTCTCTCTCTCTCATTATACTTACGTAGGATCGAGCAGTGCATTATACCGCAGCAAATGCATCGAATGGATGTGTTCGCCAGAGAGAAGCAACAGGTTTTTTGGCGCCGCGCGCGCACACAGTAGCATTGGTACGCGCTCTTGGCTTTTCCTTTCAAAACAAATAAAAGCCCTGCTCGGAATGTGTCAAATGAAAGAAATAGTGCGATAAGACAAGACATTGAGTCTCCTCAAGGGCAAACTCTGTGAATCCCCGTGCTGTGATTCGAGTAGGGTTATGTTTTCTGCCTTCGAACTATTCGCAATTCACCGATATTTTATCGACGCTTAATTTCAACAACTAAGTAGGCCATCATCGGGGCTAGCTTTTGCATAATTATAATTACTATGTTTACGTTAACATTTTCATTTTACGCTCGCGTTCATCTACTAATGCTCGATTCTCTTTAGACTTGCAAATGATGTGACTGAGTTTTTCAGCCTTGTACGATTTAAATGTACGTTTTTTTTCTTTATGCGCATGGCTATATATACATTGCGATTCTTGCGAATCGTTTCGCACGCGCACCGTATAGTATACACAAACGTATACAAGCGAAAATTACATTAGTCAGATTAAAATGCTATTTTACGTAATTTTAGCCTAGTTATCGAAGCTTTATCGACGATTCGACGCCGCGTATGTAACGGGAATGTATAAGGTACGCGCTTACACATTAACTCGAGTAATGTTCCTTGCGAGTCGATAAAATCGTCGTTGCGAGGAAAAAGGAAGAAATATCAACGACGGCCAAGTACATCGGCCTATTTCCACCTATGTTTGACAATAGGGAGCGACGCGACGATCGAGAGTCCTACGTCTTTTTTCCGCGAACTCTTGGGGACGTATCGAGGTCGTGTATGCGGCAAAGACGACGGCGATGACGGCCAACTCAATTGCTTTTTTTGCCACTTTATATTTAATTGTATTGCGTTGCCGTGTACCTCGTTATCGTTTTTCCATGCGCGCACAGCTGTTTATTATATTTCAATTTCTTTATTGCACAAAAAGTGACTTCTTGTGTCATAACTCGTAAGTGTGCACGTGATTTCGAATCGTTTATCTCTTTTTATATTCTAGCTCTTCCTAGCCGCAGAGCTGATTACATCGTCATTTTTTCACTGTGTGTCAACGCAAAACTACTTTGACTCGTAGCTGCACGTGCAATAACGTCTCACCCTGTGTTTGTTCAAGTTAATCGACATCTCACTTATACGCAATGAGCCAAAGGGTATAATAATGAAAGCACTGCCTATTGGAGAACGAGCTTTGACAATCAAGTATTACAATTTTACATGCATTAGAAGGAAAAAAATGGTTATAACTTTACTTTGCATCTAAAAGCTGTCATTGTCTGTGCAATGGAAAGTTCTCGGTAAAAAATAACAACAATTTGTATGTGTAAATTTTTTGTTGATCAAGTTCCTTGAAATATGTATCCAAATAACCTCGCGCGTATTTTTAATGAATAATTGAGAAAAAAGGCAGCGAAGCATCCTAAGCGGTAGACAAGTCCATAATATATATATAGAGGTAGAAGTTCAAGAGCTCGCGCGCCAAGACTGCACACGCTGTACGCGACGTGTGGTCGATCGAATCGCAGCTCGTTTTATGCGAAAGAAGCCTTGACCATGACTATTGTCTATATCTCGTCTAATGAGCCAAGTTCGACGGCTAATGTGTAGTTTTCCATTTGCGAAAAAACCTCGGCGATACAATACCTAATAAATACTTATACATTTTTATACATACACGCGTGCGCGGCCGTCGCTCTATGCCTATAGGAAAAAGCAAACGAAAGCGGAAACGCGTGTGCGGTGGCGTCAATCGTCCTCGCGGCTCGAGACTCTTTTCGCTGTACAGTTCGAGTCGAAAAAGTATCGTTACCAGCGTTGCTCGCACATCCGAGTCGTGCATGTTGTATACGTGTCTGCTAGAAACTTGCTACAAGTCATGTAAATAATCATAACAACAATGATAATAAAAGGCGCGCGCGAGGCAACCTTCGCGGTCAACTCCGAGGCATAAAAATTACTTAGAGCCCAAGGGTCGTCGCGATCATCGTCGCTTGCTTGCCTTGTCTACTCGTAAAAGACATCGAACTATCTACCAGCGGTGCTGCTGATCGTACTGGACACAAAACATGTAATTAATTAAAACTGACAATTATGCGTGCTGCCGTGCCGTGTATACGCCTTACGTAACGCTCTTCCGCGGCGTTGAGTTATTTCTGCACCGCCGATTTTCTATGCCATTTTCGATCTCGACCGTTTGTTTACCAATGCCAATTATCCACGAAACTGGTCTGAAAACTTGACGGAATAAAAAGTTAACGTGCATCAATCACGTGCGGCTCCTGTTTTGGTCGAATAATTGCATCTCGAGCCGAATGCACATATTAAGAAGCTGAGAGTGGAAAGAGTTACAAGCTTTTAAGGGCATTGGTTCCCCTTTGCAGCGACAAAGTAATCTCGCTCGAACGGAACCATTTATTTTCTAACCATTTGCCCGTTTCATTTATTTATTTTTTCTTTCAACACGTGCGCACAGTAAATAAGTTGGCGTACAAAAGTTGGTCGGACAACGGCCACAAGTGTAAAGACGCGGAAAACAATGATTTTGTGAATCCAAGTCGCACTCGGTGCGATTGCGACGTGTCCTTCGAATATCGCTGTCGTTTACCTCGCAGTATGCTAAACATTTTGTATCTTTTGTCCCGCCTGAGATTATTACGCTATAATTACATTTTTGTTACAGCGAATGATGCCGACAAGGTCGTTCGCTCGCGCACACGTTACGAAGCGCTGCGAGAAAAATATTATGTTTCTCTCATTATCGTTAATCCGAATTCCGTCAAAGTTCGTAATTGCGTTTTTCCTCGTTCAATCATTGTTTTCACTTTACGATAATAGTTGAACCGCGCCTGCTGCATTAAAGGCATTATCGTGTAGCGCGGGGCCTCGCCCATAATCGTAATAGTGCGCCGCCGTCCCCCGCGAGATATCCGCGCGCATTTCGCCATTGTGCGGCTATGCGTCGACTCGATGCTACTATTGCTGCTTTTCATTCAATTTGTCTTATTTACCAAAGCTTTCCTCGTTCGTTTAGCTAATCGACATTGACCCACTGAGCTATTTCGACATTTTCTCTCTTTCACGCGTTCAGCAGCAGCGCCGCTTAGGTACGACAAAAATGTCCGAGATTCATCATATCATTGTTCTTCCAATCGCTGCCAATTCAAGTTTAAGTTCACGCGCACGGAACAACAGCCAAGTGCAAATCAAACTAACATGTAACCCGCTGTAATATTTACGAGCCTGATACAATCGTTCGCTTTTTGTACTCGAGCTTCAATGATCCTCATTGTTCTATCACGTCTTACATCTAAACTGTGGTCTGCAAAATATTTTTTTAATCAGCCTGCAATTCCTAGAATCGTAAAATATGCCGATAAGCTCCGAGATTGAGATCGAGATCATTTTCAACGTTTACAGTTTTACTCGAATAAAGAATGTTTAGTATACCAAAATTTGACCATGAAAATTTGTCGTAAAGGCATTTATTATCTGGCATTGAATTTTAATTCCGGTTGAAACTCTCTTTTGATCTCCACTCGTTTTTTATATATAGGCATCGATAAAATGAAAACACTTCTTATGAATTCATTAATTTAAATTAAATAAACGTCTTATCAAAAAATATTGTTCAGTAGGTCATTCGAGTGCTAAAATCAGAGTTAAAAAGCTCAATTGTGGAGAATTTAAATCTGCCGAGATCGCTACAATAACAATTAAAAATAGGTATAAACTTTTGACGAAGATGGCGGTATTGGGAAATCCATCTTTTCCTCAAGAAAATGCTTGTACATAGGCCTGAGCGAATCTCTTGGTAGCTTAAAATTGCCAACACTATTCGATCGATCTAATTTTAGCATCGTATGTCTTTCTTTCTCTATCCCTCTTTCGACTCTTTTTTCATAAATTTCAATCGAGCTTCAGACACATGTTTGTGTGCAAACGAGAATGTTACGAACCATTTTTATACGATTTATATTTTTCTACAAGTCGAAGAACATTTTAAATTAGCAACCTATATGGTTGCAGACGTAAAATCAATTACTTTGATCATTTACAAAATCAATCAATTTCAACGATTTTTCGTTGGAGCGCGTAAAGTAAATGACGTGCCCGTAAGACAATCTAATGACTGGAACGCCCCCAAGCACAATGATTTTCGTTCGCATGCAGGTCGTTGTTCATTAGTCAAGTATACAGTGCATACAATAAATCGTGCAACAATATCATCTAGCTGCTTGGGCCACTCTATCAATCATCAACGAATGATAATATTTTTTCACTTTTTACTCTCTATATTATTCGTGACAGCGTTGCCTCATGACTTTGTTTCTCTTTGATTAGACTCTCGAGTCTGTTTGTTTATAAGCATTATAAGTACGTACGAAATGTATATACGTATGGAACGAAGGGGGCAAATTTGTCATTGCGTGTGTCGTCCTCGTCATCTTTGTCGCCGCCGTTGTTGTTTCCGTTGCCATTATAACGTATGTGACAACGGAGTGTTGTGTATGCACGATGATGTGTTTATTATGTCAAGTACGTGTAGCATGCGACTCGCCACGACACGAGTGTACTACGCTTGATTTTTCAATTTCCTCTGATGTAAGACACGGGCGCTGCAGTACAGCATGGAGTGTAATTGCAATTTTTGCATTGCAACTCAAATGAAAGCACCGGGTCAATTTTTTCGCTGTCGTTTAATTACACCTGAAAAAAATGTTGCCTGCTAGGCGCAAAGGTCAATTGTATTACTCAACTTTTTCTAACAAATGAAAGATGAGGAGTCGTCGATTAATACGAAACTTACATTCCGAAAATGACAGTTTTTTGTTTTTAATTTTTTGGAGAAATACGTTACAGCTTTAAAAAAAGTTTTCTGCCACCGTTATTATTCAAATACATAGAAATTGATATAAAATTTTAGCGCGATACGATTTGTTTTCACTTCTGTAAATATTATACTTTCAGGTAAAACTTAAAAGTGTTTTATTACTCAAGTCGAAAATAATCCTCAATAATGTTTTATATGAATGTTTTAATTAAAATTTAAGAACGAAGATAGGCTCTTAGGTACCTTAAAATTGAACAAAATTTTATTCAATTTTTGAAAAATTTTTTTTTTATAGAATATTTGTTTTTTACTTAGATACAGTCATTTCCGTGAGATTTTTTTTATACTTTGCGCGTTCGATCTTTTCTTCTATTGCGTTTTCCAGCTTTTTACATTTTTCAAAAATGTGTTTCACTTGTCGTAACTTTCAGAGCGAATCGTTTGAGTTACAGCACCAGGGTACAATTTTTTGGAACATCAATGGCCACGAACACAAGCATGGGCGAGGATTTCGCCTTGGCTAAAATCTGACTTGTAGTGAGCCGTCAATATTAATCATAATGGCAAATATTAGTCGAAAAAGTGACGGCTCGCAGTTAGATGTAAATTACCTGCACAAGTTAGTGCTTACATAGTTGTCAAATAGCCGTAGATGCAAAAAGTGCGTAAGTCGCGTTATCGTATAATGTGTTCATGTTATAATGTGCGTGGAGTGCTCGTGCACTCGCTGTGCGCATTTGCTTAATCATTATGCGTTCGCATGCTCCGTTTCCCTCTCCTCCTGTCCTGCGAGCTCGTGAAAATGTTTACAAATGCACGAGCGGTTCGATCGAAATAGCTCCTGTTATTCGACATAGCCCGAGTTATTTTGTTTTTCACGCATGCACATCGATGCAGCTCCGGTTTTTTTATGCATAGCCTGGCAGTGTTGTCGATGCAAATTTCGAAAAAAAATAAAGGTCGCATCGGTGGAGAATGACCACACCTCTCGGTATCGCGCGCGAGATCCGTGCGTGGGAATACGAACGACGACTCAGGTCTGCCTCGTCCGATGCATTTTCACTGGCACAGGTTGCAATGTATGCTCGTTCAAATTCGAATAAATAATCGTTTTTACTCTTATTTACGATTGGCTTCGCGAATGCGAATAGAACATCAACAGGTGCGAGATTGCAGTCGCCGGTCGATTCGCGAGGGATCCAGCATTTCGAGTGTCGTAGTGTCTTCGTAAAAACTTGTAGTCGTAAAACTTATAGTAGTATCCTAGCTAAATTATCGTTTTAACGAAATACTCTTTCTTACATTGCATATTATATGTACCTATAAGTGTGACTGGTATACTAGTCCACTTGTTGGAGTCGGAATCGCGATTAGATAACGCAATTGCGAGCGAGATTTTCAATTCAACGCTTTCCTACGCTTTCGAAGAACAAATACTACTGTAGTCTATTACATATTATTTAGATTTTCACGTGTGCGTATAGCGCAGTAAAAGAAATGAAAAAAGATGGAAGGAAAACGAGATGTGTACATATAGACACATTCACAGGCATTAGGCTCGCGAGGTGTGCGTGCGAATAGACGAGCTGCAAATATTGTCGTTGCGAAACGATACGCGTGCTCGCGTGTAATGCGCGCGCAACAATTATTTGTTATAGCTGGAACGAGTGAGAGCGAAAAAAAAGGCGTACGATATGCAGGCCTGTGTGAGTGAGCAGCAGAGTAACAGGCATATAATGTATAAGCCGGTGCCGGTGGCATACAGCAGCGAAACTCAATGGCTTTCGGTAGTAGTATAGGCACTGATCGTATAGCATGTATATTGTACTCGGTGCGGTGCGCGACTCTACATACATGTGTGTATTATATATTGCTCCACATTGCACAGTATCGCCGCGGAGTACAACACACGCGAGCTAAAGCACACTATACACACATAGTACAGTGCTTGGGTAGCGCGCGCGCGACGCTTTGCCGCCGACGTATTATATAGAGGCACATTCGGTCAGTCGTCGCTCGGACGTATGTGTGTTAAAAGCTCGATCGCTCCAGCGAAGCCGCGAACGCATCGTGTCGTGTGCTTTATTCCCGCTCGCTCGTGCCTTCCCTCGTTCGCTGCTGCTTAGTCGGTGCTTAGTCGTTGCGCCCACCGTCTCTCTCTACGTACTAGTTGTAGATAAAAATATCGAAAAAAAAACCAACGCAACTCCCGTGCCAAGCTCTCGAGAGCGACGAATTTTTCCTCTTTTACCGTCCGAGACTCGCGAGTGTGTTTTCTGTGCTTTCTCCATGTGTGAGCTTCGAATATAACAAGTTGACAAACATACGCAGCGCCGCTAAGGGTAATTCTATACGATAACAAAAATACAAGAGACTTAGACACGACTGGCCTGCAGCCGAGTAATGACAGTTCTAGAGTTTCGATCGACTTGGCCGCCGCCACCGCATCCACAGCGAGGAAAATAACGCCGATCAAGACGCCAGATAAGACTGCGAGTAGCAACAAAGTTTCACAGTGCGTGTGCCAGCTAACAAATTAATAAATAATTTTGGTTCTTTCTTTTTTACGCATCCGCGACCGCTTTGTAGCTCGGGCTTTCTCTAGCAATTGTCCACCGTGTTTATATGCGTCTGCATGCCGTGTGTCGCGTGACCCTAGCCATTTACTACTTCGGCAGCTTATAATTCGCAATTATTTACCCTGCGGCTGCTCTTGTGAATTATTTGCACTCGAACGCTTTGAATTAATCAGTTTGTTACGACGACGACGACGACGACGACGACGACGACGATAAAAGCATCGAAATTTGCTAAAAAGAGAAATTATTTCCCTCGAACGAAAAGAGCACCTGCTTCCTTCTGCTTGTTGAATGTATAAATATAAAAGGTGTACGTTTACACAAGTAGGTATACGCTGCGACAAGAAGATGTGTGTCACGTTGCGTCGAGTTACGCTGCGAAATTCACCCACCGATCGGCGTTTATGCGTGTGCCATCGTACACGTATAAATGTGCACACGCACATACACACACAGCTAGATATACATTAAATCGAAGCAACAAGCGAAACGACGACGCGCTACACAGCACGTGGATGGGCTTTAAGAGTCACGCGTGTGCACCGCTCGGTTCACTTCTATATACGCGCGCGCGTCAATAATAATTCGAGAGAGAAAGAGATAGATGAATAGATCATTGCTTGCGTAGGCGTCAAAAATTCTTCGCGCGAAATAATTAAGGGAAAGAGTAAAAAAGAGCTTGTAATGAGCAAGAAAATTCGCATTTTGCATTTTAAACGGCTACGAACGAGTAAACATCTAATCGCCCATGTGTATCACATACATTTATAATAATATATTGTTCCGACAGCGGTACTACATTTTCTCTCATTTTACAATTTTCTACTTTTCATGTTTGTTTTGCCATGTTCGTTGGCTTTGATGTTAATGTACATCTTAATTACCTTGCTAACTTTATCGGCGCACATTACAACACTTGCAGCCATGTAAACTTGCAGAAAATTCTACACTGTTTCAACAATTTTTTCAATTCGAAATTCTAAAGAATTCAATGTTATTTTTTCCCAATAATTTTTTTCAACCGTTTCGATCGACAAAATTTTTTCGTGCACGTGACTCTAACTCAATTTCATATTGCACATTGCATGCACGGTTGAAATCGAAATTGATCTAGAACAGCCAAGAAACGAAACGCAACCTTCTTTTATTCTTCCTATCTGGCGATGCAATGGCAAATAATTGAAAGGCAAAGGACCGAAGCTTCGGTTTGCTCGGCGTAGTTCAAAATCGATTTTTTCGAGTACATAGCGTAAAGCTCGTCGATGATTCTACATAAGATAGATCCAACTGACTTGATAATTTATCTTCATCGAGTTAAATTACTCTCTTAGGACACCCTCGAAAAGGGAAAATTATTGATTCAATTGTTGAACTGTACCCTGCAGACTTGGAAACGATGTGAAGGTATCTTTAATTTTCTAAAACAAAAGAACAATCTTCATTTCCAATTGTAATTTTACTTTTTTTGAACGTTTTATTCTGCTCCACGCAAACTATTGTTGATGTTTATTCAAGAAAAATTTCCCAGCCTTTTTGTAAAGCTACGATATTTTTCTCGACGGAATGCTGATTTTTCCCCCTATCTCAATGTTGATTAGCGATAAAATATATTCTTCGACATGTTATAGGTATCCTTCGATGGCTCATCATTATAATAGGTCTTGCTAAATGAAGCCTATGATTCACTAGGCAAATCCTGAGGCGAGTATTGAATCGCCCGTGCAGCGATTCGCTCAGCGAGCTAAAAAAAGCCCGGGATTCTCATAATATTATCTTAAATTAATCGAAAGGATGCTAGCGATAGCAGAGACGAAAGATCGAAAGTACCTTGGAAAAGAGCAATATAGAAAGATTAGTAGGTAAAAGAGTAATTCTTTGCTCCCGTAGAAGAAGACGCATACGTACGTCAACAAGGCGTGTTGCAAGGCGTTCCTTTATCGGACGTCGACCGATCATGGTCACTGAACCCCAATACAAATTTAAACATTCCCCTTGTGATCGTCTCTATCTCTTTCTTTCTCTCTCTCTCTCTCTCTCTCTCTCTTTTGCTCTCTTGCGCGTGTCTTGTAGACACAGCGTCGTCGTCGTCGTCGTCGTCGCCAACACGTCGACCTACATAATATCGCCATTGAGACTTTGACGCGGAATTAGTCTTCATTACACCAATACGAAAAAAAATGGATTGAAAAAGTTTGAAACGGTTATTTGACGGACTTTGTTGAATGTATATATATCAAAGCTAGTATTGCGAACACTTGGATAGTAGATATTTATAATCGCGCTTCGTCGCTCTGTTCTTGGGTGCTGCTCGATGTGTTATGATGCGTGCGTGTGCGCGTCTTATGGTTCGAGGAGCTCGGCCTTGACGAGTGCAATAGGTAAAAGCTTCGATGATGTCACTTGTGCCTCGCGCCTGACGTAATACTTACACGATCGTCGCGGCACTCGATAGTCCGAACGTAAAATTCTCGCTTTATGTTCGATTGGACGAAGAAAAAAAGGATATCCACGATGTACTCGAACGGATTATCAATTTTATACCGAGTAAGATAATAAATTAATAAAACGTTTACGAAGCGCGCGATGAAGAATTTTCCATCTTCGTAATGCAATCGAGTAATTAACGTTAGCGTGAGCAATCGCGTTGATGCTCATTTTTTTCTTTTTGTTGTTGTTTTCCTATCGAATGTCGAGATCACGCCTTCATAATAATTCTGTAATTATGCAATCGAAAAAGGAGAAGAAAATAAACGACGGATTGCACAGAAATCTACGTAAACATAAGAATTTTCCGTCACGATGAGAGAAAGTAAAAGTTCACGCGGTGGCGGGGGCAGAGAGCATCGAAAAAGCGCAAAACTTGACCGAGAAATCTCGCACTGAACTGACCCGAATTTCGCCATCTTTTCAAGGTCATCAACGGATGCGTGTGAGCGTGCGAGCATCCCCCCCTTCTAAAAAAGTGCGTCCGCACCGACTCGCGATACATTTATACACATGGCTGTGTAGAGTCTAGCTTTTGTATATCTCATTCGACGCGCGTGGACTGTACATTCGTACACGCGGCTTGATCGTTGGCTAGTTGCACTGAATTATTGAGAGACGAATTTCATCGGTATATAATGGCACTCGGCAGTGGCACATACACACAATCACACACGCGCAAAGTTCAATTAACAAAGGTAACACATACATACATCGAAAAAAGGCGGAAGTATGCGCCCCGACTTTTTTCTTTCTTTTTTTTTCTGCGAATGTACAACAAGCGGGCGCAGGAAGTTTCAAGGCCGACTTGGGTGTATGATTAACGCGAAATGAGTTCGAGTTAATCGAATTAATATTCTATTGGTAAAATAAGCAACAGCCGCAAGACATGGCTATGTTTCTCGTTATCTTGAGCTCGAGTTCTTTCTCGCGTTTGTGCGAGCGCGTTAAATAATTGATAAAACAACGTCGATTTTTTTCCGTACTCGCTCGTTCTTGAATCGCTCGGCACTGCACTAATCTTTGGAAATTCGATTTTAAATGCTGTGTGCGACTTCGATATCGTGTATGTGCATCGCACGCCACTGCGCAAAAACGTGCCTACGTTTCTACGTACCTACTCGTGCCTCTCTTATCTCGGGGCTCTCTTATCGAGATTGCAATCGAAAGAATTAATTCACCGGCGTTGAGTAATTAAATGCAAAAAAGCAATGACGAGACAAAGAAATCCCCCCCGCACTATTGGCTCGAGCTTTTTCAATTATTCGCGTCTACCAATTTAAACGTATTCCTTTACCGATGCCAATTTTCCACGATGCTCTCACGCGACATCTTTGCAGCACAAAAAATCGTAATAACATATATCGCGGATCAAGTCGTGTGCACGTCGTACGAGTCTTATCAGTTAATCGTGAATTATTTTTCTCAACTGCATCTTATCTCTCGTTTAACGATACGATCATCTGTATTTGCAGTCTTTCCGCGCAGTACCAAATAATAAGCATGCTTCTGTCTCTTTTTCGCGACGCTATGACACGCAGAATACAACTAATGGCCTGGTAATCCCTTCTGACAATATAATGTAACAAGTATATCAGGAACGCATCAAAACAGCTGACACACCTCGCGCTCACGTTGAAACACACCCCGTTGGATGATGTGTGTACTCTGTGTTGCACGCTAATGCATAAAAAAAGCTTCGGGTCGCAAACAGAGAGAGAAAGAAGGAGCGGGGAAAAAAACTAGAAACAAGCGACGACCCCGTTTTTTCTTCTTTTCGTTTCCATCATTGCTTGCGTGGATTTTATAGACGGCAATATCCGCAGATTATATAGGAAATCTTAGTTTTTCCATGGAATGTACGTACTGATACGGATCGATAAGCAAAAAGTGGCAGAATGGCATATAGGGTTTCATCAAATCCATGTACATAAGCAAGTGTGTTCGATTATTATTGTCAGCGGGGGACCGGAGTAGAGACCAAGATTTTTCATTGTAATTTGCGTGTATATCATGTAGTAGACGAAAGCGAATTGAGTACACAGTCTGTTTTCGCAGGTCGCACAGTTTTAGAAATTTAGTCAAAGAAAGTGTTTAAAGTATACACGGCAGAGCAAAAGATTGTAATACGCGTGCGACGAAATAATCAATAGAGTGACATTGAACGTCTTTAAAGTATGGGGTGAACGATCAAATTTCAGTAGTTTTACGTTAAAAATGTTTTAAATCGAGTGCTAATTAAGAGTGTAAAAAATCGAAAGCAATTCTTGTCGGTGTACATGCTAATGACAAAGAAAGTAAACACCGGAAGTATGACTAAAACTCACTTACGCTCAGCCATATTCCGCTGAATCTTATCTTTTTTCTTTTTTCTGTTGGTGTAATAGTACATTGAGCTGCTTGCGCGTATGATGCTTCATTGACTTATGCAAACACAAACGCATACACGTACTCGCAGCGACAATATATGTATATTAGTGCACTATTGCAGCAAGTGTAAAAAGCAAACACATATCGCCGTTGCAGTTAATTTTCGGAAAAGTTTGACCGCGTAATTACCTAGCTTAGGTTTTCTTTGTCCAAGTAAATGAACATTAACGTCGCTGCACGAGCGTTGATGCGATAAAAAAAGTTTGATTTCGCAAGCTCCGCGTAATCGGATCGTTTACATTCCGTTTCCTATTGTGTTGGAAACTCTAAGTGAGTATCGAATATTGTTTGCAAAAACATCTTTACAGAGTTACCGTTGATTGATCGGTCAATACGACGTTTGGGTGAAAGCTCACGGTCGCAAGCTCTCGAGATTTGCGTGCAAAAACACACTAACAAGTGTCACACAGCGTGGCTGCATCGCAGATCACAGCTCAAAGGCAGCAGTAACAGTAGCGCTTGAAATCCGACGCGATATTACGACGAGTATATAAAGTTAAAGAAGCTCTCATTCATCCGATCAAGAAATAATGTGCGCGAACCTTGAAATTCTCGCGCGCATATACCGTTGCGCTGCAGAGCTCTGTGCCTAGCCACGCGATCATTCAATTTCTGTGCGTCAACTATGGCTTGCTCGGGATCGAGTTTTTGTTTTGTTTTTCGTACACGCTGCAGCTGCTGTATGGACAGATGAACGACCGATGGCAAGCGAGCGAGTGGCCGTCACGGGTATAAGTACGCGCACGAGCCCGTTCGCGAGCGGGCTTCATAGATTTTGAATCGCTTCTCAAAAATGCTCGCGCATTCGAGCGAAGTACGGCCACGTTCGTGATTGTGTACGCGGAACATAATGGCAAAACATGACTTATGCACCCGGTCACTATAGGCTAGCCGCAAGTTTAATTATATTTCGAGCTGTTCGCGGAAAGATCGAACCTAGCTGCCAATTAAATAATGATTGTTTTGCCACAATGTTGTGTATATTGTGCGTGTGTACAAGTACAAAGGCCGGTCGCTTGCATACGCAAATAGCCGTCGGGTTTACTCGTAAAAAAAAAGAAAGCAAAAATGAAAGAATAAAAAAACTTTAGAAGCGTAATACACACAATACCGAGGCAGAGGTATGGACAGACATGAAAATATATTTTATGCTTATAGTCGCGCGCAAATAAGCGCGACGGTGGTAGGCAGTATTAGCGGCAGCGGCCAGACGCTCAAGGATTCCATCGCTCAATAAGTAATGGGGCAATCTGGGAATGAACGATGCCTCGGCAGCGTGCTTAAAGCTTGACCCTGCGCTAAACTGACACAGGCTTGTCGCGCAAGCTCGCGTACTAGCTTACCGAAATTTGGTCTGTTTTGTTTACATGGTCCCACGTGCTCGAGACGATGTGGCGCGAGAAGTAAAATGGGGAAACGAGAAAACTTTATTATAACGGCTAGACTCACGCTCCTGACGTTTGAAAGCTCACGTAAAGCTCGCACCGTACTTGGCGTTCACGGAGGCATGTTGAAAAAGAGACACACGCAGCAAGGGGAGCTGCTATGCGCGTTCGAGGAAGACAAGGCGCATCGTATATAGACACGTATACACGAAGCGACGAAGACACTCGATGCGCTAGCGACGGACTGCAACGGCCGTGACACTGTCCTTGTTCGAGGCCTAAGAGCATCGAGCCTATACGACGGCCAGCGAGCAATGAACAAACGAATGCGAACGAGTGAAACTTATGCGCTTGTGTCCAAGTCCATGTGCGTATGGATGTATGCACATCGTGCCTTTTGGCTAAGCAAGCACTTGAAATTACATTCACTCACACGATCGCAGTGCCGCGAGCCTATTATAAAACTACCTAAAAGATCGATCAAACGGTCACGGTAATATAACACCGGCCAGCTTGTCACAGCTTTTCATTTCCCGCACTCGATTATACGTGTGAGTGTATTATATATGTTTTGCGACGTACCACAGGCTCTATCCGCCCCCCCCCCCCCCCCCCCTCCCTAACTCCCAAAGACTCGCATGTACTCTCAATTATTCAAGCCGTGACTTTAGCGAGTTTCGTAGTAGTAGATTTTCTATTTTTTCCTTTTTTTCATTTCACCCTCGCGCGAGTGTGTGTTTGTACGGGTGGGTTACCTTACGTACGCGCGTAGCTAAAGAAAAGTAAGCAGGCTGATGAATAAAGTCTACATAAGTACGGCGAGGTTTGTTCTCTTTTAATTAAAGCTTGCCATTAGTCGGCCAATTTTCACCTTTAATGTATCGAGTGGAATTTTGCCTGCGATGCAACGATGCACGCAGATACATTCAATTATGCACTCTAATACAGCAACGCCGCCCGGATCGATGAGCGTTTTTCTTTCGATTCTTCGGTTTTGCAATCGCAGACGATAAAAAAAAAGAGAAAAAAACTCGCGTATACAATATCTTATCTGCTATTGGGGAATCGTTTTTACAATATATAGGTACACAAAGTACACGTGGTGGTGATAGTTGTGCGCCATGCTCCCATGTATTTTGTACATCTGTATATTGTAAACACGATTGTTCGATATAGGTGTATTCGCTTTATCGATGCTCAAGAGCTTCTTTATAGAGGTATGCAATATGTCTCGAATGTGTGTAAAGATATCAGTTATACATACACGCGACTACGAGATGTCTGTAGGCGAGCACATAAATTAATTAGTCAAAATAATTACCGACTGTTTAGCCATGAGTTAACAAGTTGTAGTCTATACACGGACACGTAGGCTAGTTGCTAGGCCTTACATAGGCGACGCGATGGTCGTCGCGTGCTCGTCGAAAAAAAAGCTCTCCTTACTTTGTATAAATCGTTGCGCCGCGAACTCGCTTAGTGGCTAAATCATCGATAATAGCCGCTCTCGCGTGTGCGTGCCTCGCGCGCGATGCACGAAGATCGAGAGAGGGAAAAAAAGCTCGAAGAAAGGAGGAAAAAGCACCAAAGGGGGAAAAACTGGGCCAACGCGTGCTTGGTGTGTCGCGTGCGTTTTTCAACCCGCGAATACAAATACACACACGCTAATCGCTATATATATGTTCGGCGCGCTTCGTCGTAATGTGACTCAATATTGACCGATGATAGCCTGGCGTATATATATATAATATATATGTTAATGCGAGGTGAAAAGGAAAGCGCCGTATATTTTTCGTTGTCATCTTTTTATCATGCAGAGTGCGAACTATACTGGCTCTTGCCACCCCTGCGTCGTATGTCTGCATGTGTGCCCGATAGCGTGTCTGGGTGCGCGAATCGATTCGTGATATCGCATTGACCCATAAATGTATGTAGCCACACAACCCCATCGTCGGCTTCATGTGTGTACTCTTTTCTTTTCTTTTCTTTATTGCGTAATGCCGCAGGCCGAATACACACAGTATAGTTTACAGCACTACCTTATAATATGTGTGTCTACTCTTAATTAGATTCTCTTTTCCTCGCTTCACGAAAGAAATGCGTTCGTCTAATGAATATGTCATTGAAAGTCGGTTAGCCTAGTCAAGTTTATATATGTATTAGAGCGACAGCTCGAGCAGCCGCGATGATTAATCGAATGTTGATGATGATGATGCTTTCGATAATAATCAATTCGATTATCATGCCAAACTCATGTGTATTTTAATTTTATATGTATGTATTACAGTGAAGCCGAGAAATCGCAATAAACTTTGTGGATGATATCACTCAAGTTGGCTCGGTTGAAAGCGCGAGGACGACGAGGCGGAAGACGTAAACAAAGCAGCAGCAGAAGCCGCGAAGGAGATCTCGCTCAAAGGATCCAAGAAGCCGAAGCAGCTCGCTGCCAACCCAGCAGGTGACCACATGGACGCCGCCGATTTACGGACTATAACCACCAGCCCCGAGAAGCAGCAGCAGCAGCAGCAGCAGAAAATACGGATCATCCGTCACGATAAATCACCATCGTCAGCGAGCAGTGAAAGAAGCACGTGGGCAACTTCGCTTTGGCCGCTGTTGTTGTACTGCGTATTAGCGGCGACGACGACAGACGGCCTCCCGTCTCATCCCTTTGAAAGGAGCTCAACAATTACGATACCAGGCTGGCCAGCGTCTTCTGCCTGCGTGGATGCTCACAACATTCACTGCTTCTTTTTCTTCTTCTTCTTCTTCTTCTTGGCGAAGCGACAAAAGCAAAAGCTCTGCCATAATAACAACAAAGACGACGACGAAAAATGTCACGAAGCTCTGCAACGCGACCGCAACAAGGTAAGTCTAAACTCCACACCTATTCAACTTTTTATTATGCAGCTGAATAATAATCGAGGCGATACCAATACTTAGCTACGACTTTTACGCGAACTTGGCTACGTCTTATACGTACCTCGTCTTTTCAAGTGAAAAGCCTTGCAAACTTTGCTCTATACGCACATGTACAATAAGAAGATGCTACAAGTCTTTAAAATATAAAATTCCCATTAGAAAAGATTGCAATTGATATGTATGCGCGTCTCGTTACTCTGGAATAACACCGACTTCCTCGTGCTCAAAGTCAGTCGTTAATCGTCCTGCATACGTATTAACGACTTCTGTTCGACTCCTCTTCATCCAATGTTTTACGTTGTCCATATTTTACTTTCCAATAAAAACGTAGCCATGAAAGGAATTAACAGTTCTGCACCAAGTGCACAAGTGTTAATTTCTTGGAACGCGTACGTATTACCATGTTTTCTCGTCTCGCGAATATGATATTTTACTTTAAGTAAAACTTGTACAGGCGATGATGAAAAGGTGGTAAACTTATATTTCGATTGGAAGATTGTGGATACAACATGTATATCATTTGCAAAAGCTTCTGGCAGATACCGGCTATGCTGCCAAAAATTGTATTTATCGGAAGAAAATAAAAAATCAAGTCAGAAATGAAATAGGCAAGTTAGTTGTAGGTGACAGCTGAGCTCTTTGGATGTACAAGTTGCTCAGAAAAGTTCTGAAAGTCATGCTGCATCTGTAAAAATCGTGTGAAAAGAGGCGAAATATTTCCAGTGCGTTCAGTTAGAGAGAGCATCGACGCACGCGCACGATTTTTTAACCGTACTCTGCGGATGAAGCCGACAAAGTTCGTTGCGCCATGACAGATATTGCGTCTCAAAATAGCAGGTGTTAGCGTTGGCTCTCGTGGTTGACAGGTAACGAAGCAAGCCGGAAATGTGACGCTGCATCGAGTGTCGTGGATGCACACTTGGTCACGGAGAGTTTCGAAGCTCAGGCAGAAACGATCGCGCGGGCCGTTAAGCGACACCGCAGTCGGCAAGACAGACAATAGCGTTACCTTACTCGCATTGGCAGCGCTGTCACGCGCAGAGAGAGGCACCACACCTCGTCGTAGCTCGCAAGCTCGACGGTGCCTCGAACAATGAGAAAGCCGGCTAGATTATAGCTCATTGTTCGCTAGCGCCCCTTGGCGGCCTAACGGTCGCACTGTTCGCAGCTCCTTTTTCCACGCGTTACCTGGCATATACACATGATTTTGGAGTCGGTAGTGTCGGTACAGATCCCAATACACGTGTGTGTGTGTGTGTGCGTGCGATGGCATAGTTGCTGCTGCTGGCGCACCGTCACACACGCAGGCAGCTGCTGCTCGGAGAGTGGCGCTCGAATAGCTGCTCTCTCAGCCAGTGCAGCACGAGGACTCGCTGCCTACAGCAGTCGTAGCAGCAGCAGCAGTACTGACAATTTGCTCGCTACTCTCTGCGCCGTCTATACAGATACATCTACACACGTTTCGTGTGTATCGTGTATGCCAGACAAGACGAGGAAAGTTTTCGTTCGTCCACGCGTGGATGATAATTCGTTGGTCCGCGTGACGCGAATAGATTTTGATTCGACGAGCAAAAAGCTCGCCACTTGATCGAGCTTTTTTTCGAAACCAGTGCTGTGTCTTGGTTCGCGTTGCAGTTGTTGTTATTGCTGTACTTGTGTCGTCGACTCGTGCAGTTGCAACGGTTACTCATGGAGTATGGAGTGATTACTCGAGTGCGTGGTGTTGACGCAGCTCGAAGCAAGAGCAAAGGTGCGATTTGCAGAGGAATCAGCCCGATTCGCTGCTGATTGCGTTGTCGCGTAATCGCTGCTCTCAGCGATAATCATCGCGTGGTAAGTGCGAGCCTCCACGGCCGCATTGAGCAACATTGCTTCCCTTTTTTTTTCTCTTTTTTTTTCAGCGACGCAAATTTACAGACGTTGTTGCCACACTCTGGTTAAGTGATATTCGTGCACGCTCGCGTCTATACGTTTTACAAACGATTCGCCTAAAAAAAATTGTTATTCGCGTTGCGAAATGTAGGCTACGGAGGTTTTTCTTTGGAAAAAGTCGAGTAGCTTCGAGTGTAAAATAAAATAATGACAAACAGAAACAGTAGTAGGAACTAGTAACAGTACTAGTAGTGTAGCAGAGGCACACGTAGCACTAGTAGAGTGCGCACAGAATGAGTGCGAGTGAGAGAGAAAGAGTCGCTAGCGATATACACACGGGCACCCTATCGATTGCCGCCTCAAAAGCTCTCTCTCTCTCTCTCTCTCTTCTCCTCTTTCTCGCGCTGCTGATATGCCCCCACACTCACACACTTATACACTCATGTACACACAGACACAGAGGCACGCGTGGATATAGACAGCCAACAACCCTTGTGTGTATGTATACATGCACGAACTCGTACGCATAGGCTATGTACATCTCTTTCTCTCTCTCTATTTCTTGCCCTCCACCGTCCACACACAGACAGGCAGACACACACACACACACCACACACACACACATCCGCGCGCGCGCGCGTTATGTGTGTCGAAGTGGGTCCTGTGCTGACTATTGCGCGCACGTTATGCGCCGAGTGCGCAGAGAGAGCCAAGAGAGAGAGAGAGAAGAGAAGAAAAAACGTCGTCAGCTGGTGCATGCGATGCTATTTGCGCCCAAGTATGTGTGTGTGTAAGAGAGAGATGCCAACGTCGCTGAGTGCTCGTGCACTCAAAGCGCGCACTGCGTGTACATAACGATTTTTCCATGGGGGTTGGCACAAATTGATATTTTTCTTTCGTCGCGTAAATATACGAGGGGGAAACACGACTCGATGGCAAGTCATTTTTCTCCTCTCTCTCCTGCTATAGTCCTGCGCTATAAGTCGTACACATATTGTATATAATATATATAGAAATGTATTAAATACGCGATATAGAAGGTAAGGAAGATCGTAAAAGATGCCGAGTCGCCAGTTGCGCTACTTATCGTTCTCGCGTACATATTGTATCATCATTTGGTCAATAGTCTCGCTCTCTTTTGCGCGCACACAGACAGACTGGCTGTCTGCAGCGGTATAGCTCGCTGCACGTACACACGCGTATGTATGTATAGCAGCAGCACACAGTCGCAGTCGAGGTGCAGTCGCAGCTGCAGCTGCAGCAGCAGCAGCAGGCCTATACCGCGAAGGAGGAGGGAGCGTAGCGCTAGCGCTAGCTAACAGCAGCAGCAGAAAGGGTCGAAGAACTCGAGCGTTCTATTTTGCTATTTCGAGGCGATCATTAAGTTATGATGCTGATCTTCTTTTTGCGTTTCTAATATATGCTCGAGGCGCTTTACACTGCATATACAACGGAGCGCAATATAATGCGCCGCTACTTGCTTGGTGCATATAGGCGCGCGAGGCCTCACCGAAATCGGCACGTTATTTAATTATAAATGCCGCGATATACGCAATCGTCGCGTGGCATACGAAGGCTGATTCGCACGTAGCGCACAACGCGATGGAAGCGAAAATTCAAAAGTTTGCAATCCGCAAATTGAAATACCTAACGACGTGTTTTTCATTGCGCAAATGTCTTGGCACATAGCATGGCGTACGAGCACAATACACGCGATCGTCGCGGAGCGTTGAACGGCCCGATCTGCATCGGACGCATCTGCGTACGTAGCGGCCTGCTCGCGAGCGCAGCTGAACTGACTCGAGTGCACGTGCAACGACCACGGCGCAGACACCTATACGAACGCGATTACACCCTCCAGAGCACGTAGTCGCGTCCATTTCACTCTCGCTCCGCTCGCTCTTCCTACTCTGCATCGTCCTCGTATCAAAGGACAAATTATGTCGATTCGACCGCAAATTGAACATTTATTCAGTAAGGATAACAATTTCTAAAAACAATGAATCATTTGGACGATAAATATATACTCTTTCTTTTCATTTATCGCTTACAAGTCCTTCCTCTCCGAGCGACGCAATCGCTAGTCGCTTTTCTCTCCGGCAAATATATAATCGAGAGAAAAAAAGAAGGCAACTCGATAGTCGACTACCTCCCTTCTTGGCGTGCTCCGATACAATGAAAAGTATTTATTAATGCATCGTTACGCGATTCTTAATTCAGCAGCAAAAGTGTGCAGTACAGTGCGCGATTGTCTTTTCGCGACTGCGAACGTAAACAGTCCGTGTGACGCTGACAGATATAGTCTGCAGTACAATTTCACGCTAATAAGACGTTTAATAAGCAATTAACGCTTGATTTTTCTCGTTAATAAGTTGCCACCGCCCGCTGCTGCTGGCACTGCTACAACTGCTCGTGCTCTCGTTTCTCTGGGCAAGGGCACGAAAAAAATCGATACCGTACATATTATCCGTTCCCTGTAACTCAGCGAAGGGATGATATGCCACGAAGATCGAGGCGAGCAAAGAAAATTCGCAATCGCGCCAACGGCACACTGCTGGTTGTAGTACGTGCAAAGTCCACTGAGGAAAACACAGCCCACGTGTGTCTATGCATGCAACGCCGCGCTTTCAAAGCTGCCACTTGACCTGTTGGTCCATAATTGAAAGTCAAGTGACGGGAAAGTGAATGAGGCTTGTATTATTATATACCAACATGGATTTTCTATCCTCGTGCTCGGCACAGCTTCTTGCGCGAAAGGGAAAAGGGTTGTCTCTAATGCAATCGATTCTTCTTCTAACCCTCTCGAGGGATTTGCTTGATCTATCTATCTACTCGAAGAAAGCTTGTTATATAGACATCTCAGTCCAATAGCCGCAAACTATAAAAGTAATGAAAGAAAATGTTTCATCTACATACGTTTATTCCATTTGACAAACAAACATAATCAAACCGTATAATTATTGATATCATTAAATGGCGCTGTATGAGCTAATGCCTGCTTATTTTACGCATGTACTGCCCGAAAAAAAGAAGCTTATTTCTATACCCCTTTTACTACTCTTCCATAAAAAGCATTGTAATAGTCATATACACACGTACTTTTTATCACTTCATACACCTAAACATTGAAGAAAATGTATATAATAAAAGTGTGTTTGTCAAAAATGATTTGATAATTTTCTGGACATTTTCAATCGATTTTTGAGAATTCCTCATTCAACTTCGCACAATTGGTTAGGACGTTGGGAACGTAACCGAGTTAAAATCAGCAACTATCCAGAAACAGCGGAAGGTAGATACTTGATTTGATTAGGTGGGTAGGTGGTATCATAGGCTCAAAGTCAATACGCATGCTGTCACGCGTATTTTTGTCTGCTGCTAACCTCTCAAGTTGTGTTTGCATGTAGAGCGAACTTGAACTTTTTTTATTTTTATAAAATTACTTTGAAATATGTTCGTGAATAGACTATACAACCGATATCGTTTCAAAGGTAATGACTTCATCTTTAATTACGTGGAATTTAGTCACGATCTTCCATATTTATCACAAGTTATACTTAAAATTGTGTGAAATATCTTGCGCGCTCCCTTGGTAGCCATGTTAAAAAGTGTATTTTTGAAATTAAAGTGTACAAAATTTAAATCGACAAACGAAGCTGAAATTTCGGGAGAACATTATAAGGGTTTCGAACTATCAAATCCTGAAGATTCAACTTCGTAGCCCATCTTGACCGAAAGGTCCCCAACGTCCTTAAATCCGTTTTTTTGTGCATTTTTTGGTTAATCAACGAACTAAAGCTATAATTTTCTTGAGAATAATGTATTCATTGGAATTAGGGATTTTGTTTGACAATCGTCACAAATTTAACAAAAATAGTATTTTCTACGGCCCGACAGATTAGAGTATTCTGAAACCTACATGTAATTTGTCGATCGAGAAATCAAAAAGTAATATTATAATCCTTCATTTTGTTGCTCACTATCATTTTTAATTGCATGAAGTTGAAGGAATTTTTTAAAATTTTGAAATGAGACGATGATCCGAGCAAATACTCGTCAGACACTGAAATTTCTGATAAATTATGTTATAATTCTCGCGAGATTCAACGTGCACGCATAGTCAATTTCTCTGGAGAATGGAAATGTATTTCTATCTTGCGCAAATATATGTACTATATGGAGAAAAATATGCATGAGTAACGCGACATCGATCAATAATTTAAATGAAAGCAGACCCAACGCGACAAATGTGTTATATAAAATTAACACAAACAAATTATATTTTTATTAAATTTACCGAGCGTAAAAATATAATATTATTTTCGATCAGGACTTAAAAGACAAAAAATAAAACGAGCCAATACGATTCAATGGACAATGGACGACTTTTCTAGGATTTCTGAACCACATACATGAGTTGAGGGTGTACGCGTATTTGTGTTTATGCAGCAAAGAGTATCAGTGGCTATATATTTACTTGGTCAATCGATAGATTCCACATATGATGATCGGATTTCCGTTAATATTCCCGTCTCGGAGTAGATCGTCTTTTATGATAAAAAAGCATACATCCGCGCGTAGCAACTGTATGCCTAATGGTTTTTTCTCGTAATATAAGACCTTGGCGTGAGTTAAATGTTTACTCTTAGGTACGAAATTTTATTTTTAAAAGGTCAACTTTTTCCATTAATATTGTGCTTGTGAGGCAGTCTTAAAAATGATTGTGAAAATCAAATTGTCATTTTTTTTGTAACCATGTATAAAAAAAAAGTTTAAAAGAACTAACGAGGGTCCGATAATTTATCGTTACTTCTCAAAATTATAGAATTTTAAATTATACCAATATACGACACAACGCAAAATTTATTAAATTTTAAAAAATCGAATTGCTTTTTGATACGGTATGATGCCAACAATTTTACTTCAAAATTACTAAACCCTTTAAAGTAAAATTTTAAAATATTGCTGTCCTCGATTGAATAAAAAAAATGTCACCGATTTTGTATCAAAATTTTGAACGAAAATGTTATCATTTCAATTCCTTAAGTCTCCTCTTGCATATTCCAAATTTTATAGAAAATCGACCGACTTTTTCGTAATTATTCCTGTATTGTTGAGTCTCCACGTTGTGCGTGAAGTCATTAAATATTTATATCGGACCGAGGGCTAAATATTCCATTGTTTTCAAAATAAAATATGCTAGAAATATTCAGCAAAATATTTAGGTACTTTTATTGACAACAAAAGGCTAGAGCGAAATTTCGAAATTGCTCTTGAATTGTTATAATACTAAGGTTAGTTGTTGCTGCGAGGAGAGCTTTCGCACAGTAAAAGCTTCGGGAGAACACGGTTTGATCGGAATTTCAATGCTCACGCATTGTTAGACGAATTCATCAATTTGGGTTGGAGCGAACACGACGTATCGTGAATTCTGGAGACGTGCTCATTGAAAATGTCAACTGCAATTTGTTTGTTCAAATGCGCAGTAGTAGCGTGAACTTTTTTGTTATATTTGAATTCGTTATTTGAAAAGGGCTTGGATTAGGCGCGATAACAAATTCTTTTTTTATTATTTTTGGTACAAAAAACTTGAAATGCTGCGAAGAAAAAATTGTTTCTGACAGATTTCGCCTGTTGACCAAGCGCCTCCCTATACGCGTCTGGGTCACGATGGATCGATCCCCCGAGCGCGGAAAGAGCAAGCTGAATTCGATCAAGTGTAAAAAAAGCTCCTGTATGCGTGGCCGTGCACGCCGCGTCATGCGACGGCATAAAATTCTCCCAAACTTGCCAATGCTGCGTGGCTCCCAGTAGAAAGTGTATTATTAAATATTATTTGGAATTTTCGCTATTTCAACGAAAGCATCTAGTACAGCAAGGAATTATAGGTCGTCCAAGAGCGCAGCAGGTTATAATATGTTCCCTCGACATTTTTGCGCTGCAAAAGTTTTAAAAATAAAATTCAATTGGCCTCCGACGGATATTCCACGTGATATTTTTCTTTCTGTGGCCGAGCATAAAGAAATTTTTCTATAAATTGAGTTTTTAAGAATATTAATACCCACACGTTCGAAGATGTAAATTTTTCCTCTGGCTTGAAAAATGGTTTTCACGTTTTTTGCATTCTTGTATAATTTTGGGTCTTTTCAACTGAACACTTTAAAAAATATCCGATAATCCTTTGCACGATATCGAGCAGAGCTTTTTTTGGTTTCAACAATCATTGGCTAGAAAAAGTATGCGAAATGAAATCGATAAGTTAGATTTATGCTCACTTATAGAAGAAAAAAGAAATGCTTTTCTAGATTCTTCGTTTTTGAAGACACGTGAGCCGAAGTTACGAATTGACCTTCGCTTACAATTCCTAGAACTAACGTTTTTTTCGAAAAACTTTTCAACTGCGCTTCGATATTTATTTCTTCTTATCGCATTCCTCGACCACATGCGATTTAGCGCTTAACGCAATAGAACGTTTCGGCTTTTTCATTAAAAAAAAGGACGCCAGATTGATTGTTTTGAAACTGGAGTTTGCAATTCGGCTGGAAAGAGAGAAATGAGCAACAATTACGCAAGCGAGCAAGTGAGAGAGAGAGGCGGAAGAACTACATGGCCTATTTCTAAGACTAAACAAATAAATAAGTAAAATATCACGTTTAAATCCGGTAAGTGTTTTAATACGACCTACCAAGAAGATCCCTAACTACGTGCTAATGTTCACGAGGATTCAAGTGCTTAACTTTTTTTTACTTCCATAAAAAAACGTATTTTCTAACGAGGGCGGGACAATCACACAAACAGGGTGACGACGGCGTCCTTCGAAATACCGTATAATATCATAAAGCTCGGGACAAATCTTCCACAGTAATATACATCCAAATATCTATATAGAACGTGAAAGTAAAAGAGAGATAGAAAAAGCATGGATTATAAAAGGTCGGGATTAAACTAATAATTTGGTTACGCGGCGAGCTTGCGACCATGAGACTGCATACAAGCACATTAATACTCACTCACACGTGCAAACGTCTTGCCAGCGTGTATAGCAATATTTGATACATTTCGTTTTGAAATTTTCATATTGTATAGCTGGAATCGACTTGTTTTAGAATAAACTATTACATTTTTTTACGTCAAATTTAATGTTTACAAACTTCTCTTTTTTTAATCAAGCCTATTCTTGTCGACCCTGTCTTATAGACATTCACGCACGCGACTATATATTGTAAATGAAATATACGTGGAGTGATCGAATTCGTGCTGAAAAAAGTTTAAGTAATAGTAATAATAATAATAAATGAAAGGCGCATTCTTTACTCGAGAATAAAGTGTGTCTGTGCTGCAAGAAGCTCACACGTACGATGACTTACCCTCCTTTTTTGTTTATCGAACCTGCTCACTGTATAGACTCTGCTATCTCGAAAAAGCTTTTTTCTTCAGTAAAATGTATCTTTGCCGTGTTATGAAGCTTCTTTTCGTTAATAATCATAACTAAACTTTTGGCTTACGTTTGTACTCGAGAGCAATCAAAAGTTGGATTTGTTTCCTACGAGAAAAATATGCAGATACTTTTTGCAAAGTGGAACAGCAATGTCGTCTGCGCACGCAATTAGATTTGTCGAAAAATCGATTCATTTAGCAGAAAGCAAAGTTGTAGGAATACGCTTAATTCGTTATTCGAGCGATGTTGTGTATATCGACTTTGCAGAATTCTTTTTTTTCCACTCTCTTGAAAATATATAGATGGTCACAACGATGCATATTAATGTAACTGCCCATTCAGGGATGATTTTCCGAAATTTCTGTACGCGGAATAATGCATAGGATGGTTAGAAATCTTGCAATTTTTTGCGGCTGAAAAGTTTGGAAAAAAAAATAATTCTCGTCATTTCTCGCAAAGCCGTGGTCGCGCGCGCGCGTAAGCAATGTTGCTTATGCTCTGCTGCATATGTAGCCCCTATATAACCGCCTACTGACATAATTTTCTTGGCCGGTGAGTCAAGGCCTCGACCGCTAGCTTGCTTTACTCGCACACGTATCCGCAGATTCGCTCGATCGCATACATATCCACTCACATACACACAGAGATAGCAACAAACTAAGAAATTCTAATCTCATGCGATGAGTTATTTAAAATTCTTCATAATAATTCAAAGAGAACGAAATAAAAAATTAGCCTAACGAGTCGGTGCTCGCCGAGCTGTAACTTTTTTAGACGTGCTATAGAGTAAGCCCGTTTTCAGGCGTATGCGTGCACTCGTAGTCTGTTCTTAATAGTGTAAAGACGCGACTAAAGCATGTGCATAAGAAAACTCGTGCCCTTTTCGTACTTGGGTGAAAATCATTAAATGTTATACGCGCACACGTCAGACGTGTATGAAAGCAAGCGAAAGAAAGGAAATGGTGCATATTCGCATTGAATTAATAATAATAGTAGCTGCGCGCGGGAAATGCGAATCATTCGATGTGCGCAACTGGCGGAGCTAGGATAAAAACGTTGATAAAGAAATTCCAAGTGGTTGGGCTGAGCCAACGAGTGGAAGTAAAAAAAAATTTTAAAAATGCATATAATGTAGGAGAGCTGCGCGAAGCATCTCCGACATTCTTAAACGTGCGCGTATCATATATACTATCGAGATAGACTAGAATGTGGCGTCGAGCATCGTCGTCGTGGCGCACTGCACGCGTCACGGACTATTTTCCACATTTGTGCTGCAGCTATATAACGTACAAACAAATATAGTCACATAGGTATAGCGCAAACACATTGACACGAGCGAAAGCCCCTTCCACGCTATCTAAGGCGTATTTGTTTACATGCTATAGGTGCAGCGGTGCACCCACGCAGTTTTGCGTACCCGCGGCAACGTTTCATTTCCAACTCGTCCGCGTCCGTTAACTAAAAGTTGCTCTACTATTCGACTTGTTGAAGTATTTAAACTTCCGCGCTAAGTCGAGTTGACACCTCGGCCGACGCCGTGTAATTTTCGCCTTTACGACTTTTTTTCGCGCGAAAAAAGTCGCCAACGAAGCCGAGATAAAACCAGAGTGGCAACAGCGTGTAGAAAAAATATGCGACATTTTCATTTTTACATTATGTAGTATTGTGCGAAATAACGACTAACCAAGGCTGTATGTATTGCGCGTGTGTGACTTAGTGTGCGCACTTACAACGCCGTCGTCATCAGTGCCGTCGGGCTTAGAAGAGGAAAGAAGCAGAGCGCGCAGATCAGCGGCAGCGGCGAACCGCGGATTCTACTCAAAGCATCGGAGAAGGTCGAGGCCTCGACGAGCGATTCGTTCATATTAAATATACCACAAGTATGGCTTTCGAAGAAGACGAGCGCAGCGGCAGCGTAGGCCACGGCGACCTGATCGCTTCGAGCCTCTGCAGCATGTCGGCGCGTGAAACGTCCTCGGGAGCAGTGGCCAGTTAGATTATCGCTGTTCTAATATCTCTCCTCCCTTGGAACGTGCGCCGTTGGAACGACGTCGAGCTGCTGCCATCCGCCCCCTATGAACGATCCAAGACTCTGTCAACACGACAATTGTGCTCTGTGGTTATAAAATTAATATGCTGTCGGATACGTATGCCTCATCTGCATCAGCAGCGGCAGCCGAAGCAGTAGCAGCAGTAGAAGCATCAGAAGACAAAGTTGTAGCATTAGCTGTAGCTCTGGGGCAGAAGCCCGGGCCCGCGGGAGCCCTCATGCCGCCGCGGTGCACGAGGTGCCAGCCCCAGGAGCCCCAGGAGCCCCTGCCCCGCAGCAGCAGCAGCAGCCGCAGCTTCGTACGATGATGAACGCTCAAAAGGCCGAACACCATCATCAACGCGACAGCCTCGAGCTCGAGCTCTTTGAGGTACTACGAAACCCATCTTATCTTCATTCGACCCTTGATTTCTTTCATTTTTCCGACTCTTTGTCTAAAACTGATAAAATTACAGGTACGATGCGAGAGCGACGATTGCCTGTCTATGAGCGAAGCCGCGGCAACTCCCAAGTCGGAGCTCTGCGCGTCGGCGAGCGGCGCCGTCACGAACTGCAGCAAAAGTCAGCTGCAGCAACACAAGATAGCACGTCGAGCTACGCCCGAAATCACGGACGACGACGACGCGACGACGACGACGCCGACGATGACCAAGATGTCTTGGAGCAGCATCGGTATCAGCGCGCGGCCGCTCGCGCCAAAACGGCTGCGGTAGCGGCGGCGATAGCGGCAGCCGGAGGCCGACGAAGACGACGAGGACGAGGAGGAAGTGAGCGCGGGTGGACTGGGCTGCGCCGGTGGGGCCAGACGCAAGCGCAAAAAGCTCCGGCGAAGAAAAAAGTCATCGAGCGGCGGCAGTGGCAGCAGCAGCAGACGAGGCAGCGCCAAGCAGCACAAGAGGCAGGACTCGACCGCCTCGTCGGCCTGCTGCCTCGCTGGCCTCACCTCGTCCTCCACCTCCTCGTCCGCGGCCGGCGCTTACCCCCGAGATCTCGGCTCGGCCTCGAGTTCGCGAGCTCATCGCCACCATCATCATCAGCATCAGCATCAGCATCATCGGCATCAGCAGCAGCCGCAGCAGCAACAGCAGCGTCATCAACGTCAATCGTTATCGGCACAGGCCGGCTGTTCCTTCAGAGACTCGGGCCTCGAGGAGGTCTGTTCGGGCGAGGCGCCTCTGTACTCGTCGAAACGCGACTCTGCCTCGAGCAGCATCGGCGCGGCGAGCGGAGCGGGTCTCGCGGCCGCCGGCAGCAGTGGCTTCGCTGCCGGCTGCACCGCGACCCAAACGTCGAGCGCGACGACTGGTGCCGCTTCCGGTGTCCGTCACAGCCGATTGCGCAACAGTTTGCTCTCGGTGCTGGGCAAGCTGGTCGTTTGGAAGGGCACCCCGATACAGGCCCACGCCGACGTCCTCGAGCTCGATACCACCGAGCTCGCCACCCCCGACCGAATGCATCGGACGCAGCGGCGGTTTCTTCTCGTCTGGTGATGATTCGCGAAGTAAGCATGACTATCGCACCTACATCGATCTTTTGTATTTCATTTCAGTCTTTTTTTCCTCCGATAAATCTACTTACACGGGGTGCTCGAAGAATCAACCCAAGTAACTACACCCCCGATCACATCTAAAAATAGCCGAGCTATGTATTTAGAGCTATTTTCAGGCTTTGCGAGCGTCGATCCAATATTACCTCTTTAATGTGTATGTGCGCTCGTGTTTGAGGCTCCATTAACTAAGTGGATTGTCATCGTAACACTGCCCTAACCATTGCTCCATCCGAGTCGTGCCGCGACAAGGAAGCGAATATCGCTTTACCTTGCTCAAATTAAAGGCGTCGAGTTACCTTATTTTACATACAAACATAAATGCACCTTGCTCCTGAACTTGTCATTTACTTTTATCAAGGCTTTCCTCGTGTTTTGTTTTTACCTAAATTACGATTTTTGGCACAAAATTTTTCATCCGTAAGTTTGCCACAAGTTTATTTTTAAGTACATAACTTTTAAAAATAACGATGCTAATTAATTTTTGAATTCATCCCGATATAAATTCCTGATTAAAAAATGTTATCAGAACGCGCAACTAATAGTTACGTATCTATTTATTTCATGGTATAATATGCGTATCGCCTCGATTAGCTGACAAAAATTTTTACTTGAACTTTTTACTCGAATTTTGATATGATTTTGTTAATATTTTTCTTGCGTTGCCCTTTACAGAGACAGAAAGGCGAATTCGCGCCAACAATCGCGAGTACAACTTGCAATTCAATTACGCGGTAAGATATAGAGAATAATGCGTAGCAAATAATAGAGTCTCGTGATTTAAATGGTTTAATTCTTTATTTTTGTTGCAGAACAATTACATCAAAACGTCCAAGTACTCAGTTCTGACGTTCCTGCCACTGAATTTGTTCGAGCAATTCCAAAGGCTGGCAAACTTTTACTTCCTGTGCCTGCTGGTGCTTCAACTGATACCCGCCATATCATCCCTCACCCCAGTCACTACAGCTATACCCCTGATCGGGGTACTCACACTTACTGCCGTCAAAGATGCCTATGATGATTTTGTAAGTATCGATGAGTAAGACAGCACGTGGCGGCACGTGGAGGAAGAATAATAAAAAAACCATTACCTTTGTTACAGCAACGACACAGCAGTGACTCGCAGGTGAACAATCGCAAGTCGTGGACACTGCGCGGCACGAAGCTGCGCGAAGAAAAATGGTCGCAAGTCCAGGTGGGCGACGTCATACGCATGGAGAACGACCAATTCGTCGCGGCGGACGTTCTCCTGCTCACTACGAGCGAACCGAATGGACTGTGCTACATCGAAACGGCCGAGTTAGATGGGTTAGTGTCGATGCGAATGCATCAATAGAGTGCAGTTTATTTCTTTTCTTCAATTGCTCATTTTTTTATTTTGTCCTTGCGCAGGGAGACGAACTTGAAATGCCGCCAGTGCTTGCAAGAAACTGCCGAAATGATGGACAATCACGAGCTGATCGGAAATTTCGACGGCGAGATAATCTGCGAGACGCCCAACAATTTGTTGAACAAATTCGACGGCATCCTCACGTGGAAGGGCAAAAAGTATATCCTCGACAACGACAAGATAATCCTGCGCGGTTGCGTGCTGCGCAATACCCAATGGTGCTACGGAATCGTGATCTTTGCTGGCAAAGACACGAAGCTCATGCAGAACTCGGGCAAGAGCAAGTTCAAGCGCACGTCGATCGACCGGCTGCTCAATCTCCTCATAATCGGCATCGTCCTCTTCTTGCTCAGCCTCTGCCTGTTTTGCATGATCGGCTGCGGCATCTGGGAGAGCCTGGTGGGCCGCTACTTTCAGGTGTACCTGCCGTGGGACTCGTTGGTACCTAGCGAGCCGCTGGCCGGCGCTACGGTCATAGCCCTTCTCGTTTTTTTCTCTTACGCCATTGTCCTCAACACGGTGGTGCCCATCAGCTTGTACGTGAGCGTCGAGGTCATTCGATTCGTCCAGTCGTTCCTCATCAATTGGGACGAGGAGATGTATCACGCGCCGACCAATACTCACGCACGAGCACGCACCACTACCCTCAACGAGGAGCTTGGCCAAATACAGTATATATTTTCCGATAAAACTGGCACCCTCACGCAGAACATTATGACCTTCAATAAGTGCTCCATCGCTGGCCAATGCTACGGAGACGTCATCGACGAAGTCACCGGTGAAGTCATTGATCTCACAGAAATCAGGGTAAGTTTCAGCCAACGCTGCCTTTGATTAAGTAAAACTTTCACCCACAATTACGAATGAAAGATAGGCTGCGTAAAAGATACATTTGTTTTATTTTACAACAATACTTTACTAGATGACATACTTTTTATTTAATATTAAACGCACTGCTTACACGATAAACCGTATTGTCTTCTCAGCGATTTAATTATTTTCATTATCAAGAAAAAAGAAAAAGATTCTTTTACTACACGCAAAAAATAGTACTTGAGTAGTAGTAGAAAGCGCGTGAAGCATGGCACGTGTGCGTTATGTGCGTGTTTTTTGCATGATAAGAAACGATATTATAGACAACGACGGACAAGTCAACTGCCACGAGCACCACTGCTAACGCTGCCACTGCATCGGTGGCAGCAACAATGAAATGGAAAAATGGCCAGGATTTCGTTAGGCCGGTTTACACGCAGCTGAGCGGGCCGAATGATCGCTTACTGGATCATCATCAACAGCATCAACAAAAACAACAAGTGAAATCTGCAACCCTACCAGCGGGAATACTCAACGGCAGTAGTAATCCAATCTTGAAGAATCCAATGAGACGCTCAGTACGCATGCTAATATTAAAAAAGAATTCACCCTAGCAATCTACTATCCTTCAAACGCACTTGAAATGAGCTTTTGTGTTTTTAAGTGCATGCTCATGCTATTTTGTAAAAAAAAAAACAATTTTTCATGCATGTTTTCATGGTGTATAAAGTTCATGTTTCAATGGCAATGATTCAAAGCTACGTATTTACTCGCACACACACACACACACACACATGAATAAAAATTTATTTCTCGTTGCTTCATGTAACATGAATATCTTTGATGTATTGTGTCTTAATTTCATACACAACTTTCTCGCATCATCGTATGGTTATAGGAGATAATTAAAATCTACAGTAAGGTATCATTTTAACAATAAATACATGTATTATTTAACTATAAATATTATGCATAACTTTCATGTATTAAAAATTTTAGGGGATGTAAGCTTATGGGTTTTTGACATACTCTGCCGGTGTTTTTTCTTGTGTAATCGCATCGATTTGTATTTATATAAGTTTCATAATAGTTGTATTTGCAAATTTAATCCATTAATATTTGCAGTAATGTTACGGGATCATTGTAAAAAAGAAGCTTAGGTTGCGATTTAAATTTGCTGACTTGTAAGCGAAAATTAAACCGACGCTTCGAAGCTAATTCCATCTTATATTATCATAATGGGAATATTGTATATAATATTATGTAATTGATCCTTTAATTTAGCAAAACTCGACTGATAATGCTATTTTTGTGTTCATCTTGACGTTTAGACGGTGCCGTCGTTGGATTTTTCTTCAATAAGGATTATGAGCCTGAGTTCAAGTTTTACGATTCGAGTTTACTGGAAGCTGTGCGTAGCGACAACGAAGACGCCCACAGCTTCTTCCGTCTTCTCGCGCTTTGCCACACGGTAATGGCAGAGGACAAAACGGGAAATCTTGAGTATCAGGCCCAGTCGCCTGACGAGGCTGCCTTGGTCTCGGCAGCGAGGAATTTCGGCTTCGTGTTCAGGGAAAGATCGCCCAATAGTATCACCATCGACGTCATGGGCAAACGCGAGATTTACGAGTTGCTTTGCATTCTCGATTTCAATAACGTGCGAAAAAGAATGTCAGTCATACTGAGGAAAGACGGACAGCTAAAGTTGTACTGCAAGGGTGCAGATAACGTTATTTATGAGAGAGTCAAGGCTGGCAGCGAGGAAATAATGGCAAAAACTCAGGAGCATCTGAACAAATTCGCTGGCGAAGGTCTGCGCACTCTGTGTCTGTCGACGAAAGATTTGGACGAGGCATTCTTCAATGACTGGAAACAGCGTCACCAAGAGGCGGCCATGAGTCACGAAAACAAGGACGACAAACTCGATGCCATTTACGAGGAGATCGAAAAAGACATGACGTTGCTAGGTGCAACGGCCATTGAAGACAAGCTGCAGGACGGCGTGCCCCAAACTATTGCCAATCTCGGTTTAGCTGGCATAAAGCTCTGGGTGCTTACTGGCGATAAGCAAGGTATGCCCTTTTTTCATTTTATTAATAAAGTTCCGAGCGAACGAATTTTGATACCTAAATATTTGCTAACAGAAACGGCGATAAACATCGGTTACTCGTGCCAGCTCCTCACAGACGATTTGACGGATGTGTTTATTGTAGATGCTACTACGTACGACGGCGTCGAGACGCAATTAACACGGTACCTCGATACGATAAAAGCCTCCTCAAATCAGCAAAAGAGGCCGACACTCTCCATTGTCACATTCAGGTGGGACAAGGAAAGGTCAGAGCAAATACGAAAGAGACGGAGTATCCCTAAGATTTTTCTTCCTATACTTTATTATTGTTTACATAATTACCTCGCTGTATTTTGCATTCGTTGAATTGAATATTTTTTTCAATTTTATATATTATTCGTTATATTATCAATAACTTGACCGAAGTTCGTATTTTTCAAAAATCTTTTATTGTTGTATTTTATATATTACAAATTAACCCTTCTTGGCAACAATACATACGTTACATAACTATAACTGAAAAAAACTCAGTTTGTATGTAAACATTTTTATACACTAAGACTATACACAATTTAATGTATAGCACTTACAAAGTATATTAGTATAATTTCCTCAAGTTTACTTGCTTATCTGTTGGTTCGCGGGTTAATAGGACACACAATTACGTATGAGGATCGGTTGTATTTTTTACAATGGAAAATTGCGTAGTTTTTGTTTATAGCCCGTCTATATACGTGCATCAAGCTTATGGCATACAACACACACGGGTTGGTTTTGGTGCGATTATCTCAGTTATAGTCCATTTTAAAATATCTATTTTAATGAATTATTTTTCTTGATAGCAACTCAAAATAATATTTGCATGTATTATTTTTAAGGTAAATATTTTTTTAAATATTCATCCCTCACCTGAGTCACGAGGAAAATGAATTATTTTTTTTCCAAATTTTTGTGCACATTTTTCAATTTTAGAATAGATATAACTAAAAACATTAATTAGAAAAACCACTATTCTAACTTTCACATTAGCCAAACACTTGACAACTACTTTTGAATGAATTCTGACCCTTTCATGAAGATTTTTTGTAATTCTTTTTAGAATAAATCAATACTTAATGAATAATAATTCATTATAAATATCAGTGCTTGATATTCACTCCTTCTCTTTCTGTCTGCTTATATAAATAATCTTATCAATATTTATTATTATCAATGAAATAACAATTTGTTCTCATTGCATATGTTTATAAGCCACAGAAGCATATTCATAAATTGTGTTCGTTTATAAACATTAAGTAATGTATCTAAAAATATATGTGTTTATGAAGATGTATGCACAATGTAAAAACGAGCTGCTCTTGCGCGCATACATTAGTACGTTATGGCTTTTGGTGCGCTTGAAAAAAAGGCAAGCTAAATTTATGAATATTGCTGCTGGGGAGTAAAAATTAGCGGCGCACTTATGAGAAAGGAGCGCTCGATAATTTTACCAATCTAAAGGTATGGTCTTTCCGTAATGTGTAGCAGCGACACCGAGTACAACCAGACCCGCGAAGAGGCTGACGAGCACGACAACGACACGCAAGCAGGCTTTGCGATCGTCATTAACGGCCATTCGCTGGTCCACGCGCTTCATCCGCAAATGGAGCAACTTTTCATGGATGTCTCCAGTCAATGTGCGTATAAACTAATTTCACAAATTTTTACTTCGAAACAGCTGATTCAAGCCATTTTATGTATTCTGATATTTTTCGTTCATTGTGCAGGTAAAGCCGTCATATGTTGTCGAGTAACACCCTTGCAAAAAGCCATGGTAGTCGAGCTAGTAAAAAAAAATAAAGAAGCTGTGACATTGGCGATAGGTGACGGAGCCAATGACGTTTCAATGATTAAGACAGCTCATATTGGTGTTGGTATTAGCGGGCAAGAAGGACTGCAGGCAGTTTTAGCGTCAGACTATTCGATTGGGCAGTTCCGATTTCTTGAGCGTCTGCTGATGGTTCACGGACGATGGTCTTATTACAGAATGTCCAAGTTTCTTAGATACTTCTTCTACAAGAACTTTGCATTCACCCTCTGTCACATTTGGTTCGCTTTCTTTTGTGGATTTAGCGCACAGGTGAGTGATCGAAGCAAATTTCCTAAAATATTTGGCCCAAATGATGATAAATAAGGCGAATATGATTCTCGGTACTCCCTTGTTGAGTGAAGTAAGGTCCGATTTCTTCTTGCACGTATGCTGTAAATCGTTGAGAATGGATGTCGGAATTTCGAGTTGAAATTGCACTTGAAGCAGTGAAATGCGTTGGTTCTCTTTTCCCTGCTTCGTGTGAATATTCTTCTCAAAATTCTCTCATTCGCCTCTTTCACGTATGTATATTATTTGCAAAGAACCGATACTTTATGGAATTCCATGGTCGAGTACTTGAGTCTGTGAATTCAAATTTTACCTGATGGGCGTTTTTGAAAAATGAATAAATAAATATAATCAGAATTTATGAAAGACATTGCAAATTTCATTTCCTTCATTCTCTTTTAGACCGTTTTCGATCCAATGTACATTTCCGTATACAATTTATTTTACACATCACTGCCCGTTTTGGCAGTCGGAATATTTGATCAAGATGTGAACGATAAAAATAGCTTAATGTATCCAAAGTTATACACACCGGGTCATCAGAATTTATTATTCAATAAAAAAGAATTCTGTTGGAGTGCTCTTCACGGATTCTTTGCCAGTTGTGTACTTTTTTTGGTGCCCTATGGTAAGTTACGTATTTTTATGATTTTAAGATGACTTATTATGATATTAAATAAATTTTTCTTCTCTTACAAAAACAGGCACATATAAAGATGGAGTTTCACCGAAAGGCTATGTACTTTCGGACCATATGCTGTTGGGTAGTGTAGTAGCAACAATATTAGTAATAGTTGTGACGGTGCAAATTGCACTCGATACTTCATACTGGACCATCATCAACCATTTCATGGTGTGGGGTTCTCTTATCTGGTATTTTATCCTAGATTACTTTTATAATTTTGTCATTGGAGGCAGTTATGTCGGCAGTCTTACGATGGTACTTCAAATTTATCTGAATCATTTAATTTTATTAAAAAGATAAATTATCGAATGAAATTATATCATTTTGCAGGCGATGTCGGAAGCAACATTTTGGTTTACGGCAGTAATATCGGTAATAATGCTTGTGATACCGGTGCTCTCGTGGCGATTTTTCTTCATCGACGTGAGACCAACACTTTCGGATCGTGTACGACTGAAGCAGAGACTCGCACAGATGCGTTCGCGGCAGAGTCAAGACATACTTCGTACGCCATCGACGAGGCGCACGCGACGATCCTTACGTTCAGGTTACGCTTTTGCTCACCAGGAAGGCTTCGGTCGACTCATTACGTCCGGTAAAATCATGCGAAAACTACCAAACGGCTCGGATTTCAAATTCGCAATGCCGTTTGCTTCTTCGAACAATGTGCCGAAGCAAGTGACTACGGGTACAACACCTGGTACCGTAGTTGGCTCTGGCATTGGCGGTGGATCTTCATCATCAACGGCACCGACGAGCTCATCGTCACCAAAGGAAAATAATTCAATCTCACAGAGCCGAATCACTCGAACGTCTGAGAGTTCAAATCTTTGATCGAGTCTCGCTATTGCCATTGCCTACTGCGGTAGTGTAACTCAAAGAACTTTACAGTTGCCGTTGATCAATGCGTGCCTCGTTCAGAGGCATTATTTTGTGATATACATAAACAAACAAATTATATTATTCGACGAAGCCATCTACTGTTTATTACTAAATAATATAAGTACATGTTAATGAACAGTACTCGTTATAATAACGTTAAGATTAATTTTCAAAATATTTTTCTCTATGAAAAACATATTTTACGTCAGTTTTTTTTCCTTTCAAATTTTATTATTATATGTATATACAGCAAACTTAACTCCGTCTTTATACCACGTAAATGTATAAGAACGTCGAGCCCAACTAAAATCAAGCTGTTAACGAATCTTATTTACCAAAGGCAGATTAACGAATTCATTAGCCAGCAATTGCATTATGAATATGTTTTATGGTTTAACCGTCACTATTCTTTATTCTGTTTCACATATAATATACGCAATATAAGCATTTTCGATCGTTGGTTTTAAAACCAGACTTCATTTCATATTGTCTATAGCTCGTTGAAGATGACTGTGCGATTCCTTTTTTTTAGTGTGCATAAGCTTCGCGAATTGATATTGGATTTGTACACAATAAGCTCGCACCGATGCCTGCAAATTCAATAATTGATTAAAAAAGAACGTGTCCATCGAGTTTTAATATATTTAATAATAATATAAAACAAAGCATAACCCTGTGTAATATAATTACCAATTTATTGCGAGGAAAATCGTTATTCTTAATAAAACCATAAAACACGTTTAAGTGCTTAGTACATTAGTCATAACAGAAGATTGAGTAATAATCGTTTTTGTTATTCCAAGAAATGTAAATTATTGCATATTGAACACTGTACAATAGGATTCATTGTAAATAGTTTAAAGAGAAATATATTACGTGTTAAGGGTAATTTTTTTTAAAAAAACAGAAAGTAATGTATAAGTAGAAAGTTCTACAAGAAAAAAATATTGAAAAACTACGAACATAGTAATTATATTATAATATTAAATTAATGCAGATTTTTGCCTTGACTGACTAATGATTATAATTAATAAAATATATTAAAAAATTTGAATTGAGTCAAAGAAAAATAATCATTAATTAAAGTAGTAATGAAACAATTAAATTATGATGTTTCTACTTTTAATATTATTAATGCAAAGCATTGGTAAGATGGAAGTATATATAGTTAATGTAAAAAGAGTGTGTTCTACAATCGAATTCATAATTGAAATAGACAGACATCGAGTGATAATTAAAATCTATCATGTTACCTATTTCAAACTTTTAGTCGTTTGAAACCAATTGGCTACGATTTTTAATTTACCTTTCAAAAATTTTTAAGAAAATTTAAAAAAACTTTTTGTAACATACAGGTTTGTTATGTTCAACTGGACTATAAAATATTAAAAAAATTTTACTCGTCATAAGACTGCTGAGATTTTTATAATAATGAAAAATGGAAAATCCTAAAAAGCTGATAAATTATTGAAAGATATAATAATGTTCTATTAATTAGTTGTTACAAAAAAATATTTTCAATTTCATGATAATATGTGAAGTTGAATAACTTGTGAAAAAAATTGCTTATCAAAATGACAAAATTTAATGGTATGCTCCCTCAAACCTTGAGCTAGCAAT
Organism: Trichogramma dendrolimi; assembly: GCA_034770305.1. NCBI lineage: Eukaryota > Metazoa > Arthropoda > Insecta > Hymenoptera > Trichogrammatidae > Trichogramma > Trichogramma dendrolimi. Next base: position 1,377,066 of record JAPMIB010000019.1, on the reverse strand, counting down.
GATTTTCAAAAAGATGAGTTTGTAATAATAAAATGGTACGAAATATTTTCTCACTTATCGATGTATATGCAAAAAGAAAAATATATAAAAAATATTTCGCGTGGGTAAGCTAAAAAATCCATCTATTTTATATGAAAAAAACCAAAAGTAACGAAAATGTCTAGATTAGTTTACAAATGTACATACAATGAAAAAAAAAGAAAAAAAAGAAATGCACAGTATATGAATGTATACATACGATATATATATATATTTTTATTGTAAAACTCGTTTGTACACATTGATTTTATGTTATTTTTATGGTAACGATTAGTATTTCGGTATGTGATTTAGTTAAATTAGTCATACCAACTGAGTATACACGAATACTTTCGAAGCGGTTAAGTTGTTTCTATTTACATGTAAAGATGATTAAAAAAACAAAATAAATGCGATCGCAAAAGAGTACTTGATTGAGTCGAGGTACTGCAATTGCACGTACGTGTGCGGTTCAAGTAACTTGTAACTCGTGGTGCAAGATGCTTAAAGAAAATAAAAGCTAACAAGTTATGTTGTTGTGAATTATAAAAATATATAAATAAATATATATGATATGGTTATCGGATGCATTTTACAGCATGTAATACTAAATATGCCTTAAATGATGAGAGAAATATAATAGAAATGCTGGCGCTTGAAACGATGCTGGAAGTTTATGACAAATGTGAATAGAATAAATAAGGCATTATTTATGTTTACTCTTTATTATTCATTTTACGTTCGAAATATATTTATTGAATAATTCGATGTATACATGCGCATTAGATTTGAATAAGAAAAAAACACTCGTCCATTGCACAGAATTTCATTGTCGTTATTTAATTAAGTAACTAATGAAGTTAAATTATTTGTTCATGTAAAAGTTAAGTTTTTTTTTTATAAAAAATTAAAAATTCTTGATTGTGATCAGTGTAATGTATCAAGAAATTTTTTGCTACGTTTAATAAGATTTTCAAAGTATTAGACATATTTTTCATGTACAAACGATTGTTCAATTAATTTACCGGAATTTAAATTATTCCAATTTACTTCATTTTATGCTACATAATATACGAAAATATACAAACGTATTTTCATCATTGGTGTTTTTTTATCAAATCATGCACCTCTACGGAACAAGAAAAAATTAATTATAAAATGATATATGTTCCTTGAAAAAAGCACATTTTGGACGAGAAAAATGGCTTCTTTGGATGCGTTCACATACTGTACAAAATGTTGATTAACTTTTACTAAAAGAAAGAACTGCATAATAAGATATTTGCCATGAAAAGTAACTAACGAATCGTTTAGCTTTAATTCGAGGAGTTTAATAATATAAAAACTTTTTCTGAGAAAACGGACGTGCATATAGTTTTTCAAACGGGAGTTACATATTCTTTAAGAAACATAATCGTTAACGATAAAATTTTTGTAACTAATTTTATTTTTTAAAGAATGGCACTAATTTGTGTACATAAAAGTTTTCAGCAATCTAGTACATCGAAATTCAACCAAACCAAATTTAGTTCAAACAACCGAACAATATATCTACGATTTAAGAATAAATTAAATTGTAATTTCTTAGTTATGTTTGATATTTTTTCAATTACAAACTTTTATTGAACTGTTATTTTCAATTTGTAAAACCGGAAATGGATCAACACGGGGGAAAAGCTTCTAAATTAGCTTAAATGCCAGCTGAAATATGAAAAAATAGAACATTCGAGTGTTATGAAATTTACACATATGATCATTAAATCGATATACTATATTATATGCATAAATAAGAAGCCGATCTCAATCAATACTACTTTACCCGGCAAATTTGCTTGTAATTAGCCAGTGTCCAGTGCGTATAAATGATTGTCAAATGTTTTACTATAAATTTACTATAAATAGGTGTAAAAAAGATTTTAAAAAATTAAAATTTTATTACCATTTTTTTACATTCAGTTTGAAATGGAAGGGACCATTGTATACAATTAAATGGAATTTTAATTGATGTATATGCATTCATCTTACATATGCTATATAACATAGTACTACTGCTGACTCTTGTGTAATAAAGCCGCCAATAACTTTCATTTTTCACTTAACAAAGGACAAGAATATAGAGAATTATTAAAAAATGTAGAGTGAATGGCCTTTAACTCAGTAATAGAATATAATTATTTCATTGATCCATATTTTATATAAAAAATAAAATTTAACTAATAACTTTTCTATTTGAAAAAATTATAGTTAGGCGATATTTGTAGATCGAATATTAAGTTCAAGGTATGAACAATAACTTTTGCAATCAGCAACTTTCTGAACATTAGGATGGTTAGCACAGGGCACTTTTTTTTAGCTCATGAAAATTGAAACATAAACACCCTTCATTTGCCCGTCCTGTCATGGTAAATTAGGGCTTTCAATTTCGAAGCAAATAGTAGAAAATAATAATGATAATAATAATAAACTACTTTACTATTAAGTTAGACTTTAATATCAAAATTGAAAATAGATCATTTTTATATAATAGCTATAATAATATAAAACATGTTCCAGAGGTTTTCTCATTGATTCAAAATAATTTTTAAATAGAGAATCAATTGAATTTTATTTACCTGTCACTTTTTCTTAACATTATACAACTCTTAACGCTAGAATGTTTTCTAGCAAAGTAATTTAAATCACTTTCCCATTGCATACAAGAGCAGTAGTAACGATTTTGTTATTTTTGTAACGTGATTCAACAGTTTTTTTTTATGTCTGTTCCATTTCTACTGAGAGATTAATAAATATATTATGCTTTCACTGTTGAAATTTTGTACATTAATGTCACGCAATTATCAAAAAGACACCAGCAAAAATGTTATAACAAAATAAATGCAGGAAAATATTAAACATGTATTTTTTTTATTAATCCTTAGTAATATCATCCTATAGAACAATTAATTACTTCTTGTTTTGTTTGAAGCTAATGATGTACAAAAATAACGTGTTAAAAAGTAAGTATTGAGAAGATTAATTTTAAATTAAAAATCTCCATAAGTCTTATTCAATAATTATTTACAATAAGATTCCAACATGTTACTACCTCAAAAATATTGAATAAACATTTCAACAAATACTCTTGTGATTATCAAAATTGTAATCTTTTTGCTAATGATGCCCCATCTGAACTTTCTAACAATTTGCGTTTTAAACTAGGTTTTTCTTCAGGTTGTTTTTTTATTGCATTTGGCACTGGTAATTTACTTTTGACAGTTGGTGGAGGATTATTACTAAAATATGACATTTGTAATGCCTCATCACAAGTACACCTCTCTAGAGGATTTATATTTAATAGACTAGCAAGAAGGTCAAGAAGATCGTCACCAGCAGCAGTAAATATATCTTTTAGAGGTATTGCAGGAAATGATTTAAATGCAATATAATCTGGTAATTGAGATAAACCTGGCCAAGTTTCTTCAGTAGGTGTACCTAATGTCTAAAAATTTATTTAACTTGTATAAACAAAATGAACCTTTAACTTTATTTTAGCTTTATGTGAGTTTATTTACCTGAAAAATTTTAGTCAATTGATCCAAGTCAGATTCTCCAGGTAAGAATGGGACACGAAGTAGTAATTCAGCTAATATACAACCAACAGCCCACATATCAATTCCAGTACCATATAATCTAGCTCCAAACAATAATTCTGGAGCTCGATACCATCTTGTTACAACTTGATTTGTATTTATTCTGTTGGGAGAGCCAAAAAATTTGGCCAAACCAAAATCACCAATTTTTAAAACTCCCTCACTACTAATTAATAAATTATTGGGTTTCAAATCTCTATGAAGTATCCAATTACAATGTAAAAATTCCAAGCCTTGCAATGTTTGAATCATATAACATTTTATATTGGCAGAAGTCAAAACTATATTTATATCTCTAATGATAACTTCCAAATCGGTGTCCATAAAATCAAAAACTAATGATACATTTGATTTATAACCAAAAACGTCTGTAAAATAATTAATTTTTATGTTTATTAATTGGGAAAATTTAAACAGTGATATTTTTTAAAACTTACCTAATAAACCTATAATATTTTCATGTCTAATTTCTTGTAATAATTTAATTTCTCGAAGAGCTGTTCTGTTTATACCGTCCTTAGCTTCAGCTCTACTTCCTACTTTTATCTAAAAGAATGATTACTTAAGATCTCGAAACAAAATATGAATATTTGAAAGTCGAATATCTAAAATAAATGTTTACCTTTTTTACAGCTACAATTTTTCCAGTTAGTGAATCCTTGGCTTTATAAACTGTGGCAAACTAAAATATAATGAAGAAAACTCAAAAACTGATTTACACAAAATATAATATGTTTGCTCAAATTTTAATAAAATTCTATGATGTAAAAAAAATAAAGCTTAAAAAGTCTAACCTGACCCTCTCCAAGAAAGTCAATTTTTTCGTATCTTCTCAACTTGTCAACCATTTTAAATGAAATGCGATTTCAAAAAATCTTGATTGATGATTACCCAATTCCCTATAATATATCTATTGATTGAGCAATATTAATGCTAAATAAATTACGATGACCGATACAGCATTTTTGAAGTTTCCAACCAAATGTTGTTGTACTTACACCACAGGCCACAGCTGACATGAAGAACGCGAGGGAATGTTAGGCATCAATGACCTCTGGCGGATCGAAATATTTAAAATTGCATTTTCGGTAGCCAAGAGTCAAGACTAGAAACATATGAATTTTCGATCGTAATATACAAGTGAAATTGAAAAATTAAAATTTTTAAGAAAAGAATCATTAATTTAAGTTATAAATGATCATATAAATAAGTTAATGCAGACACAAAATATTTGATAAAATATTTCTTATTTAATAACATAAAAACTGTTTTTGTTTGTTGTTTTAAATACTACTTAGATACTGTACAAATAATATACAAAATTTTTACAAATATTATGAATAAAGATTAAATTATTACAGCCAATTCAAGTACTTTTTGGAAATGAATTAAAGTTCACGTATGGTCATGTCGCACATGAAAACTCACAATATATTCTGCACTAGTTCGTTGCACAGATATTGCAAATGGATCTGTTGGATGAAATGTAAAGGCAACTAGTTTTCTGGCATGTGTTCCATTGTTTGCTCTTGAGGGAACTGTTGCATGCAATTTAAATTTCAGAATACCAGAATCTCTGGCGTAAAATCTAAACATAATATATGACTTTCATTAATATATTTTTCTATAAAAAATGTATAAAATTCAAGATAATTTTGTTTGATTATACACTACCTAATAGGATGTTCACTACATGTTTTTGGTCTTTCTAACATTGAAATCCACTTATCATCATAAGAAAACAATGATAAATCAAGGTACGGAGAAGTAGAATACGATTGTGCACAAATAGGTAACTGGGCAAGTAATCGTTTGGTAGCTTCTGTGATTCCACCATAACGTGCACTTATGAATGTTTGCTTCAATCTTTGCTGTATTAATCTAAAAAATATTTTTGGTGATGTCAAAAATTATTCACATTTACAAAACATTAGATAAAATTCAGTTAACTAATTAAAAATAATTTCTCGTACCTGGCATAAATATTATTGGATGGAGAGCACACATATTGTCCATCTGCATTACCTACTCTAGTATTTCTAAAACAATCTGTAAAATTTTCAAAATGCACCAAAAGGTCCCGTGATGCATTATCATGAACTGCTATAATTTTTGCGGAGGACATATTGTAAATAACTATGAGAGCTGGCTGAGAATTGGGCTCAGTTGCTTGCAAAGTTGCAACATCTTCACTAGCATATCGTATCAAAATATGATCTGTGTCTAGTAACTGCATTTTCCACATTTTCAATGATTTCAACTGTAATTTTATGATGTGAAGAAGAAAGAATTATTAAAAATCTCAATTAAATTCATGTATCAACTACTTCTCACTTGGTCAAAATGTTGATAAAACTTTCTTAACTCATACGGATTATGAGAAACATGACTTAAATAACTAGCTCTGTTATATAAAAATACAAGAAGTTTATGTTTCAAACTGCTTATAGTTGCATCTCGAACAGGTCTTGTGTTATGTCTAGGCCAACCAAGACTTAATATAAATGCATCATCTTCTAAGCAAAACCTTAAAAATAATTAGCTTTACATATTATAGTAATACGTATCGAATATATCAAATTTGACAACTTACCTCCCAATTTTTCGAATGTTTATAAACATTCCATCTATTAATTGAAACATATGAATAGTCTGGTGTTGCACTGACAAAACTGCTAGAGTATCTTTGTACAAGTACACGCCTGTTCAGAAATTAATAAATTATTTTATATATCATTATTATGTAAGTATTATAAGATGACTATGTTATTAATTATTTGTCAAACTCACCTTGATTTTGAGAAAGGTAAATTTTATCTATTTTAAATTGTTTTGTATCACATAATTTACCATTTTTAATATCAACCAAATGTATACTTATATCTTCTAAGGGAGCTCTAGGATTTGGACATAGTGCTTCATTGTTAGTATAAATCTAAAGATTAAAATTTCATTTAAAAAATCATTCAACTTTTGAATTATTATAAGGTATAAATTGTAATCCATTCACCTGATAAAAATGCGGTCGTACTTCATCTGCAATGAATGCTGCAGAACCAACTATCACATAACGACTATCGTCAGTGAATAAACTGCATTCTCGATTAAGTTGCTCATTACTTTGTACAATATTAACAACCCACTTAATCTGTAAAAAGAAAAAAATTTAATTTTTTTTGTTGATTGTAATTAAAATGAATAGAAATAGTACCTTGAAGAATTTTCTAAAAATAAAGTTTCTCAAATCAAATGACTTTGGATCATTCTTGTGACCAATATAATCATCTTCACATCCAACAAGCATATCACCAGCAGCACCTGCACCTTGATATTCGTATATTTCGAGTGAGGACTGGTCTGCACTAAAAGCCACCAAATACTTTCCATCAGGACTAAATTTTCTGAGAAAACACGGTGGCTTCTCTACGTTGACCACCGTGTAGTTCGGAAAAATGTTCTGATAAAATTGTCTGGCCGTGTGTACATGTGTGCCGGGATGTAAACATCCTAATGTCTCCCTGCGTCGTAATCTTAAAACTATATTCTGGGGGCCGATTTTTCTGGCTTGTATCGGACATGCTTCCTTCACAATTTCTGCTTTACTTTTATTCATCATTTTCAACCCACAAAGAGATAGATGTCAAAAAAATGTGGATTTATTAAGAAGCTGTAATCTTGTCTTCGTCATAACAAAATTCAATCGGTTGCTTATTTATTTTTTTATTCTTTGCATGTAAAACTTCTTAGCTACGAATACAGTTACAAAAATATGTTTTGAGGCACTTGTTCATTTTATTCATACCTTTAATAAAAAAAATAAAAATTGCATGTACGATAAAATTGAAAGGTCTAAAGTAAACTATCGGCAAAGTTATAAAAGCGCAACAGCTGATAGCGACGTGTGCTGCCACCTAGGAAATTAGGATTTGACTTTAATTACCCACCTGCGGCGCAATAAATTTGCATGAATGAACATGTAGAAAGGAGTTAATAATGAAAACTTGAGGTCAATATTTTTATTCAATTGTACTAATTCATACATTAAGAGATTTATAAAGCAGGTTGTGATGTCAAGTTTTGGTAACAGTGTAAATGGACAAATCGTTAATAAAATAATTCCTCTTGATCACTCTTCAAATTATTACATTTAATCATTTTTATACTAAAAGAATTCAACTACGATAAATTAAACAGTTTTAAATTTTTTAAACATTTACTTTTATTTTTCATGTATTGAGTTTTTTTGAATGAGTTTTATTGTTTGGCTGCCAGTCAATGTTCTTACACTGACGCGATTAACATTTTATACTTTTTATTATTATAATCTCGCATTTATTCAAAAACAAGGCTATGAAAATTTTCACTGCACTCTTCCTTATAACTTCTTTCATTGATGAATTTTTTACGATATCTTTTATACGTTCTTAATAGTAACGATTCAAAGTCTTTTGAAAAACGCTACTTCATCGACATGTTTTACATCTTCTTGAAAAATGGTGAATCACTCTGATTTATATTTATAGTATTTAACAAACAAGTATCAAAGTATTCATGGTTTATGCTCAAACCTTAACGAGGTTTTCCAAGTAGTTCTGCCTATTGAAAACCTTGACGCATTTCTTTACTGTTCTAGTATTTAAATTATTTTTTTTAATATTTATTTAAACGGTAAATTAAAGTAAAATAAAAATATGTACAGGAGTTTTTACGTTTCCGCAAAAATTATTAACATTACTTTATAACATATAGAATGTACACAAAATCGCACCTTTTTTCACACTTCACTGCATTTTTTGTGATGTTATTTTAATTATTTGAACGTTTTTTATTTTGTCAAAAATAAATCTTGTAACAATTTCCAATATCAATCAACCAGGTTTGTTTGTAACAGTATACAAAATTTAAAAAAAAAACAATCAAGAGTATTGAATACTGGCTATATAAGTTAACCATTTGGTGAATACATAGCTGCTTTAATTTTTTATAAGATCAATAACCACAAATCTGGTGATAAATTCTTCAATTGGTCTTATACATTGCAACTTATTCAACTCAAAATTAGTTATAAAGATCACTGTAGATTGTTCTTTGATTTTTGAAAGTACCATACTTTGTTTATGGCAACTTCTGTGAGTAGAATGAGTTTCATAAATTGCTAAAACTCGTTCTTTTCAGTTGAGAGAAAATTGAAAAATGCATATGAACAAGTGAAAAATTTTGTTAAACTACATAAAGTTAGTATGAAAAGATCAATTAATTTCAAATGTCATTTGATGTGTCATTATGTGGAGGTGTTCTACCATTACTCGAACTACTATTCATTTCACCAGCAGCTCTGAAAAAAATACATTAAATTAAGAATAAATTCAAAATTGAAATAGCAAGAAATAAAAAATGATAAAAGTAAAATTGAAATATGAAAAATATAAAAAGATAAAGAAGTTGAAAAATATTGGATGCAGGTAAAACAACTTACTGAAACAAAGCAGCTAATAAATTGGGACCGACAGAATCTTGATTTGCTTCACTGGTTGATTGATCTCCTAAACTTTGTCGACAAATAGGGCAAGTTCCATGCTAGACAGAAATAATATTACATAAAATTAAAATTACTTTATTAAGCATTTTTTACTTTGAAGTGAATATATTCAACTTACCAGCTCAAGCCAAGGAACAATGCAAGGTTCATGAAAATGATGTTGGCATGGAAGCTGTCTAACAGATTCATTTACTACAAAATCATCCCAACACACTGAACATTGTAATTTGCTATCTGTAAAAGTGGTAACACATTCCGCGTTTTTTTATCGTTCTATTATAAATAACTTTAGAAAAATTATTCACTGACCAACTTGTTCTTGCGTAATTTTTGAAGTAGGTATTTCTTCAATCAAATGTTTGGGTAATGGTGGTGGTCCAGTTCCATCCATTTGGTTTAGTAATTGTGTAACTATTGTATCTAAGCCATTTTGACCCCATACATAATCTCCTGGATTGCCCAAGAACAGTCTAACATCGAATCTACATTGATTAATGAGAATAGGAATTACTTCCTAAAGTATTTTGAGTTTGGACAGACAGTGACATAAGTCAATCCATCATCATCCTCATAAAGCTTTTTTACACAAAATGATTTCTTTGAATATTGCTAGAGTCTAGTTTTTTTTAATATATATCTTAAAGCTAACTACTTACACTGGAGCTTGATTATTTTGAGCAAAGCCAAAGACACGATTGAAAAACAATTCATGAATTAAACTATCTATGTGAGGTGACACTCCAGGTGGTACATTTCTACATAAAAGTCAATATAATTATGTTTTATTTTTAAACATGATATAATAGTTTTAATTATATATGGATGAAAATATACCTGTTACTTTGGGAATTGGGTTGGGAACTAGATGAATTTCCTCTAGTAGAATTTTGTGTAGCAGTTCTTATAATAAACGATGGTAATCCCATGGCGTCTGTGGAGAACTATTATAAAAAAAAAGAAAAATGTAAAGATTTTCATATTGTTAAAAATTAATATATATAAAACTTGAAAATGTACTGACTTCAAGGTCGTTAGCTACGTCCATGTCAGCAACCTCTTCTGGACCATCACCATCAAGTTCCTCGATAAATCCAGTTGAACATCTCGGGCATGTAAAGTCCTACAAGAAAAAACGGAAGGCGGCATCGAATTAATAACTTATAGGTATGTGAGTATAGTTTTTGTCATTGTCATCGTATAAACGTTAGACGTCATATATGACATGTGCATGAATAAAAAAATAGAACGTAAATCTGCATACATATGAGGGAATAAAAAAAGCGTATATTACAGGTTTGTTGTTCTGGAACAGTTGAATAGTCGGGGAACGCGAGGAGGAAAAGAATCAACAATAGTTAGATCCTCTCGTGTGAGTTTATAGGTAGTTATTACATTGCATGTGAGTCGCTCTTACACATGATATGCGAGAGCTGCGTACTTAGAACACATATTAATAACGTTAAGATATATTAGTATATTCAAATGTATATGTAACATAAATGTGTGCATGCGTAGTAGATCTATACATCGGCGACCGAATCGAAGGTCATATGACCGCGCGGGCGACGACGACGACGACGACGACGACGACGACGACGGTCGACGCAGTCGTGGTGGCCTGGTCAATAATCTTGATTATACCTTAATCGCGAACATGTGTAGGCCTTTTTATGGGCATAAGCAATGAAGCGAGAGAGCTCGCACAGTACTTGAAAGTTCGAGAATCAGACTGGTCAGCGAAACAGCTTTTTTTAAAGCAAAAGGACGAAAAAAAGCAATTGAGAAGAGGTCACGAAACATCCGTCGTGCTCTGAATCATCGAGATCGCGCGCTGAAGGCTGTACAGAACATGCATGCGAGAAAACAGGCACACAGAAATTTTCTCGAAATTCGTCATCTTTGTCACACTCGTTCACACATGGGCATGCTTTCTGTTGCTCATTGTAATCGTTACGCGTACCCGTGCGAGATTCTTCTCGTCGTCGTTGTAGTAGGTATAGTTGGCGGACCAACTTAGGTATTGGACATATATAGGTATATGAAAAGAGAGAGAGAGAGAGAAAGAGAGAGAGAGAGAGAGAGAGAGAGAGAGAGAGAGAGAGGAGTAAAAAGAGAGTTTACATGTATACTCGTGCATGCAAATGGTAGTAGGACTACGTTGCGTTATCTGAACCCGGAAAAACGTTCCTGCTAAATAAGACTAAGGCCCATGCTTACCGGTAGCAGATGCTCTATCTCGAGATTGCATCGGTGACAAAAGAAACGACTGATCGACGAACCGTCTACCACGGCTTCGGCCATCTTCACGCAATATTAGCTTTATTATTTGTCTAATTGTGCTGCAATAAATGCAGATTGAAAGCCAAACTCTGCCACTTGTTATTTCTCTGGAAGCAGAGTCGAGCGATGGCACGAGGTTTTGCTTATCTCTGCTGTTGGCAGCCGAATCACTTTTTGTCTGCCTATAGTCTTGAATGCATGCACTAATACAAGAACGTATCAATCACGCGCGCACAGCAGGCACTAATCGGATATGTACACACGACACATTCACTTTTATCATGCGTATAAACAGTACAAAATTAAATGCAGAAGGAGAGAGGCTGAGGCCACGAGCACGGAATTGGATTCAGCTGATTCCGATTGTACTACACTGCCAAAAGTTCCACTGGATACGACTTTACGTGGTGCAAGAGCTTCTTCTGCTCGTCTCTGTGGTTGCTGCTACTGCGCGATTTGTTATACACGGCTATATTAGCAGCCAGTCGAGTCCGAGACCATAGATGACGAAACGGGCACAGCGATGGGTGGGCAACGGCGCACGAATCGTCTCGCAGGCTCGCGCGCGCTCACTCTCCGCTGAATTACAGGCTCAAGCAGCAGCAGCAGCTCTGTGTTTGCGCCGCGACGCAATGGCGCATTAGTAGTCGTCTTCCGTCTTCGTTAGCTCTATGCGCGAATGCCGTGTTTGCAGACTGCTCACTGCAGGCCTGTAAGCTCTCCGATGCAGACTCGCAGACTGTCGCCTTGTGATGCAATGCTCGGGCTTGATGGCGTTTCGACGATTTACGGCACAATTAAAAGCTCCACTAATGTAATCCCAACGACGAGAAAAGATCGAGATGTCGCTATAATTGTTCACTTTCTCGAAAACACTGGAACGATTTGAGACGCGTGAAGGTTTTTCGAAATTACTTGACTGTCGTTGACACACTAGAAAATTTTGAATTTATAATTTTTCGAGACCGGGAGGCTTGAAAGAATGTGTGATATTGTCAAGAGGGCCGCGTGTGATTATGCGCTTTTTTGTTGTTGCTATTTTCCGCGCATATTATTCTGCTCGTCGACCGTCTTGAACTTGTCAACGTATCATCGTTCGACTCGAGAACTGTCACTCTGCAGTTCGTGTCTCGTGAGATGAGGTCACTCACGAATCGATACTACTCATCGCGTCTGCGCCTGTACCTAACTTCACTCCGATCCCAGAACACACAGTTACTGCGTTTACGCAACAGCTATTCGGTACAGCAGCTCTTCTCTCTACAGAATAGTTTGTCCAACGAAACCGACAAAAAAACATCATGTTGAGAATCGCAGCTGGTCGACTGACCTCGAGCCTTCGTCAGGCTGTGCAGCCAAGACAGGCTACCGGCGCCGTCGCACTCGTGCAAGCTCGGGCATCCCACGGCCGCCACGAGACCGATGAAGAGTTCGACGACAGATATGAAAAATTCTTCAACAGACCCGACATAGATCATTGGGAAATCCGAAAGGCCATGAATGACCTTGCTGGTGAGTTGTTTTTTCTCGAGTCCTTATTGTTTCGTCGTTGATTCCTCGATTGAGCTTCAAAACATATAATCTAAAAGACCTTGCTGTGTGTTGATTGTCTGCTAGACCCTCTGATGTAGAAAACTTATAGATTGCTTTATTAATGCCAATGTTGATGTCATGATGGAAAGAATTTTCCATCGTATTCCCAAAAGCATTAAGATTTTCAACACATATTAACCTTTCATTTCTAAGAAGATTTTCATGTAAAACTTTTATATAATTGGAAAATGGCGATGCAATTTTATTGTAAACATATTTTGCATCAGAAAATTTATATTCAATGTCACTAAATAAAATATATGGTCTTTGAATATACAGCACTATTACAGTTTATATCGATAAATTTTAGGTATGGATCTTGTACCCGAACCAAAGATCATCTGTGCTGCACTCAAAGCCTGCAGGCGACTCAACGATTATGCTTTGACTACAAGATTTTTAGAATCAGTCAAAGATAAATGTGGTCCAGAAGTAGACAAAATTTATCCATATATTTTGCAAGAAATTAGACCAACATTGGATGAGCTTGGCATCAGCACACCTGAAGAATTAGGATATGATCAACCAGAATTGTGGTTAGAATCCCCAGAAAATATACATTAAATTAATAAGGTCAGTTTCTGAAAGAGAACTAGTCTAAATTATAGAAACAAGCCTTACATTTCAAAACTAGTTTAAAAAACTGCTTATTTCAAATGTACATTATACCTGTTATCAATGATAATGATAAATAAATAAATTTTGTTCTTAAATAACTGTATGACTTTTGCTGACCTGTCGTATGAAATTGTCAAAAATGATTTTTATGTAAAAAAAATTGTCTTTTTTGTCTTACATTTTAATTTATTTTTTTGTTTGTTCTTCTACTAACTTACTTTTCCAAACAAATCAAGAACAAACATTTTTACAGTTCAAATATTTATAGTATTAATTTAATACACAAAAATCACATATTTACAGTTTCTAATGTATATTGTATATATAAATAATGCACATTAATTGAAAAATATACATAAGTTTGGATAATGTCGATTGAATCTCTATATTTTCTGATGTTTTCAAATAGAATTTTCAGAATTAGTTATGTTTTTATTCGTAGTGAGAAAAAAGTAAATATGTGAACACAATAATTTTTGGTAAATAATACATTAACTAAGCAAATTGCACATTATACATTGCTACTTCATTTTTGTTATCTGAAGCGATGATATACGCTAAACTTTGTCAATTTAGATACATTGATATTAAAACCCATGTTTTAAAGTTCTAAACTGACAAATCATAAATCCTCTCTTAAAAATAAAGTTAAAAAGTCAATAGTTAATCATTTTTAAAGATATTAGATATGCCTATTTTTTCCAGAGATTACCACAAGAGAAATATTGAATCTCTTCGTAAGTGACTGATTCTGGACAATGTTAGAATTTGTTTTCTTGAAATAAGTTTTGCCTCATTTGTAAAAGTTGTGCCTATATTTTAATAGTCTAAAGTACAAAATTGACATTCATACCTCTATTTCATTCAGAAATTTCGAAAAATTTTAGTATAAAAAGAGTATTTTTTAAAATTATTAGATAATATTTGTTTTCAATAAATTGATTACAAACAGAAATCATAACAAATTTTTTCGTTGGATCGATTCTTATACTAAAATCATGTGGAAATATAATTAAATTACTTGTAATTCTTTGTTCATTTAACGTTGTCCATACAAATCTAATATTTCAAGAGAAGCTACATCTTTCATCGATATTTTTCAATCTATAAAAATAAAATAAATTATATATTAAGAATATCATCTAGTATTGAACTATACATCATTGCAAGAAACTTTTTAATTCATTACTGAAACAGTATTCATGATTGATTTACTACAGAGTCTTTTTTAACTTTAATTTTTTTTTAACTCTAATTGAGTTATTTGTTAGTGACTTAAAACAAATACACTAAGTCAAAATTCATCTGCAACCTTTGTCAAAACACATGAAATTCTTAATGAAAATATTTATGCATTATTTTTATTGATATTAAGACAATGTTTTATTTACAATTTTATTGTTCATTCAACTTTTCTTTTAAAGTTTAATTTTTAAGTGAATGATTTTATAAATATTTGGCATGAAGCATATTAAACATTTGCTGTCAAAAAATTGATCAAAGTTTGAAACGTTTTGGAAAAACCATTTCTTTGTAATTCAATTTAATCTAGACATTTGTAACATTTATGTTCAAAATTGGATTTCCATTGATAATTTAGTGTCTGTGAATATCCCAAATATATCAATGATTCAAATCTCTCTTTTAATTTTCCTACAAATTTCGCTAAATAAAAATTGGTAACAAATATGAAAGTACTTAATATGATTAATCAGTACTCATATATTCATCTACTGCCCTCTACAGTACTCATCTGATTAGTTCCAGCTTGTTAAAAGCTGTATGAAAGTTGAAATGCGCTATAATTATAAATAACATTTGTGATGAAAAATGATGAGAAAAAATTTGTTACAGTCTTTGATTATTTCTCTCATTAAAACACATCATCATCGTGTTTAAATTTACGATTATAGTAGTCAACATGAAAAACGTATCCGTTTCACTGAGTTTTTATTTACTCAGGACTAGATTCTGCTTGTACTGTTAACTGCTGAGTTTCTTCTTGTTGATCTTCATCCTTGATATTTTCTGCCTGCTGAATAGCTTTAGTGAGTACATTGGCATCTTTAAGTGATATGACCTGAAGAACTTGGTGTTCACCAGCAGCATTGATCATTGTCATGGTTGGGTGTCCCTGAATCGTTACAGTCTCAATATTTGCCTCACCATTGCCAGGCTCGACTTTCGGTACTTGGACCATTGGGCCCATCACCTGCATTGTGCCATCATTTTGAATGTTGGCCACCATCGTTTGATACATACTGGCCGGTACTGGGACTGTTATAACTCCTGATACCGATACCGGATAGCCTGTAACATTTTAAATGCCAACGTCGACGTTGCTTACAGATTCGTTTTCTTGCCGTGAGGCTTTAAAAAGGCGGTATTGAAAGTTTTAATAGACTTTCGTTGGCTACATCGAGCGGCGAACTGCTTTCAGAAAGTCTACACACAAACAACGCTCTGGTAGGGAGGTCGAGCTACTTTTGCAATTTTCAAAATTTCGTAATTGCAACAGTAATGAAGGAAATGAGAGTTCTTTACAGTGCCTTGAACATTAATAAAAAAAACAAACATTATAGCTACTAATTGTAACGCTGAAAGTAAAAAAATTCAAGTCGTGCATATTTTTCTATTTTCTATTGATAAATTTCATCATAAAATAATTGAGGACGCAGATACAGTTAATAAAACTGAAAAGTAATGCACTGTGCAAGGGTGACACTTATGAAACACTAATACTTACTATTTCTTTCGATGGTTACAAAAGCCATTTAACTATAGTAGTTTTTTCTTTTACACGCTTTCAGAAACATAAAGTAAGCTTCAACTACTTCGAACTAAAAATAAAAAGCAAAGGTCCTTATTTTATACATGTAGTAATCCGAAGTATAAATAGGCATCTTAAACTAAAAAATAAGAATGAAAATGATAATAAAAATGAACAAAAAATAATCTATTTACACCATTTTTATTCGTGCTCAATTAAAATTAGTTATTCCATAATAATTGATTTGAGGTAACTTATAAAATTATATCATTTCTGTCATTTTACCTCACTGTAATGCATCTTTTAGTACAACAAAATCATTTCCAACTTTGGTTTTTTGAAAAATTCATGATTCAATTTAATTTAAAATTGAAAAAAAAATCGAAATATTGTTAGATAATTTCAAAAAATCTCTCGCGCATACAATTAAATTATTATTTGTACTATATAACTGCGATTTTTAAATTATAGCATCAGATACATCATCTTCTACACTATATGTACATACTTTTACATAAATGCTTTGTTTTATGTAGTAGTGAAAATGAGTTTTGACAAATTCAGATTTGAAAAAGTATTCTAGCTTTATGAGTGATTACTTAATCAAATTATTGAAACA